>JANUYF010000001.1:383449720-384029720 GCA_026167975.1 Phrynosoma blainvillii | reverse complement strand
CCATGGCTCCATTGCTATGGGATTCCTGGAATTTGTAGTTGGTTGTGGCACTGAGTAGTCTGGTTTGACGCCACTTTAACTCCCATGGATCCATTGCTATGGATTCCTGGGATTTGTAGTTGGTTGTGGCACCAAGTAATTCGGTTTCATGCCACTTTAACTGCCATGGCTCCATTGCTATGGGATTCCTGGGATTTGTAGTTGGTTGTGGTGCTGAGTAGTCTGGTTGGACGCCACTTTAATTGCCATGGCTCCATGCTATGGGATTCTGGGATTTGTAGATGGTTGTGGCATCATATACTGTAATCCAGTTTGATGCTACTTTAACTGCCATGGGTCCATTGCTATGGGATTCCTGGGATTTGTAGTTGGTTGTGGCGCTAAGTAGTCTGGTTTGACGCCACTTTAACTGCCATGGTTCCATGCTATGGATTCCTGGGATTTGTAGTTGGTTGTGGCACCAAGTAATCCTGTTTGACGCCACTTCAATTGCCATGTCTCCATTGCTATGGGATTCTGGGATTTGTAGATGGTTGTAGCATCATATACTGTAATCCAATTTGATGCTACTTTAACTGCCATGGGTCCATGCAATGGGGTCTTGGGATTTGTAGTTGGTTGTGGCACCGAGTAATCCGGTTTCATGCCACTTTAACTGCCACGTGTCCATGCTATGGGGTTCTGGAAATGGTAGCTGGTTGTGACACCATATAATCTGGTTTGACACCAGTTTAACTATGCTATGGCATTCTGGGCTTTGTAGTTTATTGTGGCACCAGATCTTTCAGACAGAAAAGGTTAAATGTCTCACAGACCTGCAGTTACCAGAATTCCATAGCATCCAGCCATGTCAGTTAAAATGGTGTCAAACCAGATTATTTCTGCAGTGCAGATGCAGCATCATGCGGCAAAGAGGCAAGAGCAAAGAGAGATGGCTCGATTCGGCAGAACTGTTCCTAAATCAGATTGTGCAGAGACAGAGTATAGCAACAAAAAAGAATAGGGTTGAGTGTTGGTTAGGACAGTGCCAACAGGAAAGTGTGACATAATTAATAAATAGTCGTTTTGTTCAGATAGAAGTACTCACTGCTCAGCTGGGTATACCTACTGGATGACCTTGGGCAAGTCACACTCTCTCAGCCTCAGAGGATGGCAATAGCAAACCCTCTCTGAAGAAATATGCCGAGAAAACCCTGTATGTAGAAAGAGCTCTTGTAACACCTTTGAGACTAAGGGCCTTTACAGACTGCAGAAACAGTGCAGCTTGAGTCCACTTTAAGTGTCCTGGCTCAGTGCTAGGGAATCATGGGAATTGTATTTTTTTTCTGGGACACTGAGCCTTTTCTGTCAGAGAGCTCTGGTACCACAATAAACTACAGTTCCCATCATTCCTTACCCTGAGCCAGGACAGTTAAAGTGGCTTCAAGTTGCGCTATTTCTGGCAGTCTGTAAAGGCCCTAACTGAAAGAAAGATGACAGCAGGAGCTTTTGTAGACTCAGGTCTACTTCCTGAGATGCATTTGTAAGTAAGTGGACTGAAGTCTACGAAACCTCATGCTGCCTACCTCTTTCTTTCATTTAGTCTCAGAGGTGCTACAAGATCTCCCTACATACTGATTCTACAGACTATAGGCCTTTGCAGACTGCCAGAAATAGTGCAAATTGAGCCCACTTTAAGGGTTAGGGCTAGTGCTAGGGAATCATGGGAATTGTTGTGGTTTTTTTTCTGAGACATTGAGCCTTCTCTGTCAGAGAGCTTTGGTGCCACAATAAAATACAGTTCCCATGATTCCCTAACCCTAACCCTTAAAGTGGACTCAATTTGCACTATTTCTGGCAGTCTGCAAAGGCCCTCACACTGCTATATCTTTGAAGAAAACCCTGTGTCAGAAATGACTTGAAGGTACACAACAACAACAACAACTTGCAAGGAGTTTGCTGCCCAGAGTAAATTAATGTCTTGGCCACTAGTATAAGAGCCATATGATTCCAATGTTCCATATTTATTATTAAAATTATATTTTGGGCAGTTAAAAATTCAGGCTAGTTAGTTTTAATTGATTAAGCTATCCACTTACATATTTATCTTATCTATTTCCAGTTTATAGCCTAGTATATTATTTGTCATTTATGGTACAGGATCAAGTTGTCTTGTCTCAAGGCACCAGTTTTGTTATTAAGATGCTGCCTTTTCCTTGCAAACTGAGGAACTTTAGACTAGACAATGTGACTCCTCTTTCTAGCTACTTTGCCCATTGCTTTTGTGAATATTTTGTGGAAGGTAAGTCCAAAACACACTGCAGGAATAATTCAGTTTGAGTCCGCTTTAACTGCCCTGGTTCAGTGCTAGGGAATTCTGGGAACTGTCATTTTGTGAGACATTTAGCTTTCTCTGTCAGAGAGCTCTGGTGCCACGATAAACTACAATTGCCAGGATACCCTAGCTCTGAGCCAAGGCAGTTAAAGCAGTCTCAAACTGGATTATTTCTGCAGTGGTTTTAGACCGTAGTTGCACAAGTGTGATGGCTATCAGAATTTTACCTGTTGTGGCTAACAAAGACCTACATAATAATTCTTAGGGCTCATTCCCACTTACATTTAAATTGGTTCGCGATTTGCTTTGACACCAGGTTGGTGAATTGATTCCAGTTGAGGTGTAGTTCCCACTATGGAAGTGAATTGTTTCCTTATTTCATGGATTCGTGTCTTTATTTTTCTTTTTTTTTACATGATTGTCATTCCCACTAGATTTGTGCCACTTCAGAATGCACGTCAATCATCTACGCGTCATCGGTGACGCAACCACACCAGCAACACATTCAAGAAAACATGTAGGACGACATAGAATCATAGAATCATAAAGTTGGAAGAGACCACAAGGGCCATCCAGTCCAACCTCCCTGCCATGCAGGAACTCCCAATTAAAGCATCCCTGACAGATGGCCATCCAGCCTCTGCTTAAAGACCTCCAAGGAAGGAGACTCCACCACCATGTTCTTATATGACCACGTAAGAACTAAACACACTCATATAGAAATATAAATGCCATGCTTCTAGTCCTGCTCCAAATGGGGGACCTTTTGGGATTCCTCCTGGATGGGAGGTTGAAATGTAGGACCTGTCCTGGGAAAGGAGGAGGACGTGCCTGGGAGGGAGTTGGGCTTCCTGCCAAATAACCAAAACATCTACACTCTTAAGCCTACAAGAAAAAAAATAGAACTGATAGAGATACAGAAACATTGGTTTCTTTATCATTAACTCTCAGAGAAATTTAAAATAGACTTGATGCAAGAGAATTTTGAATCGGAAAAAAAATGAATTAGATAATTTATTACTAAAAGAGAAGCAGAAATGAACATCAAAATTCTACAAATTATTACTGCAAAGGAAATTAGAGCAAGAAGCAATAAAAGATTCGATGCTTCAATGGTCAAAAGCTCTGGGTAGAGAAATCAGCTTAGACAGCTGGCAAAATGCCAGAAAAAGAACTTTAAAATTCACAAGAAGTCAAAATCTACATGAGAACTACCTGAAAATGGAATTCAGGTGGTATCTTACACCCACAAAGCTCGCCGAAATCTATAAAGGGACAAAAACCTTTTTTTGGAAGTGTTAGTCTGCGGTGGGCACATGGTATCACATGTGGTGGGAATGCCCAAAGATAAAGAAATTCTGGAACCATATTAACATTGAAATAAGAAAAATGTTGGAAATAGAATAGGATATGATGCCGGAAATATACCTCCTAAATATGACAAATAAGCTGCCAAAGAAAGTTGAAACTCAACACTGGAAAAAGATTCTATATGATATCTGCGGAAAGATTACTTTTGGCTCAAAAATGGAAAACGGACATAGAATTATAGAATCATAGAGTTGGAAGAGACCACAAGGGCCATCCAGTCCAACCCCCTGCCATGCAGGAACTCAAAATCAAACCATCCCTGACAGATGGCCATCCAGCCTCTGTTTAAAGTCCTCCAAGGAAGGAGACTCCACTACACTCTGAGGGAGTGTGTTCCACTGTCGAACAGTCCTTACTGTCAGGAAGTTCCCCCTAATGTTGAGGTGGAATCTCTTTTCCTGGAGCTTACATCCATTGTTCCGGGTCCTGTTCTCTGGGGCAACAGAAAACAAGCATGTTCCCTCCTCAATATGACAACCCTTCAAATATCATATCCCCTCTTAACCGTCTCTTCTCCAGGCTAAACATATCCAGTTCCCTAAGTTATCATATCCCCTCTTAACCGTCTCTTCTCCAGGCTAAACATATCCAGTTCCCTAAGTTGTTCCTCGTAGGACATGGTTTCCAGACCCTTCACCATTTTAGTTGCCTTCCTCTGGACATGCTCCAGTTTTTCAACATCCTTTTTGAATTGTGGTGCTCAGAACTGGACACAGTATTCCAGGTGGGGCCTGACCAAAGCAGAATACAGTGGCACTATTGCTTCCCTTGATCCTATACTTCTATTAATGCAGCCTAAAATTGCATTGGCCTTTTTAGCTGCTGCATCACACTGTTGACTCATGTTCAACTTGTGGTCCACTAGGACTCCTAGATCCCTTTCACATGTATAAATCTCATTAAGCCAGGTGTCCCCCAACTTATATCTATGCATTTCATTTTTTGGGCCTAAGTGCAGTGCCTTACATTTCTCTGTGTTGAAATTCATTTTGTTAGCTTTGGCCCAGCTTTCTAATCTGTTAAAGTTATTTTGAATTTTCATCCTATCTTCTGGGGTATTAGCTATTCCTCCTAATTTGATGTCATCTGCAAATTTGAGAAGCATGCCCCCTATTCCTTCATCCAAATCGTTGATAAAGATGTTGAATAGCACTGGGCCCAGGACAGACCCCTGTGGCATCCCACTGGTCACTTCTCTCCAGGATGAAGAGGAGCCATTGTTGAGCACCCTTTGGATTCGATCAATAACCAGTTACTAATCCACCTAACAATTGTATTGTCGAGCCCACATTTTATTATCTTGTTTGCAAGCATATCATGGGGGACCATGTCAAAAGCCTTATTGAAATCAAGATATGCTGTGTCTACCGCATTCCCTTCATCTAGCAAACTGGTAATTTTTTGTTTTTGAGAAACCCACTACAGATGAATGGCTATTAAAATTGCAGGATATGGTTGAAATGAACTGCTTGACAAATCTGATTAACGGAAAATCGGAAGAAGAGACTGAAAAGGACTGGGACATAGTGGTTAAATATTGTAAACATAAATGGAAATAGAATTCAAATAACAATTGTTCCTACAAGGCTAATAGGATTGGAAACGTTAAGAAAGCAATAGAAATACTGAAGTTAATGGTGATTATAACTTTAAGCAGAAGTGAAATTAATCTTTAGGAAACAATCACACAATGCAAATGTTATCAAAGGAAGTTTAAACAGATAAAAAACCTAATATACACCAAAAATATGTGCAGTTTAATTAGGGAATATTAACACTTGTTTAATTGTAACAATGAATACACCGAAGAAAACAATAGTAATTGCTTAAGAAATATAAGTGTATTAATCTTTCTTTTCTTTATTGTTTTTATAGCTAAAAAGATGTAAAGTTGGGTGATAAATAGATGTATAAGCATGTAAGAATTGTAATGTAAGTATACACTTATTATAATAATTTATATATATATACACATACAAACATATATATGTGTATGTGTATATATATATATATATATATATATATATATATATATGCAGTCAGCCTGCTGCTTACAACAGCCCTGAGTAATTGCAAGTAATTTCAAATACAATGGAGTGCATCTACTGTCAATTTATATATGTGTGTGTGTGTGTGTGTGTGTGTGTATGTATATCATAGGGGATTCAGTGGCTCAAGTGGTTAAGACGCTGACTCTGTTGATTGCAAGATGAGCAGGTTGGCAGTTCGAGGCCCAGGTGCTGTATGATGGGGTGAGCTCCTGTCACTAGTCCCAGCTTCTGCCAACCTAGCAGTTCGAAAGCATGCAAATGGAAGTAGATAAATAGGTACCACTTCAGTGGGAAGGTAAGCAATATTCTGTGCAATCATGCTGGCCCCATGATCACAGAGTAGTCTCTGACAACACTGGCTCTTTGGCTTAGTAACAGAGATAAGCACCACCCCCTACGGTCAGACATGACTTGACAACCTTGTCAATGGGGAATACCTTTACATTTACTATCTATATCATGCATCCATAGGTCACACCACAAAGCACAAAGGCAGCCCTGAGAGGAGGAAAAATAGCGGATTTCCCCAAAACACCCCTATGCCAACCCCCTCTGCCATTAGTCCCTCCCCTCCAGTATGATGGGATTTAGATCCATTGTTCCCACTTGTTGAACATGATTCAGAATCGTTGTGTTTTTTTTCAAATCAACCACAAAATGATCCATCTTTGGAAAGAGTGGGGTTTTTTTTGTGTTTGCCTCGCTTCATCGTAATTGAAACCGAGCACAATTGATTTGGAACCAGTTTCAAGTGGGAACGAGAGACATATAATTCGATCAGCTAATCACTTTAAATCATAGTGGGAATGAGCCCTTATTTTTCTGGGCTCTCGCAGGGATATGCTAGCCCAGTGCTGAGCTATTTGTCTAATTTGAGTTTGCACCTATCAAAAAGGTTGGAAAGCAATAAAGTACACCTCTTCCAACACAGTTTTAACAATTTCAGAAACCAGAAACAATTTGAGAAACCTGAAATTATTTCTTCTTTTCTACTGTTAATTCTTTTTCTGCTGTGCAAACCTAACACCAAAAGTGCTCATCCATTCTAATTTTGCTGTATTACTAGGTAATCTGTTCCCAACCAGATGTTTTGTACTAAAACTCCAGTGGTCAAGGATTATGGAAGTTGTGCTTCAAAACATCCAGAGGGCATTACCTTGACTATTCTGAGGGAAATTTTTTTTACTACTTGCACTAGAGTGGGGTTACATTAATAAAGCACTGTGGATCATGTCTTTTCCCTCACCCAGACGCGGGTAAAGGTTTAGGAAACAGCATAGGATATCTAATTTTGTATCTTCTAAACTTTGCTAATTTTGTTTGCCTACTTTGTAATTTTTACTATGGTATATTAATCATGTATCTTTTCTACCTATTGTATGTTGCAAAATGAGACATTTAGAGAATGCTAAATGTCTCAGAAAACTACAGTTCCCAGAATTTCCTAGCATTGAGCCAGGGCAGTTAAAGCGATCTCATGAATGGATTATTTCTGCAGTGTGTTTTGGGCCTATGGGGGGCTGCAGACTGTCAGAAATAGTGCAAATTGAGTCCACTTTTAGGGTTAGGGTTAGTGCTAGGGAATCATGGGAATTGTTGTTGTTTTTTCTGAGACATTGAGCCTTCTCTGTCAGAGAGCTCTGGTGCCACAATAAAATACAGTTCCCATGATTCCCTAACCGAACCCTAACCCTAAAAGTGGACTCAATTTGCACTATTTCTGGCAGTCTGCAACCCCCCCATGTCAGTTTTAAATCTGCAATATTCCTACCAGCACTCTCAGTCTTATCTTGATCTTATCTGTTACTATCTCTGCTTTGTTCAGCTGAATTTAGATAGTAATTACTTCCATGTGCCTGTGCTGAACATTAATCTTCGTTTATAAGAGTGCAGAGCTACAAATTCAGTTCTTGTGAATGGTGGAAAGACCATTTGTATTGATGTAATTTTTAACTGCTGTAAGCTGCCTCGATTGTTTTTAACAGAGGGGCGGGATAAAAATAAATTTTATTATTTATTATTATTGTGTATAATTAAAACATGTCTACTTGTTCTCTAGAAATTTGGGTAAAAGAGTAGAAAATGAAACATTATGCCTCCTTGAAGAAGAGAGAGCATAGCAAGAAAGTAATAGAAAAACTCACTATTCTTTTTGTTAGGGTTTTGTTCATTAATGGTGTAGCGTTTTTAAAACAAATTGTCTTTTAAAGTCAGTCTATTTTCTGAGTACTGGTGTTACTTGGATCTAGTCCAAGTTCAGTCCAGATCAGTCCAGATCCAGCCTGATCCAGATCTTTAATCTGAATCAAGATTTGGGAATCAATATTGCCAGTCCCCTCCTTTGATTTTTATTGAGAAACCAAATACAACTATAACTTTTTGTTTCTTCACACACTTGTATAAAAGTTATAGCTATGATAGACTCCAAAGAAGAATTAACCCAATCAATTTCATACAGGTAGCTTTGGGCATTTTTGTTTTGTTTTGTTTTAGGCACTTGCAAAGTTTGTTGTTTTAAAAAGTTTTGTTTTTAAATTGTTGACTGCTCCTCTGAGTGTCCTGGCACTGTTCCCCTAGGGCTGGGTAGCTTCCTACACCACCTTAGGGATCCTCAACCTCTACAACTGAAGAAATGCATCATGGAAAAGTGAAAGTAGTGAGACACCAGGCAGGAGTGCTTGGCAATGGCAGGCAAGCAGACAAATAGAACATCAGTCTTCAGAGGCTTCTTACTTCTCTGGCCACATGACCACTGGATTTGTCTTTGGACAATGCTGGCAATGTTGAGTATCCAAAACACTCCAAAATCCAAAGTGACAATTTTGCTTTCTGATGGTTCAGTGTACATGTGTGTTGTTTCATGCCCAGAAGTATTAAAAGTATTATGTATAAAATTACCTTCAGGCTATGTTTATAAGCTGTATACCAGGGACCGGCAACCTACGGCCCGGGGGCCGGTTAAGGCCCCGGGCCCCGGACTTACCGGGCCCGTCCGAAGGCTGCCGCCGTCGCTGCCGCCGCGCGCCACCCCCGCCGCCGAGCGCCGCTGCCGGGTAGCGTTTTCGGGCGCGCTTGTCGCGACCGCCATTTTGGCTTCCAAAATGGCGGCCACGCATGCGCCATGGCAGCAGCGGCGGCTGCGCGCTACGGCGGCGGCTGCGGTAGTGGCCACGCCGGCAGCGTGCGCAGGGGTCGCGCACGCAGGAGGAGGGTGTGCGCGCGCGCGCATGTGCACGCGCGCTCCGCCATTTGCCCCCCCCTTGGCCCAGCCGAGCGGCAACCTTTTTGAGACCGGCCCAGGTCTCAAAAAGGTTGCCTGTCCCTGCTGTATACTGTACAAAACATAAATTAATTTCATATTTAGACTTGGGCTCCATCTCCAAGATATCTCATTATGTAGATGCAAATATTCAAAAATCTAAAACTGAAACTTCTGATCCCAAGCATTTCAAATAAGGGAGACTCAACTGTAATGCAGCTCATTAGCTTCCAGATATCAAGTTGCCTACGCTTCTCCTTTCAGTTCTTGCTACATTTTAGTTCTTCTTGTTAAAGTGTTGCCTTTAATAAGACCAAAATAAATAAATGCTAATAAAAAGAGGAGAGAACTCTGAAGCTTCTTCACAGAAAAAAAAAAATATCCAGAGTCTATTGTAATAATAATAATAATAATAATAATAATAATAATTTATTTCTAGCCCGCCCCTCTGCTAGGCAACTGGGGCGGGGTACAACATATTAAAACAGGCAACAGTTAAAAACATTCCCTCAACTCTCTCCCCAACCCCCCCCCCCCTTAAAACTGAATTAAACAAGCAAAGATTAAAATACAATAGTACAATAAAATATAAAAATATAATTGTCTTTCTGTGGACAGAACTGATGAGACATCTGGGATTGGTTCTTCAAGGGGAATGCTTCATATTGTCATTCTTTTTCTCTACCTTGAAGTGTAGCCTCTTTAACAAGTTTATATACCTAGTATTCACTTAGTGTTTAAGGAAAGGAACACAGTGGACCTCTGAAGATAAAGTGTCACAGCTCACAGTTTTCCTAGTCTTCCCCTGTTAATCTAAGTTAGAAGCAAGTACTAAGCAAGTAGAAATGGGCATGGTTAATGCAATATAAGTGTTTAGAGCAGAGCTGATTGTAGTTCTTTGACAACTTTGATTAATTCAAGAGTACATACAGGTGAGTCTCTGCACAGAAGAATAAATGGAAATGGCAGTATTTGGGGTGGGGGTGAATATTGACCTCAAGGTGGCCATTCCTGAACAAAGACACTTCCAAGAGGGACTCCAGTGTGGAATTAAAGAACAGTAATTCACCGAGAGGTTCAGTTCTATTAATCCTCTTTGTGACTTAAACTTGCATAATCAAGGGTTATACCAGTGTAATTACTGGATGTTGCAGAAGGAAGTACAGTATTCAATACCTCCTTACACAGTGTTTTCACCCAGCTGTGCAATGGCAGCTGGTGGGCATAAAGAGACGAGGTGTGTGTTGTTGTTTTTCTGGGAAACCCCTCCACAATATGTCTGTGGCTGCATTAATAAGATGACATTGTGCATTTTGACTTCATTGTATACAATCTCCCCTCCCATCTCCATGTCCTCAATGTATGTAAGGCTGAAATGTATAGGATAATACTTTTAGAATCCAATGAAATGGGCTGGAACGTACTAAAGCGTCATGCTTAATACATCTATTAGGTCTTTAAGATACATAAGACTCTTGATGATTTTTTGGAGGGAAAATTAGAACACTGGTCCCATAAGCAAGGATTTCCTTAAGGATAAACTATATCTCTTTACCTGAGGGCTGTGGGTTATTCTACTTTATTTTTATCTTGTGTATCCTTATATTCTCTTTCTGTGCCTAAGGGGAGCAATTGGTCTGATTACTACATCCTGTACCAAAAATCCATGTGGCAACTTCTCTTTTCCTTCAAGCTAGGGCAAGGACATAGGGATTATTGTACACTATATATTGATTGTGTGGAGTTTCTGAGTTTGTGCATATAAGGATTTCTTCTGAATGAAGTTCAAAGCATGTTTAAAAAAAAAGGTAAAGGCTCAAGTTGTTCATGAAGGGTTAGACAGCTGCACAGTTTACTGAAAAAACATTACTTCCCTCAAACAGACTTCTGGGATCTTGATAAACATAAGCTTTTGTGTTGGTTCATTCCAAAGATAAAACATAATTGTAATTTATTACTGCTTGCTGAAATCTTTTTTTTTTTTTTTTTTTTTTGTAAATTGCGATGGAGGTAGGGGGAAAATCTTCAGGTTAGTACACGTGCTAGTTGAGCACAAAAATGCTTCAGAGAGTTCGCTACTTACTTCTCTCTCAAGGAGATAAAGCAGGCTGGTTGTTTCATTGGGGTTTTGGATAGGTGGTTACTGCTGCTCACTTCTAAATTTAATCCTTTTGTTCTTCAGCCTCTTAACAGTGGAAACAACCCTGGGAGTAAAGAGAGTTGGAAATGAAAGCAGGAATTTCCATCAGGCAATTGTGATGCTAAGTTTAGTGGGCCCTGGGTATCCGTATCTGCTGCGGTTTGGTTCCAAGACCCCTGTGGATACCAAAATCCAGGAACGGTCAAGTCCCATTATATACAATGGCATAGTTAAATGGCATCCCATGTATAAAATGGCAAACAGCAAGATTTGCTTTTTGGAATAAACCCAATCCTTGAATATTTTCAAGCTGTGGTTGGTTGAATCCATGGATGCCAAATCCATGGACATGGAGGGCCAACTGTAGGTGTAATAAAAAAATGCATCTTTTATTTTATACCATAGTTTAAAACAAGTACTTGGTACAATTCCAGACATATTACTATTTGTATATAGGGAATATTCTGTTCATATAACTTTCAAAATATCCTAAGTAATTAGACTGGCTAGTTAATAAAGTTGTCATTTTTAAAAAAATCATGTTGCACCGACAGTTTAATAATAGCAGACATGAACATTACTACAATTTTCAGTTTTGGAGCCTTTGCTAGCAGTTCAACAAAATCAACTTTGAAGTGTGATAAAATAATATTACTGGGTTAAGTTGTCACTTGTAGCTACGTATGTTATAAAAAAGCAGATTGCTTCCTGAAATTGCTCTCCTTTCTAAAAAGTGCCAGACAGCTACATTTATTATGTGAAACTGTACTCCAAATTAAGTATAGTCTCAATCTTTTGGTAATTATACAAAGTACTTGTGTTCTTTTATTTTCTGCTTCTTTTAGACTTTTAAAACTTGCCTATGAAAGTACATTGGATAGAGACTTATCAAATATTTATAATATAAAAATATTTACAGTATAAAATAGTATTCACAATATAATTATTTATAACATAACAATTAAGAAATCACCCTTAACTGACCACTTTAGGATAGTTATTTTTCTGTTTGGAAAATATCAATCTATTTGATATTGTTATTGTTTTAGTGCCTTAGTTCCACCCTTCAGATTCTTTGTGTATTTTATAAACGGCTAGTATGTGTCCAGCTGAAAAAATTGTTTTCTCTGTTATTTTAATACTCCTAATCATTATTATTTTTTAGTGTCTCATTTGGTAGTAAGTCTACAAACCATCTGATCTAATATAAAGTTAATAGTACTACATAGCAATATAGCGAGAAATATGGGGAATGAGGCCTGTGGAACAAGTGTTTCCAATTATAACTTCTTTGAAAAGGAAAACTAAGAACATGATTAGATAATTCTCTTTCCTATAAGCCAGTTGCACCTAAAAATTCTAAGCATTTGCTGCTTTGTGCTCGAAAAATTAACACAAATAATTTGTGGTTTTTAGTTGAGACAAACATTATATCTTCATTGTTTTTTCATTTGTTTTCATATTTTCAGAGAGCATGCCGAAGGAAGAAGAATAATTGTAGAAGTTGAAGACAGAGTGGCAAAAATCAGAAACATAAAGGTATATTTTACATTTCATTTTGACACCTGAAAGGCTGATATATCTAACAAAATACTGTGATACTTTGATTATGGCTTGTAGAGTAGATGCAGTGTTGTGTAATCGAGAAAAGAGTTTTAAATTTGTTGGAGAGATGTTTTCAAACATTTATTTCATCATTAAATCTCACAGAGTTTGTCTACATGGGTTATTTATTCCAAATTTCCCCCAGGTTTGCTGTGTCCTGTTTACGTGTTGCAAGGCCAAACCTCAGATCAGGCATGGACTGTTTTCACAACATCTGTTCCCAATTTGGCCTTTCCTCCCTTTAACCACAATTTAAAAACCTTACCTTTTGATCCAGATTTCCAGCTATCTCCACAGTAATGATGGGTGGCTACCTTCTCATGCCATCCATGCAAGCCTCCTGGAGCTGCTGCTGTCAGTCAATAACATGGCTGGGTGCCTCACAGTGACCTCAGCAACCAATCTGGGTGACAAACAGGGATTGTGTGGGAAGGCAGCCACCTGTCATTGTAGAGAGTGCAGGTGATGGGGAATTTGGGGGGAAATCTGGGGCCAGAATACTCCAGAGGCAACCCAGAATATTGTGACCAGTGAAGACAAGCCAAGAGTGAACTTGGAACACTTAGGGCTGTAACAGACCAGCAGCTTCAACCAGCTTCAAGCCAGCTTGGTGGTGTGGCGTTTATACACGCCACGCCCCCAAGTCGCCCGGAACTCGCATCAGCGATTGTGCACTGGGCAGCTTCCGAGTGACTTGGGGACATGGCATTTAGACACCACACCCCTCCAAGCCATCTGGAAGGCAGCTGAAGCTGTGTTGGTGCAGCTTCAATCCGCCCCAAATAGGAGCCACTCTTTGACGCTCCTGTTTGGGCTAGATTCTGGCCAGATTGGGGCCGTGGTATGTGCTTGCCATTACATTACATTACTGACATTACATTCATCTTATAGGGGGGTTACAAATATTTTCCCCCATGGGCTGAGATCCTGATATAGGTGCAGGAACCAGGTTACTGGTACCTTTTCTGAAGGTAGCAGGCAGAGAATTCCCAAAATGATCTTAATTTATTTTAGATAAATTAGTATTTTTTCTGGTATTTTGTCCCTGTTCTTCTTACTAGGAGAGCTAATGAGAGTTTTTAAAAGTGGAATTCATGGGAAAAAATACTAGGCAAGCACCAGCTTATAAGAAGAATTCAGAAGATTATCTTTTACATAAGCCTCCACTGCTTGTTGGAGAGGGAGGTGTGTACAACCAACAAGAACTAGGCTGGCGACGACCTCCCGGAGGACCTTTTCAACCATGGCCCCCAGATTATAGAATGCTCTGCCAGAAGAGATCCACCAAATATCCAACTTAGATAGCTTTAAAAGAGCCATCAAGACGGATCTCTTCCGGCAGGCATTCCCAGAATGACACATTCTCCCTCCCACCATTAGACAGCTCCTCTTGAGATGGCTACAGCGCTGCTGTTCATTTATGTAGACATTAATGTTTTATTGCTTACGAGATTTTAATTTGTATGATGATTTAATATATTTTTAAGGGGGGTATTTGTTGTTGACTATATGGGCGTATTTTTAACTGTAAGCCGCCTTGACAGCCTTGGCTAAAGGCGGGGTATAAATAAAGTTTTATTATTATATTATTATGTTCAAATGCATTTCAAGGAGTCTGTGGTACTTTCTAAGAAAAAAATGCAGATGTCTCATCAGTTGAGTGAAACTGAAATTATGCTGAGGCCAATAGACTGTGATGACAATGCAGTTGAAAATACTGAAAGGACTTTACTTCTCTGTCAGGCATCAAAATATATACATGAAAAAATAGTGGGAAAATGTATTATTAGTAGGCTTAATTTGTATTTAAGATTGCTGTTATCTATCCTGTGGCTAATGTACTGGAAAACATTACACAGTCTTTCTTACCCCAGAAGCAAGCTTAAAAATAAACAGGAAGGAAATACAAAGGAGAGAAAGAGCCTAAATTGGCATAGCTTCTGTATTCTTTATATACTGGAGTAAACATCTGTGGATCTTTAAAACAATGTGAAATTAACATTCTACTACCCATGATGCTATTGTTGCATCTCCTCAGATTTCAGCTCATGCCTTTATGAATTCAAGGCTTTCAGTAAATTGTTAATAGCAGTAAGATAAAAACATCTGGATCTCTTTCCTATTTCTCTTGCACTCTCCTCTCGCCTCTGCCCTCCTCCATCCTTGCAATCTAATATGATTGCAGCTAATTTCTGGGAAACTTAACAAAAATGTGTACTGAGCTGCAGTTAACATCCTGATGGGTAACTGGCTGCAAGAAATTGCACATCCTTTCTCTTTTGAGATTCTTGGAGACTTGCTTTATAGGGCATGGGAAACAGAGTTGGGTTTTTTTCCAGACATTGGGACTCCTGAATGCTACTGTACTCCCTTAGTCAAATTGTAAAATGGGGCCAAAATCCGTTTCTGTTGCCAATGTATCTTACTACTCAAGAAAGCAGATAAGTGAATTATAGAGTTCCCAGGATTACTGTGGGAAGTCTACTAGACAGATGCTTTCTGTTTTTTGCTTAGGCTTTGTTTCTATCTTCATGTCCGCCTGATTATTTTAGGTGACTTGCTTTAGATAATTAGTATTTTATATGTCTTAAGAGGCAGTTTGGCAGAGATAAAATAATGAGATAAGTGATTTCTTCTTCCTTTTATATACTTTCCGGAGCTGGATTAATTATTGGTCCTATTCTAGGTAGATGCCAGTAGATAGCATATTCTGTGTTTTTTAGGAAATGCAGGAGGTCAGTTGATTATTTCTTTACTAATAGTTGTAATGTGTAGGCTTATCGCTTAAATAATTTTAAAAATTCATATGACACTGCACATTGTTGTTCAAAAGAGGTGCCTATTCGAGGCAGGGGTAGAGCAACTACCAATTGAACAATTTGTACACTTGAGATATAAGTGTGAGAAATAGTTGTATGTAGAACTAAAGCTAAATAGTTTTACAGTTTTGTATTTTTCAGCAATATTTGTTTTCTTTCTGTTTCTCTAAGCAAATAAGAAAGTCAGTAATTTTATGTCAGCTAGCATACTGGTCTGTCTAAATATCTTATAAAAATAATGTATTTGTTTCAGATATCTGTGAAAAGATTTGTGTTTGCATAGATTGAACATGTGGCTTTTTCCTTTTCCATAGGCTTTTCCTTGGACAGTTACAAGGAATGTATGAATTCACAAATGGTCCTTGTGATTGAAATTTCAATTTTTTTTTATTAGAATATTGTAGTTCTGTATAATTCACATATTTTTAACAAGAACTCTGTGCATAATAGCTCTGCTAGATCAAGCCCCAAAGGGTGTCGTTTTTGTCTAATTTCCGTTCGGATTAACCTCCTTTTAACAGTGACGTTGTCTGAAAAAACACCCGCTTTTGCGGGTTTTGTTTAATTTAAAGCCCCGTTTCCGCACGGGATTTCCCCCTTGTGATAAACTCCTATGCTGCTGTTGTGTGCCTACAAGTAATTTCTGACTTACGATGCCCCTATCATGGGATTTTCTTGGCAAGATTTATTCAGAGGGGTTTTGCCTTTGCCATCCTCTGAGTCTAACAGAGTGGAACTTGCCCAAGATCACCCAGTGGGTTTCCATGGCTAAGCAACAATTTGAATGCCGGTCTCTAGAGTTACAGAGTTATAGCATGCTGCCCAACTACACATCTTTTAAAAAAGTAGAAATATGACAGGAGAGAAGTTTCCTTTGCTGGCTGTTTCCCCCCAGCAGTAATCAGAGGCATCCTAGACCTTAGATATAGCTATCAACATACACCATTATCCTCCATTAATTTTCTAATTCCTCTTTGAAACCATTTGAGGTGCTGACCATCATTGCATACTGTGGTAGTGAATTCCAGCTATGCAGAGTCTGAAGAAATACTCTTTGGCCTATCTTCATTTTCCCTCTTTCATGGTGAACTGATCACTATCAGTTCTAGTGTTTGACCTACAGATCAAAATGTATTACTATCCACTCTTTCCAGCCAGTGTGTAATATTGTTAACCGCCATGATTCATGCCTCCATCTTTTGTTGTTGTTATTAACTGCCCTCAAGTTGACCCCGAGTCATGGCAGCCCTGTGGATGAGACATCTCCAAGACCCTTTGTCCTCCATTGCTCTGCTTAGATCCTGTGAATTCAGGCCCATGAAATCCCTGATTTGAGTCTATCCATCTAGCGTGTGGTTTTCCTTTCTTTCTACTTCCCCCCACCTTTCCTAGCATTATTGTGCTTTTTTATGAATCCAGCCTTCTCATGATGAGGGCAAATTACAACAGTTTCATTTTGATCATCTTGACCTCCAGGGAAATTTCAGGCTTGATCTGTTCAAGGAGCCATTTGTTTGTCTTTTTGGCTGTCCAAACAGCGTCTGTGTGATCATGCTGGCCACATGGTCACAGAATAGTCTCTGACAAAGCTGGCTCTTTGGCTTAGTAACTGAGATGAGCACCTCCCCTACAGTTGGACATGACTTGACAACCTTGTCAATAGGAATACCTTTACCTTTACCTTACAGTATCTTTAGAAATCTTCCTGCACCACATCTCAAGTGATTTTATTTTCTTCCTAATCCATTTTTTCACTGTACATGGTGATTTGGAATCCAGTGGCTTGGATGATTCTAACTTTCATGCTCAGTTGTATATCTTTACTCTTTAGGATCTTGTCTAGTTCTTTCATAGCTGCCCTTCCCATTCCTTCTTATTCCTATTTCTTGGCTGCAGTCCCCATCTTAACTAATATTTTTCTAAAATAAAAAGGTCCTCATAAAGGAGTTACTTCAGACATCTTCTTATCTTTTTAGTTACCCTTTTTTTGGCAGTAAAATGAAAGGAAGCATATTTATAGAGAGAGTTAAGCGTTGAGGCATTCTTGGATCAGAAATTGTATTGTGTTCTTTTTTCCCAGAAAAAAGATGTTTCAATAAATAAATATTTCAATAAAAGCAATATTGATATAACTGTTATCAATTATTGTGGTGATTATCTTTAATATATTTCATTTTACCATAGGAATATCAAAGACAGTATCTTTCAAGTCTCATGGCTCCACTCTTTCCAATTTTTTCTCTGCATAAATGTGTGTTGTCATATTCTACAAATAATCTGTTAATTAGTGGGTTGGCTTGTTCTTTCATTTGAAATAAACTGTAACCCACAAACGGCATACTACAATAAGGGTACGGCCATGTAGACATTTGCTGTGGTATAAGCCTCACCACAGTATAGTGGCAGAAGCCAGTGTAGTGTAGTGGTCTGAGTTCTGGACTAGAACTTTGGAGCTCTCTGAACAACCCTTGCCAAGAAACCACCTCAATAGGTTTGCCTTGGGGGAGTCACACTGTCTTAGGCTTGGAGGATGGTAATGGCAAGCCCCTCTGAACAACCCTTGCCAAGAAACCCCCTTGATAGGTTCACCTTGGGAGGGAGTCATGCTGTCTCAGCCTCAGAGGATGGCAATGGCAAACCCCTCTGAACAACCCTTGCCAAGAATCCCCCTTTATAAGTTTGCCTTAGAGGGAGTCAACAGTGCCTCAGCTCGGAAGATGGCAAATGACAAGTCCCTTTGAACAACCCTTGCCAAGAATTCCCTGGAAAACCCCTGTGGAAGCCACACAAATGCAACAGTGTGCAGAAACTGTCAAACTTAAAAAAAAAAAAAGCCAACCACAAGCAGCACCATGTTCCCACCAAGCCAAGATTTGTGGGATGGGATGAGTATGTTCTGCCCCTCTGCCCATCCTTTGCCAATTACCCCTCCCTCCTGGGTGTCCCAAATGGGATCGGCAGCACATTCCCATTGGTGACTCCCTAAAAAAATCTGGTGCTTTTGAAAAGACACGGCAAATGCATCGGTTTCAAAAGCACTGGGTTAAGGGGGATTTGCACCAGCCCCCCTGAAATTCAGCTTGGGAAAAATCAGTGCGTGTATGAACAGCCCTCTTTTAAACTGGTTTTCAGTTTGTGGTAGTTTCCAGTTTGTAGTGTGAATGGGTTTCCAGTTTGTAGTGCGAATGGGGCCTTAAAGACTTTTTCATTCTTTCCTTTCATTTACAGGCCCAACAGCACAAGTGTTGGGCTGTAATTGGCTAGATCAAAACAAATGTTTTGCTAGAATTTCAAAAAGGCTACAACTTTATTGTTCACAGCTTGGTACAGTATGGGGCCAGATCTAATTGTTTGGTTAACCAACCTAATAACCAATGAAGACTGCATCACTCAAACCACCTGCTTTATAGATCTGGTATAAGATAGATGGTATTCCACCTGGCAAAAGCCACTGAGAGGTTCTTCCATCCCTTGGAAATAAGGCAAACCCAAGCATTCTAGAGCTAGATACAACCCTGAGTGGCCAAACTGGGTATGATGAGTATGCAGCCCCCATCTCCACTAAACTGGATTTGGTCCCCATGCCCCAAATGTCAAAGGGGTGATAATTCAAAATCAAAACATGTAATGCATATCAATAAAGCCTAATGCTTAGGCCAGTGATTTCCAAACTTTGGTCCTCCAAGTGTAGCAAACAATAAACAGTTCGTATTATGCGGTTTCAGGAGGTAATTAGTAAGATGGTTTGTTCTGCCAGGCATTCTTTTTTCATCCTGTCATCTTAATATGACTATACCAACACTGTTCATCCTATCTTGCTAGTAAATCAGGGTTCTTAGTCAAATATAATCTGTCATTATACAGTGCACTAGATGAGCTTGCTTCTGAATGACTGTGCAGGATAAACCTGGATCTAAAAGTAATCTGTCTGAAATAACTGTTCAAAAGACTAGTTTATACACTACACGCAGGCAAAACATGCACCCATTCATGTTAGTTTAACACTGTTAATGTATTCTCACTGATTTACTTCCATGCAGATGAAGTATTTCTTTTTGAAGGCAATAAAACTGGGCTCTCAGCTTTCCTCCTCTTGATATAGGTATTCAGGCTTACTGCCTCTATGGTGTCTTCTTCATTTTAGGGTATCCCCTATTTCCATGTGTTGTTCACAGGTGGAATGTATAACCCAGGAGAACTGGTATAGTGCAGAGGTTTGGGTGTTGGACTAGGACTCTAAAGACCAGGGTTCAAATTCCTACCCAGCCATGGAAATCCACTTGGTGACCTTGGGCAAGTTGTACTCTCAGCCTCTGAGGAAGGCCATGTCAAATCATGTCTGAAAAAAAACAAGTTGAAGACACACAGCAAGTGTCTGTTTTATACACTGTGAAGTTTCAGTGTCGTTAGTAGTTTAACATTGCTGTTAAAGCAGTGTAGTTAGTACCATTTTTAGAAAGTATGTTTAGTTGTTGATTGTCATAATATTTGAGAGCAACGACCCTTCCAGGCTTTTAAAAGGAGTATGATACATACAGCCATTATGTATGTATTACGTTACAATTCCTGTTCTCTTCCTCTACTTGAGTAATCACAGCTTGTATCAAATGAAACTAAGAAACTTGCAAATGTTCTAGTAAGGAGAAAAAGTACCGTTTTCAAATCAAAATGCATGAAAAGCAGACCTCTGACTTCTGAAATAAATGTTTTTTTACATGTGAAGAAAACATTTGGGATAATAGTTCTTCCACTTTCCTTCACCACTTTTATCTTTTTGAGATAATAAGCTTCCCGTTTTGCAGAGTTAAAAGATGTGATACACAGCTGAGATTGAGTTCTTCAGGGCATATTTTTTTTGCCATTTCACATATAGGTTATTCTTATAGACCATGTAGGCTCTTTTTGTTTTCCCATCTTTCATGAATATCCAAATTCTATTTGTTCAGTGTTCTCATCAGCAAAGTATAGTGTTGAAATTTCCCTGTATTACTATAGCCATGGATCACATTATACCACTGTAATGTGTTCTGTGTGTGGCTTGCACCTGGTGTGGATGTTGAAACTAGTGTAGGTAGAATTGCCATATTTCATTCCTTCATCCCAGGCATCTGATTTGCATATTATATAAATTACTCTAATTTAGGATATTATTTGTTGAAATTTTCCTCCACTGTGTTTCAAGGATCATACAATGTTTTACAGTTACAACTACAAATAATTTGTGAGAACCAGCATAGAGTAGTGTTTAAAGTACTGGATTTGTATCAGGGAGAGTTGAGTTGATTGATGATAGAATGTCCCATGTGACCATGGGCCACCACTGTGTGTGTATATGTGCCTTAAAATCGCCTGTTGACTTATGGCAACCACATGAATTTCATAGGGTTTTCTGTCACCACTATCTCACAACAAATCTCTTTTGCAGTGTTGTTGTGAGGATTAATAGGGAGAGGAGAATGATATAAAGCAGGGATAGGCAACCTTTCCCCTTTAAGGGCCAAGGGACTTCAGCTCCCAGAATCCCAGGAGCTATTGGCCAACATAGGACTATTGGCCAATATGGCTGAGGCTTCTGGGAGCTGAAGTCCCTCGGCCCTTAAAGGGGAAAGGTTGCCTACTCCTGATGTAAAGGCTCTGTGTACTTTCCCACCACATGTGAATCACCACAGTGGGGCTTGAGCATTTTGTTTTCCCCCAGAACCAAAGCCCCAAGGATGGGAAAGGTGCACTAAAAATTAACATTTTGTCATGCACAGGCACATCCACTGCTATTCTCAACAGTTCACTATTTTTTTATTTTTATTTTTTTGTCATCAGTTTTTCAGGAGATGTCTGTTTTACAAGGCAAAGTGCAAAGAAATGTGAGGACAGAGAACAGTAATTGAACAAAAAACATGGTGTGATTAAATACTTTTTATAACTACAAGACAATGTGCTGTAACTTTTTTCATGCATTTAAATTTTTATCACAATATATGTGTTAAGCAGCTCATCTGTGCTAGTATTGTTTATGCTCCCATCCAGTTAGTGCCATTAAGGGTAATGATAAATGTTTTTACTTTTTAAATTTCCATCTCTCCCTAACTTATTACTGTAATTGAATCCTTGCATCCCAACCGTGTCTATAACTATATGCCAACTGAGACAATATTAATTGTATCCTCCCACCCCAACCATGTCTATAACTATCTGTCAGCTTATGCATCTAATGAAATGGCCTGCAGTCTGCAAAAGCTTATACAAATAAAACATGTTGGTCTTTGCAGGCAGATAGATTGGATCTCTATTTGGTTTTGTTTAAAAGACCAACACAGCTGACCCTCTGAAAACCTTAAAAACCTTTCCTTTCTGTAGGATAAAATATTTCAAAGCAAGTGCCAGTCAATTGTGGCAAATGTGTTCTCCCACAACACCATCCTTGTACAGCTCATCAAAATAATCCTTTCTACATCCTCCTCCTTGTAGCTGCTGTTTTGTTTCCCTTATAGATTTTACATGGTAGAGATAAATGACATTTCTATTAAATACAAATATATAACTCTCACATGTATATTTAACTTACTAGGACAGACGTAAGAATAAACAGTTCAGATACCCATATCATACTTCCAGGAGAAATAAATGTGGAGTTAGTTCATCGAAAAATACATGACCTTTCCTTTATCATTGTTTGGATCCATTCCCCAAAATCTGAAGATCTACTTTAATAAGTTTGTATCTACTCTTTCCTTTTGCATTTCCCAAGGTTCATCCTTCCTCAGAGTAGCAACATAAGGTGGGTGCCTCAAGGAACAGAGTGCTGGAACAATGAATTGTGTTGTTCTGTTTTTCCTGGAGAACAGGTGCTGCTACCTTGCCTTCTTCATCATGCTCCTAAATTGCCCCATCTCCATTCTTCCTCTTCCCTGGACTCACTTCATGCCTCTGCTGTGTTCCCCTCCTGTTCTTTGCACTCTGCTGCTGCATCTCTTATTACTTTCCTCATCTTATGACCACATATCTTTTTGTTGCACCTTGCTGGTCTTTATGCTTCCCCTTCTTTCTTCTTGAAATTGCCACAACATTTCTGTACTACTTGTTCTCCCTTCTTTCTACTCTCTTCCTTGCCTCATCTTGCATCCTTGCAATATGCCTCTCTCTTGCTTCTTGAACCCAGCTGCCTGCAACACTCACACTTTGTTCCCTTGTTCCTGAAAGGCAGGGCAGACTTGCTTCTTACAGAGCAATTGGTCAGAAGAGTGTCTACACATTTTGCCCTATATATTAGATCCTACAAGGACTAGAGTCTTACTTAAAACAAAATAAAACAAACAAACAAACAAAAACGAAAGCTTGGAATCTGTACCAGATGGTGGCCCAAGCAGGGATCAGGTAGCATGCTTAGAATCTAGATAAAACATGCCCTACTGGGTCGTGTGGCAGCCCTAAGTGTAGGAAGTATGCCTCCTGAAAGCTTAATTGTACACACACATTTTTCCAGGCTTAAAAATTATTTTTACTGTGCTGTGTTAGGGATCCCTGGGGACGCAGTGGTTAAATGCCTGTACTGCAGCCACAAGGTAGTGAGCTCAATCCCAGGGGCTCCAAGGTCCACTCAGCCTTGCATCCTTCTGTAAGTACCCAGCTTGTTGGGGGCAATTGACTTACACATTGTAAACCACTTAAGGAGTGCTTAGTTCATTGATAAGTGATATAGAAATGTACTTGCTATTGCTATTGCTCTGTTTTATTTAAAAAAATTATTTGATTATATATGTATATCAAGGGTAATTTTGTAATACAGTCAGCTGTTCCACAGGCTTACCATCTGTGGACTGAAGCAATCATGGATGGCCCCGCCCTGCTCTCCACAATGGCGGTGCAAGCATGCAGCCACTCCAACACAGTCACACACATGTCACACTTCCATTGAGGACAGTGGGACTTGAGGTCCCATAGAATCTGTGAGGGGTCCAGAATGGAACCCTTGTGGATACGAAGAGCTGACTGTACATTATGGTTAAATTGCTTGCAGATTATATTGAACAGTACATAAGCCTCTTAAATTAATTAATAAACATTGGAGGCCTTGCCTTTGAGTTTGAAAGGATCATTAATGGGGTCACAGCATAATGGACTAATTGTGTCTAAGTGTAATTTTCCCCCAACAGATTTTCAAACTCTTTGACATAGACAGTGTAAAGAGGTGGTAAGTTTTATGCTGAGCAACTGATTTGCTTTTGGGCATTAATGGAGCAGCAAGTACCCTTTAACCTTACGCTTGACTATGATTCATTAGTTTTGAGTTCAATACAGCCTACTTCTGAGTGCATATTGCTTGCCTTTAAAGAAGAACAAATCAGTTGTTGGTGGAACGGGAGGCATCTTTCAAAATGAGCTCTTTAAAGACCTATTTGCCTTTTGCTTCTTCTCTAAGAGAGCACACTGAAGTATTCAGGTTTCTCTGGAAGCCTGAACAAAGTATAGCAGTACTTTTTGCCTACATTTGACAGAAATGCAGGATAGGCTTGGGACACAGTTGGAGTAAAAAGGGTAAATGTGCCAATTTTCAGCATTCTTTAACTTGCTGAACCTATGGAATTTTTTACTGGATTGCTTTGAAGTTTGGCACAATTTTAAGACAATGAAATCATTGATGTAAAATTACAAGATAATATATAAAACAGGTATCATTTTTACATGCAATTGAATTTTGAGGGTTATAATGGCAGCTGTTTTTTTCATGCAACTTGCCTTGAGTAGTATAGAAGACTACTAAAAAGGTGCTATCTTGCTCTTTAATTTTTATCAGGATATTTCTTGCCTGCTGGCTCTTATTACTATAGAAACCTGCCCTCCATCTTCAAACACATTAGATGCTGAAATAATGAAAGATAATATTACTACCTGTCACAGCACTTAGTCCTTTTGTCTAGTCTAGTGTATTCTTAAAACTGGATGTTTTATAGCTGAAAGTGTGATATTATTAAATGAAAAGTATAATGTTTCAGATAATTTGGATGATATTTAACTGTCTCTGGTGCAGTGGTTCATTCACATGTGTAAATTGCCTCGACACAGCAGATGAGGAGGAGGAGGAGGAGGAGGATATAGTTTTATGTGTGAACCAGTCCTTAAGTATTTAATAATATAATTTTATACAGTTTGATTTATGCTGAACTGTTATTTTAATTACTGTATTTTCTGGCGTATAAGACTACTTTTAAATCCAGGAAAATGTTCTCCAAAGTCGGGGGTTGTCTTATATGTCGGGTGGAAGAGGAGGAAGAAGGGGTGGTGTGGCGTGGCATGAGGTAGGAGGACGAAGCAGAGTGGATAAGAGGTGAAGCAGGCAGCAGCGGATAAGAGGTGAACTCCTATCCTGGGGTTTTCTTAGCAAGACTGGTTCAGAGGAGGTTTGCCATTGAGTTCACCCAGTGGGTTTCATGGCAGAGTGGTGAATCAAACCCAAGGTCTCCAGAGTGGTAGTCCAACACTCAAACCGCTCCACCATGCTGCCTCCTATTCCCATGTAATACCTGTGAAACAATTGCAGACTTTTTTGTTGTTGTTGTGTATCTTCAAGTCCTTTCCGACTTATGGTGACCCTAAGGTAACCTTATCATGGTGTTTTCTTTGCGTGTGTCTTCAAATGGGGGTTGCCATTACCATCCTCTGAGGCTGAGAGTGTGTGACATGCCCAGGGTCACTTACTTGGCCGCAAATTGTACATACCCCAGAATGCATCACCTAGACAGGGGTCCCCACACTTTTTAAGCTGAGGGCCGGTTCACTGGCCCCCAGATCTTTGGAGGGCTAGAGGTGCACACACATGCACACTACTTGGGCACCATTTTTTGTTCCAAAATGGCGCCTGGAGTTGTGCGCCATTTTGGAACACAAAATGGCGCCCTGTGTCGCACGTGCGCAGCAGCGGCAGCGGTGGTGCGGTGGCAGCGGTGGCAGCAGCAGCAGGACCGGCTGCGGGCCGGTTCAAAGGCCTCGATGGGCCGGGTTCAGCCTGCAGGCCATAGTTTGGGGACGCCTGACCTAGTATATTGGCAGTCCTTCCCCCCCAACACTTTCTCATTTCCCCCCATTGGAAGAGGGCTAGTCTTATATGGCGAGTATCTCCCAAACTGTATATTTTAACTGGAAAAGTTGGGGGCCATCTTATACACCCAGTCGTCTTATACGCCAGAAAATACGGGTACATACTTGGGGTATTTGAGGGAGGCTCACCATAAAATTCTGAACATACTTGTTTGAGTGATATTCCATGTATTTTCTTACTTTTAAAATGGCTCCATAATTAGATGCTATAACATGTATTTTGTATAAATATCTTATTATAGAATACTCCTCGTTGAAACAACTAATGTTTGTTGCACTTTTCTGTTGGCTGTCAACTCAGGTGGACAACAGGCATGAGAGTCTTTGGAACACAAAGGAGAGAACTGTGGCATTTGGCTTTGATTACTGCTATTGGTCAGTTGACCCTGAGGATCCCAAATATGCATCTCAGGAAGTGGTAAGTAGCAGTAGCTACTTTTCTATAACCTGATCTTTCTTTCTTTTTTCTTTTAACTTGGAAAGCAAGAAGAAATTTGTTTATACAGTAAGTAACACAGTAGAAAGAGTAGTTTCTAATTCAGGTGTGTGTTCAGTTTGTTTGAAATATCTTACTGCTTCAGAACAATAATGTCAGTTTAAAAGTCACCCCAGAAGTTTCTAAGGTGGCCAAACTCTCAGGAAATTTAGAGCAGCCTTATAAATAAATATAAAGGTATGTGAATGTAGCAGGGAAGGAATTGCTTATTTGTCCAAGACCAGATTCTAACTGACAGCATAAGCTGGATTTTTTTTACAATATGTTCAGTTTGTTGCTTATGTTAAAATGAATGACTTATCTAGTCCCATTCTTCTCACAAATCCAATGTTGATTGTAGTTTTAGACTGGCATGAGATTATAGAATTTCTTCCTCATTTCATAGCCCTATTAGCCAATGAATGAAACAAGTTACTGTTTGTTTCCCTTGTTGTGATGGGAGCTTGGAAATTTAGAAAATGTATATATTGGTTAGGTCCTCCACCTCCACCATGGCTGAATTTCACAGGTTACTCCAATCATTTAGTTGTTTTATGTTACTAGAATTGGTTAGGAAGTGGGGCACCTCTCTCAGTTCTAGATTCACTCATATAGGAGGGGCCCAAAAGAAGAAGAATAAGGATTAGAGGAAATGTATCACATGACTCTCTGTTGTAATTAAGCATGCAAACTCCTGGAATAGAGATGTGGAATGTACAGTAAGGGAAGGGAAGTTGTTTGCTCAGAAAAAGTCGCTCAGAAAATATTAGAATCATAGAATCATAGAATCATAGAGTTGGAAGAGACCACAAGGGCCATCCAGTCCAACCCCCTGCCATGCAGGAACTCCCAATCAAAGCATCCCCGACAAATGGCCATCCAGCCTCTGCTTAAAGACCTCCAAGGAAGGAGACTCCACTACTCTCCGAGGGAGTGTGTTCCACTGTCGAACCGCCCTTACTGTCAGGAAGTTCCTCCTAATGTTGAGGTGGAATCTCTTTTCTTGCAGCTTGCATCCATTGTTTCGGGTCCTAGTCTCTGGAGCAGCAGAAAACAAGCTTGTTCCCTCCTCGATATGACATCCCTTCAAATATTTAAACACGGCTATCATATCACCTCTCAGCCTTCTCTTCTCCAGGCTAAACATCCCCAGCTCCCTAAGTCGTTCCTCATAGGGCTTGGTTTCCAGACCCTTCACCATTTTAGTTGCCCTCCTTTGGACACGCTCCAGTTTCTCCACATCCCTCTTGAATTGTGGTGCCCAGAACTGGACACAGTATTCCAGGTGAGGCCGGACCAAAGCAGAATAGAGTGGCACTATTACTTCTCTTGATCTAGACACTATACTTCTACTGATGCAGCCTAAAATTGCATTGGCCTTTTTAGCTGCTGCATCGCACTGTTGACTCATGTTCAACTTGTGGTCCACCTGGATTCCTAGATCCCTTTCACACGTAGTCTCATTCAGCCAAGTGTCCCCCATCGTATATCTGTACTTTTCGTTTTTCCGCCCTAAGTGCAGTACCTTACATTTCTCTGTGTTGAATTTCATTTTGTTAGCTTTGGCCCAGCTTTCTAGTCTGCTCAAGTCATTTTGAATTTTGATCCTGTCCTCTGGGGTATTAGCTACTCCTCCTAATTTGGTGTCGTCTGCAAATTTGATAACTATGCCCCCAATACCGTCATCCAAGTCATTAATAAAGATATTGAATAGCACTGGGCCCAGGACAGAGCCCTGTGGCACCCCACTGGTCACTTCTTTCCAGGTTGAAAAGGAGCCATTGTTGAGCACCCTTTGTGTTCGACCAGATAACCAATTACAAATCCATGTAACAGTTACTTTGTCTAGCCCACATTTTACCAACTTGCTTGCAAGAATGTCATGGGGAACCTTGTCAAAGGCCTTACTGAAATCAAGATATACTATATCCACAGCATTCCCTTCATCTACCAAGCTGGTAATTTTATCAAAAAAAGAGATCAGATTTGTCTGGCATGACCTGTTTCTCTGAAACCCATGTTGACTTTTTGTGATTATGAAATTATCTTCCAGATGTTCACAGACTCTCTGTTTAATGATCTGCTCCAGAATCTTTCCGGGTATTGATGTCAGACTAACTGGACGATAATTGTTGGGATCCTCTTTTTTCCCCTTTTTGAAGATGGGGACAACATTTGCCCTCCTCCAGTCCGCTGGGACCTCTCCTGTTTTCCAGGAATTCTCAAAGATTATTGCCAATGGTTCTGATATTACATTTGCCAGTTCTTTTAATACCCTTGGATGTAATTCATCTGGTCCTGGAGACTTATATTCATCTAGATTAACCAGATGTTTCTGTACTATCTCTTTACTTATTCTGTGATGAAATTCTCCTATTCTGTCCTCTGCTCCATTATCCTCAAGTTGAGCACCCTTTGCCTTTTCTGAGAAGACTGAAGCAAAGAAGGTGTTGAGTAATTCTGCCTTTTCTCTGTCCCCTGTTAACTTTTTGCCATCTTCTCCACACAGTGGCCCTACCACTGTGGTATTGGGGCAAGAAAGAAAGGGGTCATGCAGACCGGCAGCTTGGAGCAGCCTGAGGCCACTCCAGCCCCGGTTGACCCCCAATTGGCGCAGGACTGCCATGACCAGATGCCATAGTCCTTTTGTGCTCCTTTTGCTGGCAGTCTCGGTCCACCTTAGATGGCCACGGCACAACTTCGGACCAATCCAGGAGCATGCATCATCTGAACGCCATGCCCCCGGATTGGCCTGAAGCCGGCACTTGGCCTGTGTGCTTTGGGCCAAAGAGAGCTTTTGGGGTGCTGCTTGGTGCTCTGGTTTCTTTATGCTAGCAGTGATACCAACATTTCCACATTTTAACAGCAGTTAGGATCTCATAATGTGGCCTAGAAGAGGGCCTTGTTGATTAACTGTTTTGTCACCCTCACCAGCCTTTCTTCAAAGTTAATGGCAAAAGGGAGAGGAAGAACAGTGCTCTGAGAACTTAAAATACTTTTTTTCCTGTGTCTTGACAAAAGAGGAGTGTTTGGAGTCTTTTTGGAAAATGTGTGATTATAACCAGAGCCCAGAGAAGCAAGCAGAGGTTTAAAGAATCTGTCTGTACCCACACAAAAGACTATTCTGGAATACTCTTTGCTAGAGATAGATTTCTGGAGGCAATTTCAAGTAAGACCAACTGTAAATCTTCTTATAATGCACCAGAAACATTGAATTTTGTTTCTTTAGTGAACAATGTTGTTAGTAAAGACCAGTTGGAAGTTTTGGTAGGCTTATATGATCAAGAACTGTTGGGCAATTGGTGGTCTTCAGCTCTAGAATATATATGAAATTTTTCATTTAATGCCCTCTGTCTATAACACTCCTCTGGTTAATTCAAGGCCAAGTCTAGCACAGAAGGGTCAATTTTGAGACAACACGCTTTAAGATAGCATTCTTGCCCTCGTATTACTTCCTCTCACATTGTAGACTGAAAAAGAGAGTCCAGAGCCCCGGGGAGGGATAATCTTTTAACTCTTGCTAATTTTATATTGTTAAAACAAGTAGGCCGTGCTCAGTATACAACTTTTCAGTATTCTGCTGAAGCTAGAGATTATTTTACTCCATGTTTATGATATGTCATGCAATAGCTAGTGCTGTATAGAAACAAAATTAAATGTCTGGTTTTGTGAATATTCTTTTAACATTAAAAATGTATGTTTTCACAAGTAAGCCATGGCATAGCAGCGCTATAACTTCCCTTTGTTTAGTAACTTCATGAGAAAACTTCATAATCAACAATACATTACTATTCAATAATTGAGTTGAGTCTCCCTTATCTGGAATTCCAAATTCCAAAATCGTGAGTGACTGAGATAGTGACACCTTTGCTTCCTGATGGTTCAATGTACACTAACTTTGCTTCATGGATAAATTAAAAAATTATATAAAATTACCTTCAGGCTATGTGTATAAGGTGTATATGAAACAAACGACTTTCATGTTTAGGCTTGGGTACCACCTCCAAGATAGTGTCATTGTATGTATGCAGATATTCCAAAATCCGAAAGAGCCCAAAATCCTAAACACTTCTGAGCCCAAGCATTTCAGATATAAATGCAAAATGCGAAAAAAATTGTTTTTGCTTACAACTGAAGTGAACTTTAAGTCACTCCATGCATCTGAGGAAGTAGACCAAGTCTTTGAAAGTTATGCTACAATTTTTTTCACACAGTTAATCTCAAAGGTGCTATCCTTTTGCATTGAAATCAAAATAATGTTTAAATTGAAACAGATATATCTTGACTTGCCTTAACATGTGTTGTTGTTGTTGGTTGTTGTTGTTGTTGTGGTGGTGGTGGTGGTGTATCCACACTGTATCCACACTGCAGAATAAGTCAGTTTGATACCACTTTAATGGCCATAGCTCAATACTGTTTAGTTCTGGAAGCTGTAGATTTGTGAGGCATTTACTCTTCTCTGTCAGAGAGCTCTGGTGCCATAACAAACTACAGTTCCCAGAATCTCATAGCATTGAGCCATGGCTGTTAAAGTGGTGTCAAACTGCATTATCTTTGCAGTGTGAATGCAGCCCGAGTCGTTTCTGACTAATAGCAACCCTAAGGTGAACTTTTCATGGATTTTTCTTGGCAAGATTTGTTCAAAGAAGATTTGCCCTTGCCTTCCTCTCTAAGGTTGAGTGAGTGTGACTTGCCCATGGTGGATTTCCATGGCTGAGCAGGGATTCAAACCCTGGTCTCAGAATTGTAGTCCATCACTCAAACCACTACACCATGCTAGCTCTCATTTAAAGTTTACTCTCAATAAAGTAAAACTTCAGCTTCACCTAAAGCCATAACAAAGGCTTAAGGCTGATTAATCACAGGATAAAGAATGAAAATTTTGCCAGAAGAATCAACACCTTAGGGCGCTTGAAGGCCATGTGTGGTGAAAATAATGCTTACATAATATCTAATGTAAAAATAGTCCCATAAAAAGGATCAATGTTGACACTGAAGAAATAAGAAAAGCTGTTTGCCTTAGAGACGGTTTGTCTGGAAAGGTGATACAAAATAATTTAAGTATCCATGGAGTAATCTGAATACCATGCGCCTGGTCTAGCACCTGCATTCATGACAGGTTTTTTAAAGCCCTGCTTGCTTGATATAAGAGAAACTATTCCTTTTCAATAAAACCAAGCAATGGAAAATATATAACATGTGAAAGTTATTATTAAACATGATTCTGTCCATTCTTTTTTTGGCTTTGTCTGTTCATGGCTTAAAGCTCACGGTGACTTGCTTGCTTTGTGGTTTTTTTAAAATACCTTTAAGAACTCTATCCGTATCAAAAGCACCACATTTAGCTTATCAAAAGCACCACATTTTCTGAGTAAAATGCCATACCCTTTTGTCATTTCTACAAATTACACTGTGCAGCATTATGAACTATTACAGCATTCGTTCAGTGCTTCTCATAGTAAATCTGCTTATAATTCTTCAAAAATCCCTGGCTGGGAATGGGGGAATACTGGTGAAAACCTTGGTGTTGGAAGTACATACTAATTTGATGTGCTTTTTAAAAGCAGTCCAACACAACATATTGTTTCTCTTGCTGGGGATGCAGAAATCCAGCTGAGTCTCTGCTATGTTATAAGACTCAACTTGGATCTGCCAGAACTCTAGTCTATATAGTCTATATGGATTGTTCAGCACCACTGTCTGATCAGATTAACAAATCTTTATGTTACACCAGGGGTAGGCAACCTTTCCCCTTTAAGGGCCGAGGGACTTCAGCTCCCAGAAGCCTCAGCCATGTTGGTCAATAGTCCAATAGCTCCTGGGATTCTGGGAGCTGAAGTCCCTCGGCCCTTAAAGGGGAAAGGTTGCCTACCCCTGTGTTACACCTTCATACTAGCCTATTGTGCAATGGTCTCGATTTGGCATGGACAATATTGATTACAGTCAGCCCTCCGTTTTTGCAGGGGATCCATTCCGGACACTCCTCCCCCCTGCGAAAATGGAGATTCGCAAATATTCGCTCTGTGGGTGCGCGTGGGTGCAGGGGCACGGCCCATTGATTTTAACGGAGGTTGCCCTCCCCACCGTGAATATGCAAAACCGTGGACTTCAATCAAATTGAGCTGCGACTGGTTAGGGAATCACGAAGCAATGAGAAGGTTTTTTTCAAATATTTTCAAAAAAAGAAAATTGCCAAGGAAATGCTACTCAGCAAGGATGGTAAAATGTCAACAGATCACAGTGACAAGGACATTAGCTATTTTGCTTCAATTTCCCCCCCAAAAGAGGACCGTGTGCTTCCATGCATCCACAGAAGCTTGACAAGGAATCCAAATTGAAAATCAAGATTAATAAGGAGTTAGTCAGGAAACTCCTAATGACACCAGAATCCTTTCTCATCTTGGAAGCTAAGCAGGGTCAGCTCTGGTTAGTACTTAGATGGTAGACTGCCAATGGATACTAAGTGTGGTAAGCTATATTTCAGAGAAAGGAACTGGCAAAACTACCTCTTGAATATTCATTGCCTTAGAAAACCCTATGAAATTAATGGGGTTACCATAAATCAACAAATGACTTGAAGGTGCACGCGTGCACACACACACCTAAACGAGTTCAAATTCAGGGCCAGATGAACTGCATCCCAGAGTATTGAAGAAACTTGCTGACAAATACTTGCAGGACCTCTTGCCGACATTTTTTAGAAATCTTGGAGAATGGGTGAAATACTAAAGGACTAGAGATGAGGAAATGTTATCCCTCTTTAAAAAAAAAAAAAGACAAAAAAGAAGATTCTGAAAACTACAGACCAGTCAGCCTGACTCAATACAAAGAAAAATATTAGAATGCATTGATTATAAAAGAGTATATCTACAAGTATCTTGATGACAGTGCAGTGGTCAGTAGGAGCCAACATGGGTTTTTCAAGACCAAATCCTGCCAAACTAATATTATATATTTTTGATCAGGTCACCAGTTTAGTATACATTGGGAATCTTGTAGATGTCATTTACCTGGATTTTACCAAAGCATATCGTAAGGACCCCCATAATATTTTGATTAAATTTAAATATGGAATAGATGCAGTTAGTGTCACAAGGATCTAAAATTGATTGGAAAGCTGTGCTCAAAAAGTCATCATCAATGGCTGCACATCAGACTGGAAGGAATTCCTGGGTAGAGTGTGTCAGAGTTCTGTTTTAGGGCCGTTATTCTTCAACATTTTTATCAGTGAGTTAGATGATGTGGTGGAGGGAATCCTTACCAGGTTTACAGGTAATACAAAACTGGGAGGGGTAACTGACACATTGGAATATAGGAACAAAATTTAAAAGTAGAAAAATTGGCAAAACTAATAAAATGAAATTCAGTAGAGACAAATGCAAAATTCTACCTTTAGGCTTTTCTAAATAGGGGGCACTTCATATTGCCTGTTATCGTCAATTTACAACCTATATTTATGAAATGTATTCTTATAGCACTTCTAAGCATTATAATTTCAAAGTATGCATTCTATGTGAATTGGGTTCATCTTGTCAGTCTGAGGTTACCTTTGTGTGTCAGCTTTTTGTCTTTGTGCATTTATAGACCAAACTGGAATCTAGTGGAAGTGTTATTATTTATGCCTCCATAGTTAATCAAGTTCTTTAATGCCATCAGTGTTGTCATTTTCTGCATCTAGCAGCATTTGTTATCTGTTAATAATCTATGTACTCTATATCAGGGACTGGGAGTTGGGATTGGAAGTATGGCTTGGGAAAATGCTATATGTGTTGTGAAATCAGTGATGCTCACTAATTAACAATTAAAAATGTTAACTGTTTAGGTGATCTGTATTTCTAAATAAGATAAATAGTTTTATGTTCTTTTTCTTTTTTCTTCTCTTTCTTGTTGCTGTGCAAATATCCTTACATTAAGCCATCTGTTTAACAGATCATATTGTTGCGTGATGTTTTTCCATTATGAGTTTTTTATAGAACTTTTTGCACTCCAGGGACCAAAGTGGAAAATGTTGAATCCAGACATATAGTGAGTCAGAGCCCAGGAGATCAAAAAACAGATTTGTATAAACATTGATAAACATAATTTTGGTTTTGGTTTTGCCCTCTACTTTGGTTTTGCTCTCTGCTTTGATAAAACATGTACTTTCTGAGATGGAAGTATAATTGAATATAGAACCAAGGGTGAGGAGGTTTTTTGGCGGGAGGGGTTAAAAAAAGATAAACAAAAGGAAAAACAACAAAAATGTTTTTAAAGTTCTTAGTATTTTAATTTGTTTTTATAATTTTTATTGCTTCATTGTTTTAAACATTTTTATCTGTTGTGCATCAGTTTAAGGGCCCTGGTGGGCTGAGTAGTAATAGGTAAATACTTTGAATAATAAATAAAATTAAAAATGAAACCGAACTAAGAATAAAAGGGAAGCAACCAGATGTAAGTATAGAAAGGCAATCAAATGATTTGTGAACATGATAGAGCTATTAAACATAACTGGAAAATTAAGCCCTCTTCTAGTCCTCCATGTCCAGGAGGTTCTAGTGACAGATTTGGCTGGGTTGGGCCTTAGATTCCTAAGCAAAACTACCAATATACAGTGGTATAACTCACCACATGAGGTAGCATGGCCACAGACCAATCTGAGCTTGGCAGATTCTTCACAATAGAGCTAGATCATTGTATTTGTTTTAGCCCTTTAAAAGCTTTGATATGGTTTGAAATGGTTTTGGGAAAGAGCTAGAATGGGGGAGTAGTTTGATTTAATGGACCTACTTTATCCAAGACTTGGATAAAGTTTGAAAAGATAGGAGAAATATCAAAGAGGGATAACCCCTGGTATGTGTCAATATTTGCTTCTGTCTTCCGTGGTAAGGACTTTTACTGTGATGAACAATTGGGCTTGATGACATCAGAGGATAAACTAAAACAGTATAAACTTTAGGATAAGACGGAAAATTACAGTGATTCCAGAAAAAGTAGAATGTTTTACAGAATACTCCAAAAAATGTTCTGCAGAACAGAACAAGGTTTAAACAGAACATGCAGTAGAATTCAATAGAGGTAAAATAATAATGTTATCTTATTTAGCAAGGTTTAAATGTTACATTTAAACACATTCAAAACTTTTTTGTGGCAAGTATTTAGAATATTTGTAAGAATGTGAAGAGAAAATATTTCCATTGTATTTAGCTTTTTTTTTTTTACTATACGTGAAAAAACATGCAGATTTCTATGGTTTTGGACTTTCTTTGGAGATTTTGGCTATGGAGAGTGTCATGAGGGGGCACCACTGCTAGCAAATGTTTATATTTAGGTGCGTATGTTTAAACATGCTGTAACAAGACAGGTTTAGCTATATATAATACATCTGTATAATATCAGCCCTGGTGGCGCAGTGGTTAAATGCCTGTACTGCAGCCACTCACTCATAGACCACAAGGTTGCGAGTTCAATACCAGCCAGGGCTGAGGCTCGACTCAGGCCTGCATCCTTCCGCGGTCGCTAAAATGAGTACCCAGCTGTTGGGGGGCAATCAGCTCACAATTTTAAACCGCTTAGACATCCCATAGCGCGATATGAAGCGGTATATAAATAAGCTGCTTTGCTTTTAAGCTGCTTTGCTTTGTGTGTTGTGTTGTGTGCCTTCAAGTCATTTCCGACTTATGCCGACCCTAAGGTGAACCTGTCATGGGGTTTTACTGGCAAGATTTGGTCAGAGGAGGTTTGCCATTGCCTTCCCCTGAGGCTGAGAGCATGTGACTTGCCCAAGGTCACCCAGTTGGTTTCATGGCCAAGTTGAGAATTGAACCCTGGTCTCCAGAGTCGTAGTACAATACTCAAACCACTACACCTCTTGGAATTTATTGATCCCCATAAAATCTGAAAGATGTTCTGTGATATAAAAAGATCAACGCTTTCTCTTTTCCAGATAACAGAGGTGGGACTATTCATCCTTTTGTTCATTATGAAATTCAAATTCTCGCTGGCTTTTAGCACTTTGGTGGAAGCTGTATCCATAATGAAAAGACTGGCATATTTAAAAACAGATGAAAAAACTTCTAAATGCATTTATTAGGAAGAGGTTAGGGAGATGATTGTGGGTGTAAGTGACATTTTTCTCATGAAATACTTGCAAAGTAGTGAGCATTCAACTGTTCTTGTTTCTTCAGACTTGAGAGAAATAAAAAAGGCATGCTATAAAATAGAGGGGTTTTGTGTAATAATTGGATCACTATTTGAAGGAGTGCAGTAGGGGGAGGGAACTCTCCATGAATGTTTTAGTTACTTATGTTATATTTCTTTTGCCAGAAACACAGCTGCTGTATCCAACAGGCATTTAAATGGTTTGGATTTTACACTAATAAGGTCACTCTTTTGGCATTAGCTAGTTTTTTCTCCCTCCAGAATTCTTAACTTGGAATCAGTGGTGGAACAGAAAAAATTCTGCATTAAAAGTAATATGCTATACTTAGTGAGAAACAAAAATCCCTTCCATTCAAAATGTTAAACATAACTTTGAATAAGCCACTAACAGTCGTATAACTGTTATTTATTTAGTTTTCAAGCACATTCAGTCAAGAGAGCAACTGTCACTCACGGGTGAAGCAGATACTTACCAATTAGACTGTGATGTTGTTGGTATAGGATTAAATGGTATTCCTGTGTGGACTTGTTTTATTCTGACCACAGGGCATTGGATTAGAGGGCACAGGTCAGGCTTTGGAATGAGAAATCTGAGGGCTGGAAGCAACAAAGGTGCGCCCTTAGTAATATATGTGATTGAGAAGTAAATGGTAGTATATGCTGTTTTCATACTGGGGGGGGGGTGAGGGGAGAAATTTACTATATGAAACATGATTGTATAATGTGTATTATACACGGTGTAATAAAAATTTAAAAAAAAATGATAGTATATCTGATTCAGAAGTAAATGAAGTGTTCAAAAGGTTTCACACATATTATCCTATTCTACCCTTAAACTGACTTTAGAAGATAAATACTATTCTTGTTGGGGTTGGGGGAGGCTGAGGCTAAGAGTGACTTGCTGCCCGTCTGCATTGCCCCTTAGTCTCAAAGGTGCTACTGGATTGCTTTACAGCTTATATGGTGGTGCCACTAAATAAGTGTTAAGTGCTCATGGTAAGTGCTAGTGTGGTGTAGTGGTTTGAACATTGGACTATGACTTTGGAGACTGAGGTTTGAATCCCCGCTCAGCCATGGGAACTCACTTGGTAATCTTAGCCAGGTCACGCTCTTCCAACATCAGAGGGAGGCAAAGACAACCCCTACAAACAAATCTTGCCAAGAAAACCCTGTGATAGGTTTGCCTTAGGGTCACTGTAAGTCAGAAACAACTTGGAAGGCACACAACAACAAGAAGCTAGTGGTGTATTCTGTAGTTGTTTTGTTTGTTTTCTTCAAGGATTTGCTCGCTAGTGGTACATCACTAACTTTGTACAGTATCTGTCTTAGCTTACATTCCTATACACAGTTACCTGAAGTTTCATTGAACTTAATGGTCTAAATCCAATTTAGTCCAAACTAGAATAGACCAAATGATCAGTGGAACTTATACAAGTAGTGATTTACCAAGTTCCCATTGATTAAACTAGTCTACTTTAGCTGAGTCTATCAAGTAAATTTAGGCCACAGAGATTTGCTTCTGAGTAAACATGCATGGTACTCCAACACTGCTTTAAATATTCTTAACCAGAAACATTGTTATTGCTTTTAAAAAATTTATGGTAGGCTATGAGACTTTCAGCTAAACCATTAGGTTGGCATCTTGGGTTTCTGATTTGTTGACATAAATTAAATTGGGCTTATTTGTGGCTTCTGTGAAGACCTAGATTTGTGTAAGTAATAATATGTATGGTTAAAAGCAAAAGTACTGGTTTCATTTTGAATTTAATGTTACAGTTCCATAATATTTCTAGCAGTTGAGGATACTTTTCTGAACAAATAGTGTAAATTTGTAGCAACCAGAGGTTGTTGGATTTGTATGTACTGTCCTTGAATAATTAAATAACAGCTGCAGTCCAGTACAACAGAGAGACCTTCTTCCAAAAATTGTTGCGTGATGGCATGTTCTAGATAACAGTTATCCTTTGCCTGCTAAAACTTTTATTGGAATCCCAAACACAAACACAACAAGAGCAACTCCCATTTTAGTCAAAAGAACTTATTTCTAGGCAAATGTGGTTAAAATTGTGATGTCACCAATTACATGGGAATAAGCTCCTATGAAAGCAGTGAGAGTTTTTAGTAGGAATATATGGGATTTCACTAAAAATCTGCTGTAAGGTATTCTCGTCTATTGAGAACCCATTGTGTGTTTAGATGCACACTTAAACAACAATACACTGGCCAACAACCTTCAACCTCATACCCATTCTTGGACCTAGGGAAGGGATTGTTGTGAAGTTGTTAGGGTTGTCCCTTCCCCAAGATTGAGCTGATGATTGACGGTTTATTGTACACACCTCAGGATGATTGTGCTGTCTCTAGGCCAAGCCTGAAAATCCTCTTCCCATTTAAAATATTACTAAAGTGCTTTCAGTTCATATCAGAGATAACACTCCCTCTTCTGACAATTCACAAAACCATAAGACTTGGTTGCGTTCCTACTTATTCCACAAATACTTCCTTCACCATTGCTGCTCTCCAATTAAGGGTCTTTGGAGACTGCCAAAAATAGTGCAAATTGAGTCCACTTTTAGGGTTAGGGTTAGTGCTAGGGAATCATGGGAATTGTGTTTTTTTTCTGAGACATTGAGCCTTCTCTGTCAGAGAGCTCTGGTGCCACAATAAATTACAGTTCCCATGATTCCCTAACCCTAACCCTAACCCTTAAAGTGGACTCAATTTGCACTATTTCTAGCAGTCTGCAAAGGCCCTAAATTCATAAGGCTGGAGAAAAGTCTTGTCAGTGTCACTAATTATGTTTTCAAACATTAAAATATTAGAATTTGATCTTGATTTAGTCATACAGTAGTCCTGCTGATATAATGGGACTTAAGGTTAGTCATGACTGACATAAGTTCTAATACTTTTGGTAGGTTTACTACTCTATTATTTTTTTGTTGTTATTTACATACATGTCCTACCTTTCTGCTAATGAGCATACTTAGCTCTCTTTCTTTCCACTTTTTTCTCTTAACAAATCTGTGTAATAGGTTAGACTGTAAGAGAATGAGTTTTGGATTAGGCAGTGAGTTTCATGGCTCATTAGGAACTAGAACCTCAATCTCCTGAGTCCCACTCTGACACTTTAACCAGTGCACTACTACTAACTCTAATAAGACAGTGTCTGAATCCAAGCCTTAATGTTATGCAATGTACACTGGTTATCTTTTGAAGATTACCCTCAGATCCTTCATATATTGAGCTCCTCCACCAATCTAGTTCCAAAGGAGTAGTTTTGCTATATACTTCATCAAAAACTGAAAGTATTGTAAAGTTAAACTGCAGTATTGGTACATTTACTTCCCCTGACCACACAGAGATCTCACTATCTACAAAAATGAACGGTTGATTTTTCATCTCTTGAATGGTATTTAACACAGTTTTTGACATTTATTTTAATAAATTCACTCTCTTTAACTCGGTGAAATTCAACAATAGAAAAGTATTCATGAGAAGTTATTATTCCTTCCACTGTAACAGTGAATAAAGTTATGCAAATTACACGCAGTAGGATGTAAAACAATAAGTACATTGTACGATGTAAAGCCAAATCCAGACAGAGCTTCTGAGTCTACAGACAGAAATGCCAAGGCTGTGAAAATGGGACATACATGAGAATACAAGGATAGCTTACAGAGTTTCTAAAATGCATGTTTGTTCAATGTCTGCAGAATTTGCAGTTACTTACTCAAATTGCTGATGGCAGCTAATTAAATTTAAGACCTATTTTTCTCACTTACCTTACAAATCTAAATAAAAGAAATCACTGTATAGTTTTAGAGGTTAAAATGACAAATTTGGGGGAATTTAAGAAATAATCTATTATCTGAAGGGTGCAAAATGATTTCTACTTTCTGTTTTATTTAAATCTCAACCAAGCAATAACATTGGTATAGTTTAAATACAAGAAACTGCACTTTCAATAAGATGTATAGTTGCATAACAGGTATATTTCAGTTATTGGTGAAATATTTCAAATTGTTACAGCTACAAATAATTAAACTCAGAGTAGGAGAGTTGCTCAGCAGAAAAGTCATACAGGAATCATGGTAGTCAACAGAACTTTAGCCATTGTATATACAATAACTTCAGTAATGAGTAGTGTATCAATTCAAGTGAAAAACAAGAAGTAAAAAAATTACATCAGAAGGCAGTGTAAAACCTGCAGATCACAATAGCATTGTTTCCTATTATTAGATGAAATCATAGTAGAATACATGATAAATATAGCACAGGAAATGTTAAGAAAATGTTTCATAACTGAATGGTGAAGTTATAAAGGAAAATACATTCAGAACATGTTCTGAATTCAGAAAGGGAAATGCATGACAGTATAATATTTATTTTTATGTTTGATGCCTGTTGGAGGCAAAACAGGAAGAATGGCAGCCTTCCTTTCCTGAAGGAGCTGAGTAGTGGACAGAGAAAGCTGGTGCTATTTCTTGTCCAAAAGAATAAGTTTTTGTTGATTCCTATCCTATCTAAACTTGTCCATAACCAGTTAGTAGATCACACCCAGGAAAAAGTCACCTGATACACACTTCTGACACTGCTATTTTCATGGCTGGATGTTTTAGTAGGGCTACATCTATCAAATACAGTTATAGCAGTGATATCTGTTAACTGAAATGTGTGGAATAATGCATCACTTACATATACTTACATATATTCTAAGTTATATTAGCATAATTGTGATTTTTTTGGGGGGGGGTCATATTCCGTGCCTTCCTCTAACACTGGCATGCCTTTGTACAACACAGGCTTTGACTAGTCATGTTTCTCACCTGCTTTAGATTCCTCTGTTTTCATGTAGTCATATATAATTTGGCACATAGAATGGTGGGAAAGCATATCTCAATATGGACAAATCTTCCATATTGAAGAAATCCAGGACAACAATCCTGGAAGCCAGGTGGAGAGCATTTGGATAAAAATTAAAGGGGAAAGAAACAACAGGGATGTTATTGTGGGAGTCTACTACAGACCCCCGACTCAGGCAGAAGAACTGGATGATGCCTTTCTAGAACAGATGACCACACACTCAGAAAGGAGAAATATAGTAGTGATGGGTGACTTCAACTATCCGGATATTTGCTGGAAGTCAAACTCGGCAAAATCCTTGAGGTCTAGCAAATTCCTCACTTGCCTTGAAGACAATTTCATTGTTCAAAAGGTGGAAGAGGCAACGAGGGAGTCAGCTATTTTGGATCTGATCCTAACTAACAGGGAAGACCTAGTTAATGGGGTGCAAGTGGTTGGATCCTTAGGCGGGAGTGATCATGTCCTCCTGGAGTTTATTATACAGTGGAAAGGAGAAGCCAGGCATAGTCAGACACGCATTCTAGACTTTAGGAAAGCTGATTTTACTAAACTTAGAGAAATACTGAGGGTGATCCCATGGACAGGAATACTAAAAGAGAAGGGAGTTCAAGACGGATGGGAGTTTCTCAAACGGGAGATACTGAAGGCACAATTTCAAATCGTGCCAATGAGGAGGAAGAATGGGAGGTGTCTCAAGAAACCAGGATGGATGACTAAGGAACTCGCAACTGAACTATGTTTTAAACGGAACATGTATAAGAAATGGAAAAATGGGGAAATCACCAAAGAGGAATTCAAACAAATAGCTAGCACGTGTAGGGTTAAAGTCAGAAAAGCTAAAGCGCAGAATGAAATCAGGCTTGCTGGAGCGGTTAAGAACAATAAAAAGGGCTTTTGGGGGTATGTCAGTAGCAAAAGGAAAAAGAAGGAAATGGTAGGGCCACTGTGTGGAGAAGATGGCAAAAAGTTAACAGGGGACAGAGAAAAGGCAGAATTACTCAACACCTTCTTTGCTTCAGTCTTCTCAGAAAAGGCAAAGGGTGCTCAACTTGAGGATAATGGAGCAGAGGACAGAATAGGAGAATTTCATCACAGAATAAGTAAAGAGATAGTACAGAAACATCTGGTTAATCTAGATGAATATAAGTCTCCAGGACCAGATGAATTACATCCAAGGGTATTAAAAGAACTGGCAAATGTAATATCAGAACCATTGGCAATAATCTTTGAGAATTCCTGGAAAACAGGAGAGGTCCCAGCGGACTGGAGGAGGGCAAATGTTGTCCCCATCTTCAAAAAGGGGAAAAAAGAGGATCCCAACAATTATCGTCCAGTTAGTCTGACATCAATACCCGGAAAGATTCTGGAGCAGATCATTAAACAGAGAGTCTGTGAACATCTGGAAGATAATTTCATAATCACAAAAAGTCAACATGGGTTTCAGAGAAACAGGTCATGCCAGACAAATCTGATCTCTTTTTTTGATAAAATTACCAGCTTGGTAGATGAAGGGAATGCTGTGGATATAGTATATCTTGATTTCAGTAAGGCCTTTGACAAAGTTCCCCATGACATTCTTGCAAGCAAGTTGGTAAAATGTGGGCTAGACAAAGTAACTGTTACATGGATTTGTAATTGGTTATCTGGTCGAACACAAAGGGTGCTCAACAATGGCTCCTTTTCAACCTGGAAAGAAGTGACCAGTGGGGTGCCACAGGGCTCTGTCCTGGGCCCAGTGCTATTCAATATCTTTATTAATGACTTGGATGACGGTATTGGGGGCATAGTTATCAAATTTGCAGATGACACCAAATTAGGAGGAGTAGCTAATACCCCAGAGGACAGGATCAAAATTCAAAATGACTTGAGCAGACTAGAAAGTTGGGCCAAAGCTAACAAAATGAAATTCAACACAGAGAAATGTAAGGTACTGCACTTAGGGCGGAAAAACGAAAAGTACAGATATACGATGGGGGACACTTGGCTGAATGAGACTACCTGTGAAAGGGATCTAGGAATCCAGGTGGACCACAAGTTGAACATGAGTCAACAGTGCGATGCAGCAGCTAAAAAGGCCAATGCAATTTTAGGCTGCATCAGTAGAAGTATAGTGTCTAGATCAAGAGAAGTAATAGTGCCACTATATTCTGCTTTGGTCCGGCCTCACCTGGAATATTGTGTCCAGTTCTGGGCACCACAATTCAAAAAGGATGTGGAGAAACTGGAGCGTGTCCAAAGGAGGGCAACTAAAATGGTGAAGGGTCTGGAAAGCAAGCCCTATGAGGAACGACTTAGGGAGCTGGGGATGTTTAGCCTGGAGAAGAGAAGGCTGAGAGGTGATATGATAGCCGTGTTTAAATATTTGAAGGGATGTCATATTGAGGAGGGAACAAGCTTGTTTTCTGCTGCTCCAGAGACTAGGACCCGAAACAATGGATGCAAGCTGCAAGAAAAGAGATTCCACCTCAACATTAGGAGGAACTTCCTGACAGTAAGGGCAGTTCGACAGTGGAACACACTCCCTCGGAGAGTAGTGGAGTCTCCTTCCTTGGAGGTCTTTAAGCAGAGGCTGGATGGCCATCTGTCGGGGATGCTTTGATTGGGAGTTCCTGCATGGCAGGGGGTTGGACTGGATGGCCCTTGTGGTCTCTTCCAACTCTATGATTCTATGATTCTATGATTCCATTATCATGTATCTGTGGTGAAGACAATAAAAATTATCAGAAGACCTAGAAACTGTTGATATTGATATTTCAGAAAAAGAAGTCGATCTGTTAAATTTTCACAAGGTTCTTTTTCAAAAAATTTTTTGTCCTTTATAGAAGATTGACAAATGTTAATGGTTCAGAGGTGAGTGGGAAGAAGGGACCTGGGGAGTAGGAAAAGGGAAACTAGGTAAGAAGCCTATCCTTGAAAAACACTGTGTGGAACAGAACCTCATTAAAAACTACCCTAATTTGAGTGAGTCAAAGGAAAGATGACCTGGCAAAAAGTTGGTGCAGGGGGGAGGAGATGTTTGGGTGTCACTTGATGCAACAGCCTTTTCCAAACTGTAGCCACAAACAAGAAGCAGGACAATGGGAGTAACAAAAACACAAGACTCAGATTCTTCACTATGGGAAGGAATTTACCAAAGAAAACTTCAGCCAGAAAACTGAGAGGCATTCAAAAGTTATTCCTTTGGCATGTTTGTTTGTTTGTTTTTCAACCTTCAGAGGTGTTTGAATGACTTCTGGATAGGTCAGAACTTGAAATTATCTGATCAATCAACTTAAGTTATTGAATTAGTTCCCCCCCCCCCCGATTTTACCTGTTGTTGTTGTTATATTTGTATCCCCTCCCCAATATTGGGACTCCAAGCATAATTTAAAAGAACAATACAGTTAAAAAAATATAAAGTGAACATTAAAATAGAATTAAACTATTTACAGTACAGTTGGGCCTTCTGGAATTTGGTTCCAGGACTCCCCATCTATGCCAAAATCTATGGATGCTCAAGTCCTATTAAATACGATGGCATAGTAAAATGGTTCCTTATATAAAATGGCAAAATTAAGGTTTGCTTTTGGGAATTTATTTTTTCTTTAACATTTTCAACCCATAAATGATTGAATCTGTAGATAAAAAAAAATATCAATGAATACAGAGGACCAACAATTCACACCTCAAGTTAAAAGAATAAAATGCAATTAAAAAGATAAAAAACTCTTAAAAACAATTCAGTTAAAACAATACTACACCCCTATCCTGTCCTTTAAAAACTTTGTTTTAAAAGTTGTCTGAATAAAAAGGTTTTGGTGTGCCAACAGAAGGACAAGGAAGAGAAAGTCTTTCTGGCCTCCCTGGGAAGGGAGTTCCAGAGTCTAGGGGCAGCCACCGAGAAAGCACTCTCTCACATCCCCACTAGCTGTGCTTGTGATGGTGGTGAGACTGAGAGAATGGTATCTCCTAAAGATCTCAAAGCCCTGGCTGGCTCATACAAAGAGATACCGTCTGCCAGATAGCCTGGAGTGAACTATATGGGGCTTTATAGGTCATAACCAGCACTTTGAATTGTGCCCGAACTCGCCCGGCGCATGCGCGCTGGGGCCTTCCCAAGGCCCAGGGAAGGCCCGACGATGGCTGCGCCGTGTGAATTTGCACGGCGCAGCCGCCGTGGGTCCTTCCAAAATGGTGCCCCGTAGGTTGCCGACCTCTGATCTAGACACTATATGTCTATTGATGCAGCCTAAAATCGCATGGGCCTTTTTAGCTGCGGCATCATACTGTTGACTCATGTTCAACTTGTGGTCTACTGTATTATTGCTTTATATCTAGCAATAATACAGCCCAGTCTGTCAGGATTTTTTTAAACGTGCCTGATAAAGACTTTGGGTTCTTTCTATTCATATTAATTCATCCTAATAAGAGTTCCCAGCTGAAGGATACAGTTTGTTATTTCAGCTGTCCATTGTATACAAAGCATGGAATATGTCCTGCAAAAAACACTGACTCTTACAAAAATACTTTGACTTCATTCAGTTAAATGTGAACCAGATGTGCTTTGAGCTAACGGTCTTATGTGCAATAGTACACTTGGACTGCTGTTAAGAGAGTCCTATTTAACTATTTAACACTGCTATTTAACAGAGGAGGCAAACCCCATCACAATGGACATGATTTGCATTTTTAAATCTTACAATTACATGCAGAACTAAATTAAGAGGCAAGTTCTACTCTGTTTATTTCTATTTGTTAAAGAATCAGTTCTCATTAATGCTATTTAAAAGCCTACCAGTTCTAAAAACAGAACTGTTGCTGCTGCTGTTGTTGTTTTGCTGGCAATTAGTTTCCTGTCTTATGGTTGAAGCCATAAGTTGGCTACAAATGGACTGGACTATTACCAAAGTGACTGAGGGTGCAACCACACTGCAGAATTAAAGCAGTTTTACACTACTTTAACTGTCACAACTCTATCTTACAAAATCCTAGGATTTGTAGTTTGGTGAGGTATTCAGTCTGGTCTGTCAGAGAGCTCTGGTGCCTCACCAAACTACAAAATCCAGGATTCTGTAGGATAGAGTCATGGCAGTTAAAGTGGTGTCAAAGTGCTATAGTTCTGCAGTGTCTAAGTCAGATGCAGACTATCATGCTCACCTGCTTCACACAAGAAAGAGCAAACAAAGCACTACTTCACAGCTGTCACTAACTGGAACCCAACTACATAACATGGAAGAGCTTCTGGAAGGACTGGCCAGTGGGGGGATGGGAGAAGAGGCAGCCTTAGTTCTGTCCCACCCAAAGTTTGGAAAAAATAACTTATTGGCAGCCATACTGGCTGGGGGATTATGGAAGTTGCAGTCAAAAAGGTAACTCTCTCTAGCCCTCATCCCTCAAAATTTAAATTATCCTTCCTTTGCTGCAGCTGTGATAACGTGATTGTGTGATCAAGAATCCTGGGTGAAAGTTCTGGAATCACAGTTTTGAGTCAAAGGATTTTACCCAAACCAGAGCTTAAAACATTAATTTTGAAAATTAACTTGATAAAGTTAAAAATTAGAAACATTAGAAAAATAATTCACAACCATAACTACTAATAACTGGTATCATTTAACTTGGCAATTTATAATTAGTTCTTGTTGATCAAGCCAGGCCATGGGATGTACAGAGAAGTTGTCAGGAGTACATTTTGTTACTGTCTCCTTCAAAAGGGCTCTTTTAGTTACGGTATTTTAAAGTTGCATTCCTCCAACATGACATTTCTCCCCATTTGGACTACAAAACAGAACTAGTAAGAGTCCAGCACATTTGGGAGCTGTCTGCTTGAGGAAAGCTATCCTAAGAGCATTCCTTGACTAACCAGGAAATACCATTTGCAGATCGCACCGAGACAGAGTAAGGCAGGCACCATCTCTCTGCCTCCAGAAGCTTTCTCCTTCCCATGAGCCTGTTAAGTGTTCACAGGCTCTGAGGACCAGTGAGGAAAGTTCAACCTGGATAGCTGGCAGGAGGGACCAGAGATGCCAAAGCAGAGGCATTGGGGTGTTGGCAACCAGGGTCATCCCCAGCTTGGGACTATATGACTCTGCCCTACCCCCAGGTAGCAAGGGAATCACACAGTGGTTTTTGCCCATGTGGAATGCCACATCTGTCATTTCCGCGATATACTTAGCAGGTGGGCTCGGTGAATTGGTTGCCAAACTCAGCCAGCAGGCTGGGTGTTTGGTTTCAATAGTCAGCAGGTGGGTTAACCAATGCCTGGATCTGGGCCCATGCTGGGGCAAAGCCTCTTCATCTGTAACCAATAAAAGTTGTAGCCTGCTTTATCCAAACAAATGTTGTTTGTGTCATGATTGCCAAGCAGACTGCCATTGAGACAACCAAGCACAAAATCTCATCTTACAGAGTCTTCATTTTAGTTTGTCACGCACATGCTTCTGTCTTTTCTTTCCGCATCCACCAACACATGCACATCACTCACTCTTCAAATGCCTTGTTTGTTAAAGATGAATAAGGAGTGCCTTTGTTACATCCTGATTGGACTACTGTAACACACTCTATGGACGTTTTCACACGGGGCTTTGGTGGAGGCAATCCTACCTCCCGCCGGCCCCACTCCGGAATGGCTCCGGCGGCGGCAGGCTAATTCCTTTTAAAAGTCGGAATTACCTTTCCGCCGCTGAAGCCGGAGTTGGAGGTGCTGAGGCAAGAGGGACGCCGGAAGGACGCCGGACTTAAGGCTCCGTGCGTTTGAACACACGGAGCTAGAAGCTGGACGTACGCAGGGATGACACCGGAAGGGGCGGGGTTTTCTGCGGCGTGCATCTGAACAAGCTGGAAGAGGAGCCGGAGTGGGGCCGGCGGGAGTAGGATTGCCTCCGCCTAAAGCCCCGTGTGAAAACGTCCTATGTGGGACTGCCTTTTGGAAACTTTAGTTCAGGGGTAGGCAACCTTTCCCCTTTAAGGGCTGAGGGACTTCAGCTCCCAAAAGCCTCAGCCATGTTGGCCAATAGTCCCATGTTGGCCAATAGCTACTGGGATTCTGGGCGCTGAAGTCCCTCGGCCCTTAAAGGGGAAAGGTTGCCTACCCCTGCTTTAGTTGGTCCAAAGAGCTGCAGCCAGACTGTTAACTGAGGCAGCTTATAGAGACCATACCCTGCCCCTTTTGAAACAGCTTCACTGGCTGCCAGTTTGTTTCCCTTCCAAAATGGTGCCCCCACGTGTGCACACGTGCGCATGACAGCAGACGTCGTGCACATGCATGCACGCGGAGGCAAGTGCATGCGCGCCCGCCTGGCCCTCGTGCCATTCCCCCCCCTCCTGGCACCCCGGCAACAAAGGTTGCCGACCCCTGGTCTAGATTAAGGGAAGTAATAGTGCCACTGTATTCTGCTTTGGTCAGGCCCCCCCCTGGAATACTGTGGCCAGTTCTGGGCACCACAATTTAAAAAGGACGTTGAAAAACTGGAGCGTGTCCAGAGGAGGGCGACTAAAATGGTGAAGGGTCTGAAGACCATGCCCTATGAGCAGGGGTAGGCAACCTTTCCCCTTTAAAGGCCGAGGGACTTCAGTTCCCAGAAGCCTCAGCCATGTTGGCCAATAGTCCCATGTTGGCCAATAGCTCCTGGGATTCTGGGAGCTGAAGTCCCTCGGCCCTTAAAGGGGAAAGGTTGCCTACCTCTGCCTATGAGGAACGACTTATGGAATTGGGTATGTTTAGCCTAGAAAAGAAATGGCTAAGAGGGGATATGATAGCCCTCTTTAACTATTTGAAGGGATGACATATTGAGGAAGGTGTTAGCTTGTTTTCTGCTGCTCCAGAAGTAGGATTTGGAACAACTGATGCAAGCTACAGGAAAAGAGATTCCATCTCAACATTAGGAGGCACTTCCTGACAGTGAGAGCTGTTGGACAGTGGAACACATTCCCTCAGAGTGTGGTGCAGTCTCCTTCTTTGGAGTCTTTAAACAGAGGCTGGATGGCCATCTGTCAGGGATGGTTTGATTTTGAGTTCCTGCATGGCAGGGGGTTGGACTGGATGGCCCTTGTGGTTTATTCCAACTCTATGATTCTATGATCATATAGGTGAGAGACCCAATTATATTGGCTAAAGAGTCTGCAAAGATGCCTAAACACCCTGAAGGTATCAGATCCCATATTGGAAGCTAAGCAGGGTCAGGTCTGGTTAGTACTTGGCTGGGAGATTGCCAAGGGGTATCAACTGGTATACACTGTTTCAGAGAAAACCCTTCTGAGTATTTCTTGCCCATGTAAAGCCTATGAAATTCATTCAGTCACTATAATTCAACAGGCACACACTCACATTCAAAGTGTCTGCGGAGTAATTGTGACTTCATGATAGCAGAAAGCACTTTTTGAGCAAGGTGGGTTACCTGATTTCTTTCAGATTCGACCATACCCATTTCAGCACCCTCACCTCCCCCAAAACTGCTCCTGAGGTATGAGGGACCATTGGAAAAAGTATGGACCATAGTGTACAGAGCTGCAGATGAGTAGAAGGGCTTGATGAAAGTAATGCCTTGTACAAACACAAGTGCTTTCTACCAGCACAAAGCTACCACAATCTTCAGAAATGTCTGTTAGACAACAAAACAAAATCAGCCTCTCCACCACCAGTAGTGCAGCTTATACAAGCCATCTGATTGATAAATTGATTGATAAAGATGCCAGATATTGCCATTGTGAGAACTCATTATAGACATTTTTCCTTCCAATCACCTGTAGCAACATAGAAGACACTGGATTAAAAGACACTACAGTTGTCCCTCCCAATTCGCAGGGGATCTGTTCTGGACCACCACCACAAATCAAAAAGAAATGCAAATACTCAAGTTCTCATTGATTATAATGGTTGCGCACAGCACTGCGTGTGCACCTCACACATACGCCATTTTGTCCCTCTTGGCTCACCGTCCACGAAGGATTAAAACCATGGATTCCAAGTCTGTGAACAGAGAGGGACAAATGTATTTCTAAATCTTTGAGGTGAGATGTACAATAACTTTGAGCATCAGCTGATAATGCTGGATTCAGGTTTTCTAATTTACTGGAATGCCCTAAAAGCAGAAGACCTTTTTCAAAGTTGTAGAAGGAAAGGATAGAGAATGTATGTGGTTGGTAAGCATGACAGAGATATCTGACACATGTCAAATTGGCAACTTCAAAGCCTGAGAACCAAGGTTATTATTTCTGTCCAAGTTACATTGGTTTCACAATAATTGAAAAGTAAAACTTAGTGGTGGCTTATTGTCAACAAAATAAGTGAGGAATCCCTTGTAACCTATAGCTTTTTTATAGACTGAAATTTGCTCTCATGGAAGCAAGTCTTCAGGCTCTGGATTTATCATACTAAAGTACAACTGTTGCTGGTGTAACATCTGCAGTGGAAATAATATTATTGATTAGTATATTGTAAGTAATTTGTAGTGTATCTGGGCCAGGCTGTGGAGTAACCAAGAAAAGGTAGTTTTATAGATTGTATTTAACTACATTTTATAGACTACTGAGGCTCTAGTACTTTGGACATACCATGAAATAACATGATTCATTGGAAAAGACTATACTGTAATGCTTGGTAAAATAGAAGATAATAGGAAAAGGGGAAGACCACACTGCAGGCAGATAGAGTCCCTCAAGGAAGCCACAGCCCTGAGTTTGCAAGACCAGAACAAGGCAGTTGTTGACCAAAGATGTTGGAAGTCTCTCATTCATAGGGTTGCCATATGTTGAAGTTGACTTGATAGCAAATAACAATGTGTGTAATGCTGACTTCTACCTAGAAAAACTCCCAGGTTCCCCATCCAAAGCATAACTACTCAGGAGACCTTTACACAGCAGACATTCTAGGAACTGTTGTCAAAAAATATAACTTTTTAAGCTCTGCACAGAACATATTAAAAGATTCATTTCATTCTTTAGTTTGATCTTCTTTATATGACTGGTCAGGAATAAAATCACAGGGCTGTAGCAGACAGGCAGGAAAAAACCTGCTCAATCCTGCTTTTTCCCACTGCCCCCTCAGCCCACTCCCAAGGCAGGCTGAATGTGCATGGCCCGACCGCACTATGCAGCGTCAAGTTGTGCCACCTTATAATATTTTTCTTGCCTCCCCACCATACATGCACACTGTCTCATGAACACACCACTGGTGACCCCCTAGTACCTCCCATGTCTACCCAGTTGCCAACCCATTGGATGGGTACAACTTTGATTGCCCACACTTTTGCATGTGTGATCCTCTGCCAGTAGAGGGCATTGGGGTATTGATGTGCGAAAGATACTTTGGCAAAGCACAATCATGGAACCTTCACCCTATGCCCCCTTGTTGTGTATTTTGTGTATATTGTAATTACATTTGTCCCTCCCGATTTGTGGGGGATCTGTTCCAGAACCCCATTCCCACAAATCAGGAAAATCACAAATATCTAAGCCCCATTGATTTGAGTGGTGGCGCGCATCCGTGTACATGCCATATTGTCTCTCCTTGTTTGCCATCCGCGAAGGACTGAGATCGTGGACTCCAATTTTGCAAACAGGGAGGGACAGGTGTACATCCATTGGAGTTGGACACTTTCATTTCTTTGCTTTGCCACAGCCCTGCACTCACATTGGGGCATTTATATTCAAGCGCAAAGATGCATATCTTGCACCTTGAGTCGGACTATCCCAGGTTATGTTTGCTTCCGTTTTTAGCCACGGAGCGTGGCTTCAGTCCTGTTTCCACCCACTTTGGAGGCATGCATCATCTACAAACGGCCCGCCTTCAAAGCGGTTGGAAACTGCTTTATTTGGCCCATCTGTTCCACCCCACAGTCGCTTCCTCTGATGTAATAAGAAGATAAGATGGTGGAAGGGGAGAAAAGCAAGCCTCTGGAAGAGTAGGAGTGTTTCCACATAATTTGAAAGGATATTTGTGGGCTGAGTGCTGTTCATTGGAGTACTACTTGCCTAGCTGCATACGTTATTTTCATAGTCAAATCCATTTCTATAATTTAACATGCAGATATTACTCCTCTATTTCTGACATTACATAGCATCAGTAATGCCCCTCAATTGAAAAGATGGGATAGAAAAAAAAAACAGCTGTTATCAATTGTTGTTCATAAATTGTAATTTATTTATAGAAAAACAAACTTCAGGTTGTTAATCGAGACTAAGGACCCTAAAATCAAAACAATTAAGCCAATTTAAACCAGTTATTGCCAGTGCCAAATGCCAACCCATTTACATGTTATATCCAAAAAGTGGAATTTAAGCCTGAGTAGCTATTAACTGTATTATGACAACCGAACTTTACATATAAGAGAGGGCCATAGAATGGTAATTTCATATTTGATTCTAGCTTTGATACTAGGAAGCAGCATTGCTACAGAAAAAAATGAGGGCTTTTATATTGCTTTTCTTGAATTTATTGTTTGCTGTTTATTGTTATTGTATCACAGCAGCAACTGTTTGTGGTTAAACTGTGCCTTAAGAAACTTAAAAGAGGTGATGTGGACACAGTGGTGTTTTTGGCTTGTTTGTTTTTTGTCTACAGTCGGACAGCATGGCTGCAGAGATGTGAACTGCTGTCCCTTAGGTCAACCAGAAATTCTGCAGTAGGAATGCCAGGATATTATTTCAGATTTTCAGAGCTCCTTTTTAGCCACATAACCAATGGGATTTTCTCTGTAGCTTCATTTGTTGGATAGCAGTAGGAATGCCAAGATATTATTTCAGATTTTCAGAGAGCCTTTTTAGCCACATAACCAATGGGATTTTCTCTATCGCTTCATATGTTGGATGACAGTAGGATATTATTTCAGATTTTCAGAGCTCTTTTTTAGCCACATAACCAATGAGATTTTCTCTATAGCTTCATTTGTTGGATGGCAGGCTTCTATTTTGTTTCACTATTTCCTGTTTAATTGAGCAAAGAAGTGAGGAGCAGAGGATTGGCTGGGATTCCTTGTAGTATAGCCAGTCATCTATTTACAAGAGAGAAAAATACTCCAAAATTACCACAGTCTCACTCTTGCTTCTTCATTGTGAATAGTGTAATGTTGCTTAAATAAACCTAGTGTCATAGCAGAAGTTTCTTGCTCCATTAATGAGTATAATGAGGTCCCCTGTGTTCTGGTGGCTGCTTTCTGTGCAATAGAAAGCCTTCAGCTGGGATTAATTTGGTATTCCTCATGGGAGTTCACATGCAGAAAAGACCCTGTATCATTGAAACAAAGCTATTATATTGGTCCTTCCTTCCTGTGTTGGCCTTTTACTTTTTTTATTAAGAAAGGACCCCATTCTCTGTACCCTTCCTGATGAAGAGTCCAAAGACTTCTTGTCATTGGCTTTTATACTGTTTTGATACAGGGGTTAGATTAATTATTGTCTTGGCAGTAACCTCATTAGTACTTACTGTCTGACAGTAGACAGCTGTTTTATTTATTTATTTATTTGCTGAATTTGTACAGACTGCTTGTTAAGATTTACAGTATTCTCCAAGCCACTCACAAATCAAAGAATAAGGCAAACTATTATAGTATAAAATAGCAAAGGCAATGAATGCAGCATCTTTCTAGCAGAAGAAAAGTAGATTAAAATGGGATATTTAAAAACAGAAACACGACTGAAAAACAGAAATCCCAGTTTTGTAGCATGGAGAAAAGGAGCCACTGTTGCACCAGTTTGGGCTTGTGATACAGTACTGAATGTAGATGTACCTACAGGAGCACAATGCTGATTATATCTTTTGTTATGTCAGTACAATTGCTTATAATATGGTGGGCACTGATAGCATTTTACTGCAACACCCATCATCATTGGCTAGGATTGATGCCAAGCCAGCATGCCACACAGGACATAACGTTCCACATTTTTAGTCAGTCAGACCACCTTTTCTTTGCACCCTTATCTCTTTCTGTGCTCTCAGTACTTGCTGAATTCCTTTGTGTTCTTTGAATGCTTTGGTCTTAAACACAGGAAAGATTGTGCAATACAAAGCAAGTATCTATAAAACTTTTTAGAAAACTCACATAAAGTCATTAACTGATTGTTGGAGGATTGTGGAGGAGCACTTTTCAGCCGTCCTAATAACAGTTGCTTGAACATGTCTATCCTTTCCAGTGATGGAGTAGGAGGATCAGCAACTTGTTTTTAAAAACAAGGAAAGAGAATATTGGAATACATGAACATTTTTCACAAAATAGAATGAAATAAATGGGGTCCCTCAAGAATCAGTACTGTGCTTTTAAACTTTTGGCCTCTTTACATAATGTGGGGCTTCCCTATAGGTTCTTATTGTCAGTTGATTCTCATATGTCAGCTGGTCGTTGACATGGTTTATTTATTTTGTTCCTGTGATACTACCTATGAAAAAAGTACATTGAAATGCTATTTTTATTTGCCATTGTTGTTTTCCATAATTTGCAATTGATTCACCTCAGAGTTGCCAAAAATTGGAAACTACTTGAAGGCGCACAACAACAATGTTGAATTTATTTTTTGTTTGTACACCATTGTCAAATTTCAATATTGATGTCTGTACAAATGATAAAAATGCCTTGGCTATCATATGGTCCCACCCAAGCAAGCAGTCCCACCCAGAATAAGTCTGTTGAATCAATCAATTGAATTGCTGAATGGTATGAAAATCAACTAATTAGAAATGTGGTGCTGGAGAAGAGTGCTGAGAATACTCTCAGAAAGCCAAACAAGTGATACTAGAACAAACCAGGTCTGAGCTCTCCTTGGAAGCCAAGATGACCAAACTGAGGCTGTCGTACTTCGCCTGCATAATGAGAAGACACGAAAAAGACAATAATGCTAGGAAAGGAAGAGGGTAGTAGAAAGAGAGGAAGGTTGCATACTTGATGGATAGATTCAAGGACTCCACGACCCTGAGTCTGCAGGACCTAAACAGGGCAGTTGAGGACAGGGGCCTTGGCGGTGTCTCATGTGTAGGGTTGCCATAGGTTGAAGTCGACTTGAAGGCTGTTAACAACACAACAACAAAGTCAACATTTACATAAATTCTTTTAATTCAGTGGATCTACTCTAATTGGTATAAGCAATTGGTTTTAGGATATGTGATATTCCATAAAGTGAGAAATGTAAGGCTGCAAACAGTCTAAAACCCTCTAATTGTAGCTCTTTGTGCTTCACATACCCATCAAATTGTATATCACAGTGGGTAAGTGGAGATGACTTAGGATTTGTTTTGTTAAGGATGCCTGCTCTTCTTGTGCCCTTCTTATGCTTCTGTGAATCAATGAATATTAAGAGCTATTTGGTTTCTGGATCACAACAAACAATGGCAGGTGCAACTTTGTGTCCAAAGATTTAAAGCTATCCTAAAATACTTCACTGAGGCCTGAAACACATGGGCAAAATGCTGCGGTTTCAGGCCATGTTGGGGATATGCCGTTTACATGATGCACACCCCAAACAAGGCCTGAAGCTGTGCTGAGGTTGTGTCATTTGCAAAGAACTGGGCCAAAAAGGAGAGGATAGCATCCGCTCCTTCCAACGGCCTGGCTCAGGACCATAACGGCGGCCCGGATTGAGAGTGGACACATGCGGTTGCTGCAGTCCTGGCGCGAAAAGTGCTCGTTCGGTCTCCCATCGCTCTTTTTGGCCTGTAAGCCTGATTAAGGGTGTAAAATGGCTGGCCTTAGTATTATACAGAGAGATCGCAATGCAGCACTATTTGCTACTCTTTGTCTTTTAAGTACCTTCTTGCCTTCCACAGTGAGAATGGGCTGGGATGGTCCTAGGAATACATCCCAGACTACACACTCACTGGCATCTACCCAAGGAAACAGAAATTGGGTGCTCTCTTGTACTCATTCTCTCAGCTGTCAGAGAAAAAGAAAGCACAAATGTAGCAAGTACAGTTGCCTGCATCGTGTCTTATTTCCCCATCTCTAGTGAAAAACTAGGCTACTGTGCTGCCACTGCTGTGTCTTTCATGGCAATGGGGAGCTTTCCCTGACCACTATATACATTTTTACTTACTGTAAGGCACTAGGTTAGGACCAAGTGCCTAATTCCAAGCCTAAACTCAACTAGGCTTTATTCTTTATTAAGATAAATACACCAAATAGAAGTTCCTCTAGAGAATTGCAAGCCTCATTCTTTTTCAACGAATAAGGTATCTTTGGGGGAGAGGGTTGACATAGGGGGGTTGCAGACTGCCAGAAATAGTGTGAATTCAGTCCACTTTTAGGGTTAGGGTTAGAGTTAGGGAACCATAGGAACTGTATTGTATTGTGGCATCAGAGTTGTCTGACAGAGAAGGCTCAATGTCTCAGAAAAATAACAGTTCCCATGATTCCCTAGCACTAACCCTAACCCTAAAAGTGGACTGAATTCACACTATTTCTGGCAGTCTGCAACCCCCCATAGTAATTGAGAAGATTTTAATTCACTGCCAGATTACTAGTGAGAAGTGTAAAGATTGGTTTAGCTTAAAATACAGTGTTTAATGTAATTCTACACCTTTGTCTGATCAATAGCAATAGCAAATACCTTTCTATACCACTTATCAGTGCACTTAAGCGCTCTCTAAGTGTTTTACAATGTGTAAGCTAATTGCCCCCAACAATCTGGGTACTCATTTTAGCGACCTCAGCAGGATGCCAGGCTGAGTCGACCCCGAGCCCCTGGCCCCATTGAACTCACAACCTTGTGGTTTGTGAGTGAGTGGTTGCAGTACAGGTATTTAACCACTGCACCACCAGGGCTCCTTGTCTACAAATACAGGTTGAGTCTCCCTTATCTTGAATTCTAAAATCCAAAATATTCCAAAAGTGTCCATATGAATGGCTGAGATAATGACACCTTTGTCACCTTTGCTTTCTGATGGTTCAATGTACACAAATTTTGTTTCATGTACAAAATTATTAAAAATATTGTGTATAAAATTACCTTCAGGCTGCGTGTATACAAAACATAAATGAATTTTGTGTTTAGATTTGGGTCCCATCTCCAAGATTCTCATTATGTATATGCAAATATTCCAAAATCTAGAAGAAAAAAACAACAACCCTGAAATCCTAAACATGTCTGGTTCCAAATATTTTGGGACCGGATAAAAGAGATCCAACATGTAATTTGCATTTATCTAGTGAAATTTTCTTCATATTTAGTGAAATCATGTTCCACTTTTAAATATATTAAGATGTTTTGTGTATCTTTATCTAGATGTCTTATTCATATGTGTCTTATTGTTTGTTTAACAGTGTTTTCTTCTTGTAGCTTTTCTGACACCCCACAAACAGCTTCATAGATCTTTCTATCACTTAATCTTCTGTTCAGATAATGGGGGGTTGCAGACTGTCAAAAATAGTGTGAATTCAGTCCACTTTTAGGGTTAGGGTTAGTGCTAGGGAATCATGGGAATTGTTATTTTTCTGAGACATTGAACCTTCTTTGTCAGAGAACTCTAGTGCCACAATAAAATACAGTCCCCATGATTCCCTAACCTTAACCCTAACCCTAAAAGTGGACTGAATTCACACTATTTCTGACAGTCTGCAACCCCCCAATGTCTCATTTCCAAGTTCCATTAGTAGCAGAGTTGCCTTCCAGAAGCTGTTGGTCTCCCACATACTGCGACTCTAACCACCATAGCCAATGGCAAAAACTGTTGGGAGTTGCATTTCAGCATCTTCTGGAAGGTCATGCAATTCCCTCCTTGTTTCAGTACTACTACTTCATTCCAGAATGAAGTAATTATCACCCTGCACAGACTGACCAAAAGGGCTGGCCTGGGGGTGGATTTGGGGTGTGGTGACTGCACACTGGCTGCCCCAACTCCATGTCAGGTTTTGATGGGATGTATAGTCAATGTTGAAATGTAAAGATGTGTGTCTGTATTTTTCCTTGTTGAGAAAATCTGTTTTCTGAGTCCAGATTCACAACATCCAGCCACAGGTGTAAACAAAGTTAGTTAACAAGCTGAAATTCTGTGAGAATGAGTTTTATTTACACAAGGGGTTTTCAATAACAAAGGATGTTTTGGGAACAGCAGTCACATGATGTAATATGGAAAATAGAGGTTGGGCTAACACACGTCATGAAACATCAACCAATCAGTCTGAAAAGGCTACACCCAAAGAGGTGGAGATATGTGGGCTGAAATTGTGTTTCTGGAAAAACACTTTACTTCTTTTAAAACCTTCAAGCTAAATGGATTAACTGAAAATATTTTGCTGATGCTGTAGCTTGGCTAACTTCAAAAATGTAGCAGTTAAAGTTTTGTTCCTGCTTAGCCATTCTGGCTAAAGTGAAAATGCTATTATTATTATTATTATTATTATTATTATTATTATTATTATTATTATTTGTTTTTGCTCATGCTGATTTTTTGCAATAAAACAAGATGGACTTGATGAAGCTGCCTGGGTCTTGGTGACTTGGCTTCATGGACTGTTTGCTGTACATCCATCATCATCACAATTCAACACTCCATCCCGATGCTGCCATCACACCGCATGCCCCACCGCACAGTGGGCAGCATCAGGGCGCTCCCTTGGCACAGCGTACACACACGCTGCCCCAAAGGAGTGCAGAAAAGCCACTGATGCTGCCGCCCTGGCAAGGGTGGCTTTTTGCCACTCTAAAAAAGAGTGGCATTTGGTAGCTCTTTTTGGAGTGGCAAAGTGCCGGATTGGGGTCACAGTATGCAGTTGCCGTGGTGCCGATCCGACACTCCCAAGGGCAGCATGGAGCCGCCCCTTACGGGCCATCTGTAGAGCCCATATGTAGCTATCACACAGAGTTACAACTTCATATAGTCTTTCCATCAGCAGTTAATTGGGTTGTAATTCTTCAGTTTGGGAAGCATCATCTCATATTTTCCCTTAGTTTTGAAAAGCAGTCTTCTTTTGTACTGAAACTCCAAAGTGTTTTAGACTTGTAAATAATAGATATATTTGTCATATGCCAGAAAATTTTGGAGTTAGACTTCATTATTGACTTAATAATGTGCTCATCTGAGCATTGAGATTGGGGGGGGGGCTCGTCCCTTAGAGGAGGAGGGCCATATACTGTAGGAAGATGTGAAAAAGGATCTTCATTGCTGAGGCACCTTGGATGAAGAATACCCAGACTGATTAGCACCAACACTGTTATTATTCTAGTGTCAAGTAAAAATGGATTTTTACTAAAACATTTGGGGCGTACTTGATTTCATCCCAATCTGCACATTTTCATGGTTTCAAAAAAAAAAATCTGCAACGGTTTTAAAAGTCGTGTTTTAATTTGTCAAATTCTTTAATATGTTGTTTTTCTTGCTGCTGCTGTTGTTGTTGTTGTTGTTGTTGTTACTACCTGCCTCTCCTCATGGATCGAGGTGGGGAACAACAGCAATGAACAGATAAACAACATCAGTTAAAACACATCAGTTCAAATATACAATATATATATTGATTTTATGTCACCCTGAGATCCTTTAATATAGGGCAGGAGATATATATTTTTAATAAATAAATTAAATAATAATTCTCTTCCTACTTTCATTGCAGATTTTCCAGGACCTTGGTACTTCAGTATTATCTGGTGCTTTTAAAGGATACAACATTTGTCTTTTTGCATATGGACAGACCGGTTCAGGAAAAACATACACCATGATGGGAACACCAGTAAGATAAACACTGATTATATTCTGTGCTTTACATTTGTTTTCTTTACATCTCTGCATATAGCTGAGGCCCCAGCTGTAGCTGTATATAGCTGTATATAGCTGAGTTCAAAGCTTTTGCTGAATTTTAAGCAGTGCTGATTTAATAAGATAATGTGTATTCCATGTTTCTATTTTACTCACATATCATATTGCTGAAAACATGTACAGCTGCCTCTCCATTTTCATGGACTTGAAGCCCGCGTCCCTCACCCATTCACGGGCAGCAAACGGAGGGGGACAAAATGGGGTGCGTGCCTGTGGTGTGTCCCCACAGGCGCCCGTGAGCTCATGCCCCCATTCCAACCTATGGGGCTTGAATATTTGCAGTTCTCTGTTTTCGGGGGGGGGGAGCCCTGAATGGATCCCCCGCAAAAACGGAGGGGCGACTGTATATGGAGATATTTGGCCCCAGAGCACCCTGGGTGCCACAAAGGTGGCCTTGGGGGGCTGTAGGCAACCCATGGCCTATACCTTCCTTGTCCCTCATCTGGAGTTATTCATCTACCTGTGGCCAGAAGATTTTACTACTAGCCATCATATTCTTCTTTCATTGATTCCTGATATGTAGACTGGAAATCAGTTCACACACATTCCTCTCCTTCCTTCCTTTTGAAGCAAGTGGAAACAATTGTTTCAACATGCCTTTATTTTTTAAAAACTGTTTTAAACCATCTAGGAAATGGATGCATTAATGGATTCAAACCAAATTTTCATTTTTGTAATTCTTCTGTTTGCTGGACACACACAAACTTGTTATTGTAACATTTAAATTACAAATTTACAGATAGTGACTAGGATAATTTTGTTATTATAAAATATATTGGAGGAGTCTAATACAACTCTTTAGAAAATCTAAAACCCTCTTGATAATCTGATTGCCCTTTTCTGCATTTATTTTTCAGTCTACAAGGTTCATTTTGAGTTGTGATAACCAGAACACTGCATAGTATTCTAAGTGTGGCCACACTGTAGGTTTCTATAAAAGTCATTATATTGATAGTTTTATTTATTTTATAATTGTATTCAGGATGACCTAGTGTGGGAAACTACAGTGGAAGATGAAAATCTGCAAATATTTTCATGGAAACAGTTTGCACATAGGCTGCCTCTGCCTAATTTTCGAGATTCCCCCCCCCTCCATGATAAAACTAGAGTAACAAGTTATTCATTTGGTACTACTACCAGTTACCTAAAACAATTTTATCCTTGTAACTATTGTTTTTTTTTTATATGTCCATGTTGTAGGCACATGCTAATATACCTTACCATTGTACATCTGTTATAAGCACAAATTTAATGGAATCTTATATTTTTCTTTGTTTCTCAAGGCATCCATTGGATTAACCCCTCGTATATGTGAGGTACTTATTTATTAAACCAAATATTTACACTGAGTAAATTTTATTAATTTTTTTCTTTAAAAAGCAAAACTTGGTTGATTTCCATAGGGTCTGTTTTCAAGGGAAGATGACTATTCAAAACAGTCAGCATCATGCAGAGTAGAAGTCAGGTAAGCGTATGCTTTTTGTCATGGCCATCTGTCAGGAATGCTTTGATTGGGAGTTCCTGCATGGCAGGGGGTTGGACTGGATGGCCCTTGTGGTCTCTTCCAACTCTATGATTCTATGTAGTAGTACAGGGACAGGCAACCTTTTTGAGACCTGGGCCGGTCTCCCGTAGCCCAGGTCTCGGCTGGGCCAAGGTGGGGGGGGATGGCAGCGCGCGCGCGCACCCTCCGCCACCGTGCACGACCCCCCCGCGCACGCCGCGGCCTTTGTTGCTGGGGGGCGGGGGAGGGGCAGGAAACGGTGCGGGGGCGGATTCCCTCGGTAGCTACGGGCCTCCTGGAAGCCCGGCGCCACCGAGGGTCCCCCCAAGGAGGCTTCCCTCGGTGGCTACGGGCCTCCTGGAAGCCCGTCGCCACTGAGGGAGGCCTCCCAAGGGGGACCCTCGGTGGCGACGGGCTTCCAGGAGGCCCGTAGCCACCAAGGGAGGCCTCCCAAGGGGGACCCTCAGTAGCTACGGGCCTCCTGGAAGCCCGTCGGCACTGAGGGAGGCCTCCCAAGGGGGACCCTCGGTGGCGACGGGCTTCCAGGAGGCCCGTCGGCACTGAGGGAGGCCTCCCAAGAGGGACCCTCAGTGGCTACGGGCCTCCTGGAAGCCCGGCGCCACCGAGGGTCCCCCCGAGGAGGCTTCCCTCGGTGGCTACGGGCCTCCTGCAAGCCCGTCGCCACGGAGGGTCCCCCTTGGGAGGCCTCCCTCAGTGGCGACGGGCCTCCTGGAAGCCCGTCACCACCGAGGGTCCCCCTTGGGAGGATTCCCTCGGTGGGGACGGGTCTCCTCAGGGCACCGTGCGCGCTCCCGGCGCCGCGACTGCCATTTTGGTCTCCAAAATGGCGGTCGCAACACGTTTGCGCATGCACAGTAATGCTGCGCATGCGCAAACACATTGTGGCCGCCATTTGGGGGACCAAAATGGCGGTTGCATTGCGCGCGGCCGGGCGGCGGCGGCAACGGCGGCGGCAGGGGTCTGCCTGGGCCCGTAAGTCCGGCGACCTGGGCCGGAAATGGCCTGCGGGCCGTAGGTTGCCGACCCCTGTAGTAGTAGAAATCTTTTTATATTCTGCTTCTTTTTCTAATCACACCATTCTGTTTTTTCTGTTAGTTAGACTATAGGCTCATGACCTCCATTTTAATAAATTTAATAAAGTAATCATTTATATAGCACCTGTGTGCATAATATCCATATAAATTTCGCTTAAATCACTGGTGGACAGTAAAACTTGGCACAGTCTTGTTGTCTCACAATACATGGATTGTGGAGATTAGCTCAAATTACCCATAATTCTTGTATCATTACCTTTGCCTTTTAGTTTCCTAGAAATCTATAATGAGCGTGTTCGAGATTTGTTAAGGCAGTCAGACCACAAGAAGCCATATACACTTCGTGTCCGTGAGCACCCTGTGATGGGTCCTTATGTGCAAGGTTAGTAATTTATAGCAGAACTATAAAATTATATTAATTATGTATTTTGGATTGTCTAATGTCTTCACTTCTCAATTGTTTTGTTACTCAGTTCTTTTTCTCTGCTTTGGTTCCTGGTTCAATTTGAGATGATGGAAAAAAGATGGTACTGAAAAGACTCCTGGAATCATGGTGAGAAGTTTGCTCAGAGCTTGAAATGACCAAGATTCCAAATTTACACTTCAGATTAACTCTCTCCCTGGCCAGATTGGAGCAACTCAATTAATTGTTCTGTACTAATCCAAAGACTTACCCTTAGAGCTTTTAGCTGGCTCTCCTAGGTACTCATGATTCTATTAGCTCCTGTGAGGACCAGAAAACAAATGCAGCAGAGGTGGAATTACAGGATGGGGGCCAAAACCCAACACGCTGTGATGGGGAGTTGGCTTTGTGTTCTTTAAACACAACACATTTATTTTCTACCTCCATAGGAACCCATGGAGCCATTCATTTATACGGGAACAGGAAAAATATGCGGTAGAATTAAAATCAGAGGTGGGATCTGAAACCAGTCATCCTCCCCCTTCCCAAGGGTCAGTACTGAAGAGAAAATGACATAGATGTGACTGGGACAAAGAAACTGAGACAAAGCATTTATCATCTATTCTGTCCTATTTTTCCAACTGTAAATAAATAGAAAAGATAGGAAATATATTGAGCTTATGCCCCCAAGACAATAGCCTCAATCCCGTGTTGGGAAGAAAGCAGCAGCGAGGGGGAATGCCTACTGATGCCCACTCTCTTGGGTTTGAAAGGGACTGGCCTTGGTGAGAGCTTTTCCTGACCCAGTAGTCCACAGACTGCACATGCTCATAGATGGCCCTGTTTGGGAGGTATGCCAGGAGGTGCCCCAATCACCTTAATCTGGCCTTGATTCCAAAGGTTAGTTTGAACTTTAAAAGAGCTGTCCAAGGCACTGAATTATATTCCTCAAATAAGTTCAGCATAATGGATGGCTCCTTTAAAGTTCAGAACAAAACACAGATTGCAGTGAGGCCTCCATTGACATGGAAGCCAGCAGATGCTACTTAACTCTGCTGAAAAATATAATTCTCTCATTCATATATTCAGAAAATAAAAGGACAGAAAGAAGAAAAAGAGAGGAAAGAAAAAGACCTATATCTAATACACAATAGGACTCTGATCTTATCCTCAATGAAAAGAAAAGAAAGGAAAAAATTAAAAAATTATTCCACCATTACTTATGCAGCTAATGATCCTATACTAAAATTACTAAAAACCATGACCACAAATTATTACATCATTAAATTTCTTATTGCTTAAACTATCTATGAATTTCAGTTTCCAACCTTTCAGAAAATCTTTCATTGACTTATCCTTTAAAACTCATGTTAATTTGGCCATTTGTGCTAAATCTGCCACCTTCACAGGATTCTTTCTAGTAAAAAATGGGATGTAAACAATCCATTTATGAAAAATGAACTGTTATGTTCCATAAAAACTGCACTTTATGATAATAGTGCATATCTAATTTTGCCTTTGGTAGATCAGTTAAGTAATAACAATTGTCAGAGATGTAGTTTTGAGTCTGGTGTTTCCTATGGTATTTATAATCAAAGAGGATCCTTTCCCCCTTTCCTTTCTAACAAGAGCAACAGCATAACAGGGACATTGGAGGGAAAATGGCATCTATCCAACTTTTGGGAATCTTGCTCAGGCACTCCATATAAGGCTGCTGTTGCCTGGCATCTGTGTCTCATGATAGGCACATAAGTTCTTTCAAAGCTCAGATGCACGTCTGTTGCTAATGATGAAACGTTGCTGTTCATACTTTAGAATGGTTTGGCAGGATGCCTGAAATATGAAATAGTGTCTTTGTTGAACAAAGTCATGTGACAGATGTCAAATGTTGTGAGACCACGCAAACTGAATTGATTTCATACTGGTGATTAAGTTCAGCTGAATTATTAGTCAGATGACAGTTTTGGTAACATATATGGCAGCTGCATATTTCAAACCTTTAAGAAGTAGGACTATGTGTAATATATTTTATTTTGCCCTCATTTGTTTTAATCACTTCTTTTAGGGAACAATAAGTAAAGAAGAGTGTGATCCCTACATTTCTTCATTCATAAGACTGTCAAGTCAAGCTTCATGGACAATGAAATATTTACAAGAAACAGAGTATCTTATTAATTAGAATAGGCAAGTTGGTTTTAAGCAATTTACAGCATGATTCCATGCAGGTTTTCTCTGATGTAAAGCACTTTGAATTTAGTTAGATTTACACCAAAATATGATCCTTTATATATGTAGTTTTAAGAATCAACATGGTTTGGTTGATTACTTAGCCCAGTGGTTCTCAAATGGTGGGGTAGGACCCCCAGGGGTGTGTGAAAATTACTCAAGGGGGTATGTGAGACTTGGAGGCTCTGATCCCTCCTCCTTCTCCTCTTCCCAAACTTTTTAATGTATAAAATTGACACATGCTTTGAGTTGAATATTTAATTAAAACTGTTCTAATCTGCATGATGTTATTTCCTTATAAAATGTCAAAATATGAATATACATGAATGTGCAAATGAAAATGCACACACTATATATAAACAAAATATTTTTATTCATATACTGCAGCAAGTGAGGAGGAGGTAACATCCGCATATAGATTTAAAGGGGCGGGGGGGGGGGGTCCCAAGGGTAAAAAGTCTGAGTACCACTGACTTAGCCAAATACACCCTTATCAAGCAATAACTTGCAGAAACTCTGTGGCAGATAGGAAGCTCCCTTGCCTACAATGATTTCCAGGAAGTGATGGTCTGTGTACACAAAGGGACATTCCCATCATGCAGTCCTCTTCACTGAAATGAAAATTCTTGTCTACCTAAGGCTCTGAACTGTGGGTATTATTTTCCTTGCAGAGACTTTACAAGATTTTAAATGGCTTGAGAATGTTTCTTACACAGATTTTTTTCTCAAGACAGCAGTCTGTATTTCTTGTTTGGACAGAATTAGTCAAAATGGAATTGAATTACATTTGATCCACTTTCTTTCACCCTATAATTTAATGACATGGATAAATTAAGCATGGTTTGATTTCTGGAACACATAGCAAAAAACATACTTCCAGTTCTTCATGCATTTTTTTGTCCATCTAATAGTTACAGATAGCAAAAAGAAACCCAACAAAGTAGTATTTTGCAGAAGAGTTGTAAGATGTTTTGTTTCAGTTGTAAACAATGTCCTTGGGGAGATCTTCGGAATTGTAAAAGTACTGTGCATGTGATTGGTGGCTATCACTGAAGGCAGCAGTTCGATGTATTATTATCTTCAGACTTCACAGTGTCTAGTAAAATAAAACGTTATGGAACAAAATCATATTGCTAGTTACCGTTGTACTTCTTTGGAGCTACTGGAGAGAATAAGAACATTCACAACATAATGACAACTGCTATTTATCTTAAACTTACTAATATTTTAAAAAGATGTTGTGGTAGAGAAAAGAAAAAGAAACAAGAATGCTAATGTGGAAAAATGGAGATTACTTTTAACTAACAAGGGGTTAGTCTAGATGACCCTTATGGTCTCTTCCACCTCTATGATTCTATGAAAATAAAAATAAAACAATGAACTGTCGTGTATGATACAAGGTGCCTATTACATCTTCCGAAGTTCTTAATCTCTATTTTACACAGTGCATTTTCAAGTTGCAGATTTCATTTAAAAAACAGCAAAGTGCTAAAGATTGTGGATATTTTCTAGAGTCTCATTATTCAGTGCAAAAGTTTTTGAGATCTTGGTCTTTTAACTAAAAGGTCTTTCAGTGCTACTTATTGGAATGGTTTCAAAATTTTCTAACAGATGGCTCAACTGTTAAGGAACCAGCATCTTTTAAAACAGGAAATGATGTAATTGAAGACAGATTTAGCCCAGAAAGACATTGAGATCTTTTCTGTGATATTTAAAAATAATTGTTCTTATCTGAAACAACAAAACTGTGCTTCTTATGCCACTCTTTTTGCATCAGTACTAACAAGTTTTGTTTTATGTAAGAGTAAAATTTACATTGCATGTTTAGCTAAAAACAAAAACCTGCTGGATCAACCCTGGGTTAATCTAGTTCACCATGCTGTTTCTAGTAGTAGTCAGCCAGATACTTTTAGGAAGTCCACAAAGAACGTGTAAAGGCAATAGTTTAACCTCAGTGTCCCCTAGCAATTGTTGTTTATTGCCTCCAAACATGGAGGTTCAATTTAGCTGTTGTCAATCTGTTAACAGCTGTAGCTGTATGAATAGCTATCACCCTGTCTGCAGTAAGTTTTTTTTTACATTTTACACTATCTTTTTAGATCAGTATATTAAACTATTTGCTTATCTACTTAATTCATAATTTTACAAATATCTATAATGTTTCTATTAAGTTTTCTTCTAAGCTAAGAACACCTAAAGCTTTAGCCCAATGGTCCTTAATCTGTGGTCCGCAGACCCCTTACAAGGTGGCCATGATGGCTAGAGGTTACTCAGACCACCACCTCCCTGCAGCAAAGCAGCCAAGTGACAAGAGCCAAGGCAAAGGCTGGGTGGCTGGGTCTACATGTTGCCTGTCATGGAGTCACTCTGATGCGGAGAGGAGGTGGTCTGAACAGCTGAGCGACTGTGGAGCTCACAGCCAGCTAGCCTTTGCCTTTCTCTCTCTCTCTCTTCTCCAGGGGAAGGATGAGACACCTAAAACAAGGAACTGAGCTGATGCAATGGATGGGTGTGTGTGTGTGTGTGTGTGTGTGTGGTCTTTTCTTCCAAACTATGCCTTCACACAGTGACATCACTAACAAAAACCCTCCGCGTCTTCAGCCTTAGGCTAAGGCAAATACACCTCCCTCACAACTCCTTCTCCACCACCTCAACTACTCCTACACCCCTGAAGTCGAGTTTTTAAACTTTGTAGCTTTCTCCTCCACATTGAAAGGGGGAGAGGAGATACAGATGTTTCTTCACTCCCACATTGCCATCACGAGTAGGGTCAGATTTATCACCCTTTTGTGGGGTGCACACACACACACCCGAATAAACATGTTGATATTTGCAAAGTGTTCAGACACACATTTTTATATTGAAGGATTAACACAGGGGAGCGATTGTAAAGTGGGAGGGAACAAAGGGGGGAAGCAGTGTCCCAGCCAAACATCAGCACTCAAGAAAGTGCTACAACCCCATAAGCCTGCCTTTACGGTCACATGTGGAAGAATTGCTTCAACCCTCCCTTTTTCCCTTGAAGGATTAAGAGGGGAGGAGACTGTGATGGGAGCAGAAGGGAGGGAAAGAAAGAGCAGGTGGGCAGGCAGGCAAGCAAGGGAGCAAGGGTTCTGGTAGCCCTCAGCACTGATGTTAGTAGCTGAGAGTTTGGAAGTAAAGGTTGGCACCCCTTCCCCTCATTGTATCGCCTCAGGTCTTTGTTTTAAGTGTCCTGTCTTTCCCCTGGAAAGGAGGAGAGAGATAGAAAAGCAAAATCTGGGTGACAACTACACCAACTCTGCACAGTGGAGCAGCCATGTGATGAAAGCCAAGGCAAAGGCACATTGGCTGGCTGGCTGGCTCTGCATGTTGTCTCACGTTGTTATTCCACTGCAGGGAGGAAATGGTCTGAGCACCTGAGCGACAGCAGAGCTGACAGCCTGCCTGCTTTTTCTTCCCCGCGATGGAGCTGCTATGTGACAGTAGCCAAGGAAGAGGCTGGATGGTCCTGCACATTGCCATTCAGTCTGCTCCAGTTGCAAACTGGTGGGAAGAAGCAGGAGAAAAGTCTTTCCTCCCCCTCCAGAGCCTCTGAGGACAGGTTTAATGGATGGTGTAATTGTTAATGGTTTCATGTTCAGGTTTTATTTATTTATTTATTTTGGCTTTTAGATCAGGAGGGGGAGGAGGTTTCACAGCAATGAAAGATATTTAAAGGGGGTCCCTGGTAAATAAAAGGCTAAGAACCACTGCTTTAGCCTTTGATTGTAGCATTGAATAAACATCTGGCAGCTGGTAGAAGGAGGGGGAAATGGCAGAACATCACAGTCAGGATTTTCCTGTAGACTTTACTGCAGCACCTGTGGCAAGCTCCTTGAGTTCTTGATGACCTCTCGAGCCCAAAAATTTCATAGGACATTGTCACACATGGGACGGGACGTCATTGTCTCGTCCTTGTCCTGTGTTTATTGTGGGAAAGACTTTCACACAAAATCACACTTATTGGGACATTGTCCCATCCAGAAAGTACGATTGAATGTGATTGTGTGAAAGTCTTTCTCATTAAATTGTGCTGATCCCATGAATGTCCTGTGAATGAAATGGAACTGTCCTCTCATTTCCCCTAATTTTGTATTATCGGAAGATCCTGGTAATACAATTCCACTTTAATGATGGGATCAGTGTGATGTAATAAGAAAGACTTTTGCATGATCACGTTTAATCACACTTTCTGGATGGGATAAAGACACCTGTCCCCATGTGATAAAGTTCATAGTAAATGCAGTCTCTAAATCCTACATCAATACTGCAGAAGAAAGGTGTTATAGGCACTCATGTTATTTTGCTTCCTATGTTTCTGTTGCAATCTCCAAAATGATTTCTAGTAGCTACTAACTCACAGATGAAACAGAAAACATAGTGAAAAAGTGTCAATGCACTTCATCTCTGAGCAATTTATATTAATTGCTATTGAAGAAGTTACATCTCTACATTATGCTGCTCTCTAGTGGACTTGCCGAAACAAATGTGCTTTCTTGAATTCTGGAGTACTGCATCTATTAGTCTTGATTTTGTAGTTTTATGATTTGAAAGTCCTTTGAATGTTTTGTGAAAGAATTGTGCTGTCTTGTTTACTCTTGTGCTGTTTTTTTACTGATTCATATAACTGTACTCAACACAAAATGATAACCATGTCTCAGAAAGGTTGTTTGCCTTATATTATTTTATTTTGCTGTTTATTGCCTGTATAATTAAAAACAAACAAACAGGCCAGGTTCCAAGGACTGAATGTGCAACAAATGTGCTCTGGGGGTTTTCAGGCCTGTCTTCTTACTGTAGTCCATCCTGTCCCCAGAATAATAAATCCTAAAGATTAGGAGATCCCTTGAAACAAGATGTGATGAAGCTCTGAGAGTATGATTATAACAGAAAATTATCAACCCTCTCTCCTCTCCAGAAAAAGACATGCAGCAATGTTTTCCACTGTTGTCTGAATTATTTAAATCCTAACTTATTAGATGGGGAAAAGCAGGAAGGAAATTTTGTTAACCATTTTGCCCCTTTGTTTTGGAAAAAAAATCTTCTAGGGCTATCTCAACATGTGGTTACAGACTACAGACAAGTTGTTGGACTTCTGGAGGAAGGAATAGCAAACAGGTATTCCATTTTTAAAAAACCCTCCTCACACTACTAAGTAAACATATTAGCTCCTTGTTTATATTGATTTTTTAGGCATTTTATAAATTGTCTTTTATCCCAAATGGTTAACACTTGTGAGAATATTAGCATCATACTCATTCTCTTGACAGTCAGGCTGTGTTTAATTTTTTTCTATCTATGCTGATAGAATTGAAACATTAATGGTTCTTGCTTTAGGTTTGTTGTTTGTTTTTTGTGGGTTTTTCGGGCTATGTGGCTGTGTTCTAGAAGAATTTATTCCTGACGTTTCACCTGCATCTGTGGCTGACATCTGCATCATCTTCTGAAGATCATCTTCTGAAGATGCCAGCCACAGATGTAGGCAAAACGTCAAGTGATAAATTCTTCCAGAACACAATCACATAGCCTGAAAAAAAAAACACAAAAATCTATGGATGCCTGTTGTGAAAGCCTTCGACTTCACATTGGTTCTTGCTTTGATAGAATAAAATACATTTCTGAAGACAAATACATTTTAGACTTACTTTCAAAAAATCATACTATATTTGGGAGCATTGTAAATACTATAATGTGGAATAAATGCTACATGAATGATTCCAAACTCTCCTTGCCAGTTTAAGACACATAAGTCTAAGAGTAAAACCTCAGTGTGTATAACTAAAAATCATTAGTTATACACTTCATGTAAAAGTATATTTTGATTCATATGTTTGCTAGTTTTACAGGAAATCAGCAGTAAATCTTCACTTATTTAATTCTCACATATGACAGCAAAAAATTTAAATGTATTTCTCCTGCTGAATGAGGTACAAGACATTATGTGCAATTTTCAATGACTCTCTCTCTCTCTCTCTCTCACTCTCTCTCACTCTCTCTCTCTCTCTAAATATATATGGGGACATTTTTGGTTAAAATTTTATGAGGGGCTGCTGAAAAACTTTCAATTTTATGCACAAAATGGATTTGTTATGAAAATGTTTTTTGTTTTTTTGTTTTTTGCTATTGCTGTTAATGAAAAAGGCATTGGTGATAACATCATTGTATAATTTTTGTGTATTTGTCATTCCTTGTCTCATAGCAAAGGAAATAATGATTCTGTGTTTTCTTATATTTAGAATTACGGCAGCTACACATATTCATGATGCCAGCAGCAGATCCCATGCAATCTTCACCATCCAGTATACTCAAGTTAGTTTAGTTTTCCATTTACTGGCTTAGGGCTAAACAATATATTTATTGGCTTTGGGGTGAATGATGAAATTACTGAATGATAAAGACTGATAAAACTAATTTAGTTTTATGGACTTTATAGTATGTATTCGTCTCCAGTATTTGCCCAAAACATCAGTGGGGAATTTTTTTTCAGAGGAAGACTACTGTAGGATAATTTCTACTACTACTCCTTTTTTTCCTTTGCTTCCTTCTACTACATCATTTCTCTCTCCCCACCCGATCATTCTTTTACACTCAGTGGGCTGTAAGGGGAGAAGAATATTGCTCTTCCACTGACAGAAATGTTTTTGATAGAAACATTTGATAAAAAGTATCTCATAGAAGTGTGCAGTTCATTGAAGCTCCTTAGAAGGGGACATGGCATGCACATTTACCTCTGGTGAAAACTCACTGTGGTAAAATCTCTACAAGCTAGTATACATGAACTGAAGTGCAGGTTTTGTGTCCCTGATTAGCAGTTCATATGACGAATGAACAGCTGCTTTGTAAACCTCTTGGAGATTCCTGGGGGATGGGGTGGAAATAGACAAATAAGATTCTTTTAACCTTGTTTGAATTGTTATGGATAACTAATACTTGAATTTGTCTCCCTTCAGGCTATACTATATAACAATCTGCCTTCTGAAATTACAAGCAAGATCAATTTAGTGGACCTTGCAGGCAGGTAATATTCTGTTTCCTAGGATAGCAATCTATAAGATGATTTTTTCTGTATTAACTTGTTTGCTTTGAGATTTCTCTATTGCAGAAGATTCTGAATCATGTTTAAAGGAACACCGTTCAGACAGGGCAGGAACACCAAATGTGTAACCCATTTGACATAATTCTGCAGCCTCAGTGGGAAAGGAAACAAATAGCTGTCCATCTTTCAAGGAAACTTTATTTTTATGGAAGAAACACTGTAAATCGGTTTTTCTGAAGCTATCTTGTATGGGGGACTAATAGGTGTCCCAAGACCATCAAGCTGATTAGGCAAAAGAAATAAAAAAGATGATTGTCTGATAGATCTTTGTGAGGCCAACAACCTATACATTGCAAACACCTTTTTCATACAAGCAAAAAGAAGGCTATACACATGGACATCATCAGACAGCCAACACATATATATTCCTTTATATAGTACTAAGAAAATGGTAGGGAAATTGACATTCCAGACATGGTGGGATTGCAGCATCCATTATGAGGGGGTATCGTAAAATTTTAATTATCAACTTTAAAAAAATTGACAGAAAGTTAACTTTTCTCTACGTAGTCATCATCCAGATTTACACATTTCCCCCAGCGTTTCTTGACCCTCTGAATACCATTATTGTAGAAGTCTGCAGATTGTGCCTTAAAACACTCTTACACTTCATGAATGATATAATTTGTGTTGTCAAATTGGTGACCCTGCAATTGATTTTTCATTTCTGGGAACAAGAAAATGTCACTTTGTGCAAGGTCGGGAGAATAAGGCAGATGCTGCAAGATATGAAAGCCACATGCCCTTGGTTTGTGAACTGAAACTTGAGATGAGTGAGCTGATGCATTGTCAGTTAGGAGACAAATGCCTCTGGAGAGCATACCGCAGCGTTTCTTTTTCAGATAATCTCGCAACTTGTCCAGAAGATTGCTGTACTATGTGCCAGTGATGGTTTATCGCTTTGCAAGGTAATCTGTGAGAATGACTCCACAACAGACCCAAAAAACTGAGAACATGACCATGACCTTCCCTGCTGACTTTTGCAACGTTGCCTTTTTGGTGGGAGGGGAATCGGCATGCTTGGTCTCTGGATCATACTTGGTTTGTATCCAAGATTCATCCATGGTTACTAGATGACCAAAAAAATCCTCTTCATCCTGTTCCAACAGTGTCAACATCTATCTTGAAAGATCATGCCATGTTTGTTTCTGGAAAGGGGTTAGCAAACGTGGAACCCAGTGTGCAGATACCTTAGACATGTACAGTTTGTCATGAATAATTTCCTACACACTACCATAACTGAGACCAGTTTCATTCATGATCATTTGGATGATTGATTATCTGTCTTCCAGGATCAAACACTCCACTTTCTTCACTCTGGCTGCATCGTCCGTCACTGATGGTTTTCCAGGTCTTGGCTTGTCTGTGAGGGACATGTGACCAGTTTGGAAATTCCTTTTCCACCTCACAATAATGTCATAAGATGAGCAATCATTTCCATAAATACCATCATCTCATCATGAATTTGCCAGGCACGATTCCCCTTCAAATGCAGGAACGTTATCACACTGCGAGCCTCAATCTTATCCATTTTACACTTTAGTCACTTCTGGCACAACCTGTAATAAAAATAAAGGACACAGCTGATTTTCTCAGCATGTACTTAGGGACCAATGATGACACTGACAAAATTTCATCAATATACCATAAAAACATCTGGGTGATAATTATTACTTTATGATACCCCCTCATATATACTGGGGCTATAGTACATTTTTGTGCATGCATCCTCAGTGCTCTGTTCACCCTAGTGGCATATCTCTGGTGGCAGAGAAAAAACAGTTCATGGACTGTCGCATTTAGAATTTTAAATTTGAATACCATTGTGTAATTACTTTTGTAATTTTAAAATGTTTAAAAGGAGGAAAGACAATAAAATGATTTAACTGTTGTGAATTATTGTGGTGATTACTGGTATCTTGAATATATATCAGCTTACCATAAGAAAATGAATGAATAAATCTTTATTTATGGTCAGTGGACCCAACATAATACATTATAACTTAAAACCATATAAAAATAGAGACATTGCATAAAAAGATACAAATAATTTATATAAAATTAGGTTATCAGATTACAGCACAAGATTTATTAATTATAAATCAGATAAATTACCATTAGTCAGACCCCTTTTTAATAGTTCATTCTCTCTAATTTTAGCAGCTAGAGACAAAAAAAAAATTGCAATTGACAGAGTAATCTTCATGCATTTGTCTTCCAATAACATTTTGATGTAAAACATTGCAGAACAGCCCAGTTTGCAGCTCAGTGAGGGAGAAAATCAGCTGGTTATGACTCTGGTTTTAAAAGACACGTAATAACAAAATGTGTGATAATGTTTCAATAAAAGCAATAAAATGATATAACTGTTATCAATTATCATGGTGATTATCTTGAATATATTTCACAAGTCTCATGGCTCCACTCGTCCAATTTTTTTCTCCGCATAAATGTGTGTTATATTCTACAAATAATCTGCTAATTTGTGGGTTGGCTTATTCTTTCATTTGAAATAAGCTATAACCCACAGATGGTATACCACAATAAGGGTACGACCATGTAGACATTTGCTGTGGTATAAGCCCCACCGCAGTATAGTGGCGAAAGCGGGTGTGGTATAGTGGTTTGAGTGCTGGACTAGAACTTTGAAGTCAATAGCTCAAATCTGTGGTCAGCCATGGATACTCACTGGGAGGGTGACCTTGGGTAAATCCACACACTTTCAGCCTCAGAAGAAGGCAATAGCAAACTACCTCTGAACAAACTTTGCCAAGAAGACCTTGTTTTCCCTAGGGTTCCTGTAAGTCGTAAATGACTCAAAGACACACAACAAGTATAGGCGCAGTTCTGACTACATACGCTTGAGATTGTGCTTAATATGATTAGTCTTTAAGATGGCAAAGGATTTGTTTTTGTTTTCAAGGCACAGCTGTGTGTTACTCTGTTTCAGTATAAAAAGTATTCGGAGGGTCAAGAAGTGTTGGGAAAAATGTGTAAATCTGGATGGTGACTACGTAGAAAAAAGTTAACAACTACAAATCAAAACAAGCTTTCTGTCAATTTGATAATTAAAACTTTACAATACCCCCTCATATATGTGGGGAGAATTTGTTGAATACTGAAGAGTCAAAAGCCATGTATAGAAATAAAATTGTGAAAAATATGATGTACCATTTGCAAAGAACTGGTGAGAACATAATCCTGAAAAAGTTGTCAAAAATGGTAGTGTAAAAATCCTATAGGACTTTAAGATTAAACTGACAAACAATTAGAACATAACATGGTAGTTATAACCGTGGTTGAGATAAAGAAAGCTTGGATTGTAGATGTGGCAATCCCAGGGACAGCAAAATCAAAGATAGGGAAGTGTTTATGAGATATCAGGACCTACAAATTGAGATTCAGTACCATTAGGAAAATAAACGAATTGTGGTTTCAGTAGTGATGTGTGCTTTGGAAGCAATTCCAAATAGTCTGACAAAACATCTGAATGAAGTTGACATAGATAGAATCACAGCAGCACAATTTCAAAAATCAGCATTGCTTGACATCTATTTCCTAGATTCTTAAACAGAATCCAAATCACTGATGGTCCGAAACTACAGTCCATCAACGCTTGGTAGACTATGAAACTGGTAGTACTAGTAATAGTAGTAATAATTATCCTTGTTGTTATCAGTTTTACAGTCTACAATGTTTCGATCACACTGGAGAAACAATCCAGGTTTACATCTTTGTCATGGCTCAGTGCTGTGTAATTCTGGGAATTGTAGTTTGCTGTGGCACCAGAGCTCTCTGACAGAGAAGGCCAAATGTCTCACAAAACTACAGTTCCCAGAATTCCATAGCATTGAGCCATGGTCATTAAAGTGGTGTCAACCTGGATTATTTCAACAGTGTGGATGCAGCCCCAGAATCTAGAATTAGATTTCTATTTAAGAATCTAGCAATCAGTGACGTATTGTGGGATAACGTGGAAGATTCTAAGGACTTCTTGTAATTGTACTATTGTAATACCATTGATGGCAATTCATTCAGTTATTGTTGTCATTATTATGCTTTACTTTTTGGACTAGTTGTTAGAAGTAGTGGTATGTTATTAACATAATGATTTTTTAAGTTAGTTAAGCTTTTATTTGGCTTTCATTGTTTGATTTTTATACTTTTGGCTTTTAAGTGCTGTTTAAGTCCTTCTGAGCCATATTAGTTATTTCGTGTTTTTTATTCTGTGTTTCAGTGAAAGAGCTGATCCTAGTTACTGCAAAGATCGGATCACTGAAGGGGCCAACATTAACAAATCATTGGTTACTCTTGGAATTGTTATCTCTTCTTTAGGTATAAATAATGTTAACTTTTCTTTGATTAATATTTGAGCACAATAATGCAGTACATATTATCATAAAGAATTTTTCTGTAAAATATAAAAAACTATTATGATAGCTTCTTTGTATTCTATTATAGCAGGGTAATTTGTTGAAGTCTTTGTAAAATATTATATTTCTGTAGCTTGTGTGTTTTGAGTGGGAATACAGCTGAGTATTCCATATCTACAATTCTGAAATCCAAGATACTCCAAAAACCAAACTTTTTTCTTGGATGGCTGAGATAGTGACACCTTTGCTTTCTGATGGTTCAGTGTACATAAATTTTGCTTTATGCATAAAATTATTTTAAAATATTATGTATAAAATTAACTTCAGGCTATGTGTATAAAATGTATATGAAACATAAATGAATTTCGTCTTTAGACTTGATCCCATCTTCAGGATATGTGTATGCAAATATTCTAAAATCTGAAAAAATATGAAATCCAAACCATTCCTGGTCCCAAGCATTACAGGATATTAAACCTGTACAATAAAAAAACCCTGAAAATAATATTACACACAGGATGAGTTACACCCATCTGTACTAGGACTTTGGTGAATATTCTATATATATTCTAATTTATTGTTTTATGGTGCAGTATCCACAAGGAGATACCCTTTATGGCAAGAGTATACAACACAGTAACTGAATGACAGTAACCTTGAAATCAGGGATGGGCAACTACAGTGAGTCTAAGGGTCAGTTTTCTGGTAGCTTCCAAAAATGAAATGAAATGAAAAAAGAAATGCCTAGAGGGCTCCTTCCATTTTTGAAAAAGCAAGGATATTTTTTTAAAGAAAGAAGTACAGAAGGGGCCTACAACGGCTCTGAAACACTTGAACCCCCCCCCTCGAAGAGTCTGAATGGGTCAATAGTCACAAAAGCACCCAGAGACACATGCATCCCCAGGGCCACACAGTCCCCATCCCTGATTTTTGTGGAAGACATCCACAATATTTAGTCATTCTTAAAGGAGGGAAATATTTGCAGGGCAGTGTACTCTGGCCCAAGAGACAAAGAGCACAGTTGGTCATGGACAATGAGGGTAAGTTTCTTGCTGGATAAGCAGGATAAGCTATCTGCTGGCTCCGAATAGCAGTGGCCAATTTAGAGAAGAGAGAGCTGCCTCAGACTATTTAAGCATATTTCATGAAATCTACAAAACTGTGGGAGTATTTGTCTAGGAAATAATGTTAAAAAGCTTAAGAAAAGTGAGGAGAGTGAAGAAGATCTATATTCATTATCACTTACACTGGCATTTCTGACAGTACTAATGTTCCATCCAGCTCCCCATTTGCAGTGGTGGTACTAACTGGTAAAAGAATACTATTTACTCAGTGACAAACATCATAACTTTTGTTCTGAGTAATGCCATATCCCAGTGACACAAATGCTACATAAATTTGTCTGTACCTTTGTATCTCCTATAACAGATTTCTGTATCTCCTGTAATAAGTAAATTATAAATGTTTATTGTATAGAACTGAAACTTCTTGTCTCTCCACTCTTCTAAGCACAAAACTCTCAGATGTTCAGCAGCTGCCAGAGCATAAACAGCATAGCCAGTGAAGTAGACAGCACCCATACAGACAATCCCTGCGGAGCCAGTATCAGCAGCCATAGGCGGCAAGCATATATCCCCTACCGTGACTCCATTCTCACTTGGCTTCTAAAGGATAGTCTGGGTGGCAATTCCAAGACCATTATGATTGCAAGTAAGTTAAAGGTTCTGCTCTCCTTCCATGTTGTACTAGGAATATCATTATAGAATGATAAGTAGTAGCTTTTGAATCTTTAAAGGTTCAGTGTTTCATTTCAAAATAAAAATAGTGGTTTTAGGAGATAAATAGAATGATTTTGTTTGCTTAATAGAGAAATTAAAGTCTATAATGAGAATGTAAAATATGTTGGGTGTGGATGTGGCTTAATATCATATTGCCAAGTAAAGAATGGTAAACATGAAAAGAGTGTAGTTCTTACTAATTCTGTAGCATTGGCTGTTAACAGAAGAAGAAGACTTTTTCATTTAATCCTGTGTGTGACATCAGTCATTGGCCTTTTTGATGGATGTTCTCCGGTAACAAATACTATTCTTCTAAGCTGAAAATGTGCCTGTCAAAATGTATTGTTCAGACATATGCAGCATAGAAGAACTCTTAGTAGTGGCTCTGTGAATTAATATACTGAAATATCTGCAGAAGCATTTCTCTCCATCTCAGCTAGCCTGTAATTTAAAATCATTATAGAAAGTGGTTTTCTTCGTACATCAAACCCATGTACAAACCAAGGGAGAGTACCTTTTTAACTGTGGCACCCCAACTATGGAATGCTCTACTCACGGAAATCTAATTGGTACCCTATTGTATATATGCACTCTGCTGCCCTGCTAAAAACCCAGATTCTATTATGTATAGAATTTCTGCCCATGCTAAACTGGTTGCAACAAAAATAGGATCAAAAATACATATGCATAGGAAGCATAAATTATTGTCCAATATGTTTCTTGTGAGGAAGAATAAAAACTATAAGGTGCTTTTAAAAGTCAAAATATTATCTCTATAGCACTTTTATTTTATAAAATAACCATCTTTTTTATCTGTAGCTATCTCTCCTGCAAGCTCTTGCTACAATGAGACCATGAGCACCTTGCGATATGCCTCAAATGCCAAAAACATTATTAACAAACCTCGAGTAAATGAGGTGAGCTACTGTGCTGTTTTTACTGAATATTTTTTTGTTCGTATGTCACATAAAGCAGTCTGCCATTTGAAAAGACACACAATAGCAGTGTTGACATGGCAATCCTAAATCGACTTATTTCACACTAAACCCTATTATCGTATTTCCCATCACCATGTATGGATGTGAGAGCTGGACAGTGAAGAAAGCAGATAGGAAGAAAATAAGCTCATTTGAGATGTGAAAGAAGTAAAACAAATGGGTTTTTGAACATATCAAGCCTGAACTCTCCCTGGAAGCCAAGATGACTAAGGCCTCAAACAGACGACCTAAAAGGGCCGCCATGGGGTGATCTGGTGGCAGAACAGGCACATGATGTACACTCCCAGATCGTGCAGAGGTCATGCCAGGGTTGCCTAACAAGGGCCAAATCCGGCTGCAAAAGGAGTGTCTTTCCACTCTTCTACTCCTTTTCGTGGCCCATTCAGGACTGCGGCAGTGGCTGCCCTTGGGACTGCAGTGTCTGGTTGTTGTGGTCCCATGCCGATCCTGCAGCAATTGGGGCAGGAGTGGCCTCTGGCCATTCCTTCTGTTCTGTCTGCTTTGCCCCTAAGTTGAGGCAGTCATATTTTGTTTACATCATGAGAAGGCACAAATCATTAGAAAAGACAATAATACTAGGAAAGGTAGAAGGCAGCAGAAAGAGAGTACCACATGTCAGATGGATGGATTCAAATAGAGAAGCTGTGGGTTTGAGCCTGCAGGATCTAAGCAGAGCAGTGGAGGACAGGGGGAGAAGTCCCATTCACAGGGTTCTGTGAGTTGAAGTGAACTCGAGAGCAATAAACAACAACAAGCCCTATTAAACCCAGTACTTCTGGGTAGACACAGAATCATAAAGTTGGAAGAGACCCCAAGGGACTTTAAGTCCAACCTCTTGCCATTCAGGAATACACAACCAAAGCAGCCCCGACAGATGGTCACCCAGCCTCTGTTTTAAAACCTCCAAAGAAGGAAACTCCACCATTCTCTGAGGCATCGTGTTCCATTAAATCCTTGATTTTTCCATTACAAATAGTAGAATATAAATGTATAAATACAGTCACCCCCCCTTTATCCACAAATTTTTTTATCCACAGATTCAACCATCCACTGCTTGAAAATACTAAAAAAATTAGTAAACTCCAAAAAGCAAACCTTGATTTTTGCATTTTATATAAGGGAGACCATTTTACTACACCATTATGTTTAATGGGACTCATGAATCCATGGATTTTGGTATCAAGAGAGGGTTCTGGACCCAAACTCCAGCGGATACCAAGGGCCTATTGTCTATGGAACAATAATGGCAGGAAGTATCCGGTGTATTTATTTTAGATTTTTAAAAAAGTTTCATACTTCTATGTGAGTGATTTTTAAAGGAGTGTTGGTTTTTTCTTTTTCAGGATGCAAATGTGAAGCTGATTAGAGAATTACGTGAAGAAATAGATAGATTGAAAGCTATGCTGATGAACTTTGAGTTGGTGTGTACAAATGTTTCATAAATGAAATCCAAATGTATATTTATTAGACCTGTATATCCATTAGAACTGTATATAAATATATGTTCAGAAGTATTTTCTCATCTGATATCTGATCTTATTAGGAATATATGAATGCGCCCTATATCAGGTCAGGCTATTTGTCTTTCTAGCCTATTGTTGTCCACTCTGGATGATAATAGCTTTCAAAAATCTTTCTCAACATATGATAACTTGAATCCTTTTAACTGGAAATTCAAACAATTGAAATTCAAAGGCCTGAACCTGCAAATTTCCTGCCTGCAGAGGAAGTCCCAACACTGGAGGTCATTCCCTTTATTAAATAGATTGAATGGTAGGTGATAAATAAAATAGTTTAATCTTTTTAAAATGAAATAAAATAAGGTTCAAATGATATAATTGATTATCAGATCTACAGTAACATGCATCTGGCTCATAAATCCTCTGTAGTACATAATAATAAACTTGCTGGCTAAATGACCAATCAACTTGCTACCTAAAACAAAATTATAAAGTTCATTATTATTTTTTTAACCTTTAAAGTAGCATCTACACTGCAGAATTAATACAATTTGATACCATTGGTAGCCAGGGTTTACTGTAAATGAAGCAAACTGTGGAAATAGAGAAAAGATACTTGAGTAAATACATAAAAAATTGATACATGTATGTAGGGTGAATATGTTGAATACTGAAGAATCAAAAGTCACGTATAGAAATAAAATTATGAAAAATTGCCTTGAAGCCTAACGAAGCAAACTACTACATGATCAGGACATTATAAGCATAGTAGGAATTGCTGAGAAGGACAGCATCTGGAAATGGTTACAGAGTGGAAACTGAAGGACCTTTATTTGCAGTTTAAGAATAGGCACTTTGGACAACATCAAGGCAAATATTGAAAAAATTGTTACAGATAGTTAATGTCATTATGAAAAGAAAAAGATGAAACTTTTGACTACCTTATCAGTTCATGGAACAAGATTACATAATCTGAATATGAGAAATGCCACAGTAAAGTGGCTACAATGAGTAATGAAAAATATTTTCATTACAATGAAAAATATTATTTGCCATTTGAACAGAACTGTTATGAACATAATCATGGAAAAGTTGCCAAAAATGGTGAGATAAAAATCCTATGGTACTTTAAGAGTCAAACTGACAAATAATTAGAATATAACATGGCCGTTACAACTATGGTTCAGAAAAAGAAAGCTTGGATTGTAGATGTGGCTATCCCAAGAGAAGCAAAATCAAAGAAAGGGAACTGATGATGAGATATGAGTACCTATAAATTGAGATTCAGTACCAATGGGGAAAATAAAACAACTGTAGTTTCAGTAGTGATATGTGCTCTGGAAGCAAATAGACTGACAAAACATCTGAATGAAGTTGACATCAATAAAATCACAGGAGCACAGTTTCAAAATGCAGCATTGCTTGTCTTGTGATTCCTAGGTTCTTAGAAAGAATCCAAATCACTGATAGTCTGAATTGCAGTCCATTAACACATGATAAACTGTGAAACTGATCGTAGTAGTAATAACTGTTGTTGTTACCAGTTTTACAGTCTACAACAGGGACCGGCAACCTTTTGGAGACCTGGGCCGGTCTCCCGTAGCCCAGGTCTCAGCTGGGCCAAGGGGGGGGGTACGCGCGTGCGCACACCCTCCACTGGCACGCGCGGCCCCCCCACATGCCGCCGCTGCTTTGCATGGCATGGCGGCGGCATGTACGGGGGGGCGCGTGCATCAGTGGAGGGTGTGTGCGGACTTACCGACCCAGGCAGACCCTTGCCGCCGCTGCCAGCTCCGCCGCCGCCGCCGCCCGCTTTCATCAGCGGGCAACAGCCGTGACGCGGCCGGCATTTTGGCCTCCAAAATACTGCCTGCATCGCGTGCTGTCACCCGCTGACGAAAGCGAGCGGCAGCGGCGGCGGAGCCAGAGGCTGCGCCGGAGCCGGAGCCGGAGGAGGGAGCCGGTGGCGGAGGCGGAGGCGGCGGAGGGAGGCGGTGGCGGAGGCGGAGGGGGCGGAGGGAGGCGGTGGCGGTGGCGGAGGCGGCGGCGGGAGGCGGAGGCGGAGGTGGTGGCGCCTCCTCCTCCTCCTCCTCCTCCTCCGCCGCCGCCGCCGCCTCCACCGCGGCCTGTTTGGGTCGGCGCGTGACCGAGCACGCCGTGGCCGCGCATGCACCTGCGCATGTGCAAACGCGTCGCAGCCGCCATTTTGATAAACAAAATGCCGGCCGCGGCACGCTCAGTCGCGCGCCGACCAAAACAGGCCGCGGTGGAGGCGGCGGCAGCGGCGGCGGCGGCAGGGGTCCGCCTGGGCCGGTAAGTCCGGCGTCCTGGGCCGGAACCAGCCCGCGGGGCGTAGGTTGCCGACCCCTGGTCTACAAAGTTTCTATCTAATAAGACTGCATCTGCATTGCAGAAATCATCCAGGTTGACACTGCTGTAATTGCCATGGCTCAATGCAGTCACATTCTGGGTTTCGTAGTTGTGGCACCAGAGCCTTCTGACAGAGGCTAAATATCTCACAAAACTACAAATTCCAGGTGCCATTGCACTGAGCCAGGGCAGTTAAAGTGGTGCCAGCCTGGATTATTTCTGCAGTGCAAATGCAGCCTAACTTAGTCTATTGGTCTGAATACTGTGTTCATTCCATTTTCCAAGACCAAGAACTGTTTAGATTAGTCTTATTTTTGGTCTGTGTGATAGTAAATTTTAGCCACTCTCTCTTCCCAGGCAGACTAGATCAGATTGCTCCAGAACAACATCTGATATACAGAAGAGTAGCTTTAAAAAAGTAATTATATTCATATACATAATAAATCACAATGAAATTACAAGGGACTCTCTTTTCCAATACCTTTGAAATTATTCAATATATCATTCATTTTCTCTGTCAATGAAAATTTCCATGTTCTGGCAAACCATCTTCTGCTTGCAGATTACCCAGAATTTTTCCAGTTTACAGAGGTATTCATTCTGGCTGCTGCTAAAAGTAATCTGATTTGTTCATAGTTGTGTTCATTATCACTCTCAAAAAGAGATAGCATTAGCAGTGGCTTTCTGTTATAAATAGGCTTATTTGATATTTATTATAATATATTCAACGATTGATTCCACAATTTAAAATCCACTGGAAATTAGATACACCTGTGAATAAGGGTATTTACTTCACCACCTCCATACCAATATTTTGGATAATGGTTTATTGAACCGTTATAATGAGGTATATTTGTCTCTTTTGAGGTGCCTCTTTATAAACAAATTGACTAGAAAAAAATACTCTTGGTTTTAAAAACCAATCTGTTGGCAGCAATAAGTTTCAAGGCTGGTCATTCATTTAGCAATTTTAAAAGTAAACCACATGTGTCAGAACCTATATTTGTATCAAAGCCTTGGCATGGAGGATATGAGATTCTAACCCCTGTGCTCCTCTATAGTCCCAGTCCTGGATTCCAGTCTTTGGATTGGAAGATTGATTTATATATGTTCCATAGTAGGCATCTGATCTGGACAGGATGTCTAGTCCAGATGAGGATGATACCAATGGGCAAAAATTGAAAGGCAACCCTCCCACAAATCTGTATTGGTGTCCCAGCATCAGTAATTTACTTTTGAAAGGCTCTTTATGCAGTTGATAGTTGGTTGAATGGCCCATATACTTTTTTATTTCATTAACTATATTTCTGTTAATAGTATCCTGATTGGGATTAGCAGCCTACAGAGACAAGACGTTTGAATTATTTTGTAGTCAGCATGACAGAGTACTACTGAGTCATTTCAGATAATTTCATGAAAAACCTATGGCTGAGTCTACCTGTCATGTTTTTGAGAGGGGGGAGTACAACCTTCGATTCATGTATCTCAGGCAAAAAGGACAATTATACATTCTAGACTTTTCTTCCATATTAGAATTTTGCTCTGTCTCTCAGCAGCCACCACCGACTAACGTTGGCACCTCATGATTCAGTGAGTGACTTAGTGAGAAGTCACTGAGACGTTTAACATGCTCTTTTCCCATCTCTCATTCTGCAGCAATTTCCCACTCCCCTACCACAGGAGATGGGAACTGTAAATATGCATATGTACACATGACCAAGGAAGGGCATGTGGAGAGAGTGGAAGGGAGGAGATCTTTTTAGGGAAGCTCTTATTCTAAGCAGTTAACTCTGACCTTAGCAAAAATGTCAAATACATGAAAACACCTTCCTTCACGCTTTACATACCAGTAGTTTCAAAAATAGTTACAAAAATAGTCTCAAATCATATTCAGCTGAGGTTAGAAAGAAAAATATAAGGCCTAAACATTAGCTAAACATTCTACTCATGATAGAGATAATATTCTGGGTCTTTGGATTCTCACAATAAGTTGGGAGTCTGGACTGTTTTGCCAGCTTCCTTTGGGATGCTGAGGTAGCACCTCTCCTACCCCTCCATCAGTCCTAAAAGTTTCTCTTGTGCCTTATGGCAACATGTTATATAACCTCTCATCATCAAAGTGTCTCTAAACGTTCATACCACTACTGATTCTAGAAATGCTGACCCTAATAAAAGTAATCTATTCTGAGATTTGTAGTTCAGTGAGGCCTAAGAGTTCCCAGGCTGAGAATTCTAAATGTCCCCTCCTTAAACTGCAAATCCCAGAATGCAACTGAAGGCAGCCAGAGCAGTAAAACTGGAGTAGCAGCACTATAAGAAGGTAGTGTGGTAATCTTCTTAGTCTCAAAGATGCTACAAGGTCCCTTTGCATATTGATATTCCACACTAACATGGCTATGGCTCTCAATTAATCCTTTGTTTACTTAGAGTTGAGCTCATACCCCTAAGCTGTGTTGGCCAAGTCAATGGCAGAGCCCTTTATTACATTTACCTTCCCTAAATGTTTACCTACTGTGATTACAAATATTTTCTACTACAAATGGATGGTCATATGTAGCATAATTCTAGCATTAATAGTTATCTTCTCTGAGTTCACCTTCTAAAAATCAGGTGATTCATTTTTATTCTGAATATGAAAGCATTACAGCAATCTCTATAAAAACTTTTTCCACAGAGGAATGCTAGTCCTTCATGGAGTGATGATAAAGAAGGAAATCTAACAGAATTAGTTCTTCAGAATGAAATTAAGGTGAGCTTCATAATTTTCCTAACCCCTGTATTGTGAAGATTATGGCATTCATTGGATAAACATTTGCTTTTTGTCATGCATCCTTCAAAAGTTCTGTGAAGTGCCCTGGAATGCAGTTGCAAGAAAAAACAGTACTGGAGGCTCAAACTGGGAACTCAGGAAATGCGGATTAGACACCTTACTTCTTGCACCTTGCTGCTATTTGCAAGTGAAGTAAATTACTTGCATGAACTCAGCTACATTGCAATAGCACCGCCAGATATGGCTTCATCTTCCATTCCATTAGGAATCAGGTGACACAAGGAATCAAAAGAATTTCAGTCTGGTTCTTTCAGCCTTCTGACTCCAGCTTGGCTCTTCAGTCTCACTAATTTGCTTTTCAGGATAGCTAAACCTACTTGAGTATCTGTTCACGTATCACTTTGCTATAGACCTAAGTTGTTTGCTTCTAGGTCACAGCCTTAACCATAAGCATACTAATAGACACTATAGCCTTAGTATATTTTGTTTCCTTTATAATTTAATATTTGCTTGCCATTTTAAAAAGGATATTATATTATTCTATTGTAAAAAGCAATACTTTTTCTATTTACCATTCCCAAAGATTGAGCAGCTGACCAAAGACTGGACAGATAAGTGGATTAACAAGAAAGCTATCATGGAAGAATATAATGTGGATATCAACAAGAAAAAGGCTGGAGTGGTGATAGACTCCAGTTTACCTCATTTGATGGCCATGGATGATGATATCCTTAGTACTGGAGTTGTGCTTTATCATCTCAGGGTGAGATGAGATCCATGTATTTGTTTTTGATTTGAAAATATTAATAGCTGTAGTTCTGTTGAGTGAAGATAAAAAGTTAAATGCTCTAAATTTGCTTAATAGAATGAAGAGGGGTGCACATAATTTGAAGTTTTACAATTGTGAGGTGAAATTAATTGCACAGAGTTAATTGATTGCAGAATTGAAAAAGTTGTTGAAAGACTCTGAAATCTACTGTAATCCATTAATTTGTATATTCTATTTCCACTTATGTGCCTCGTAAAGAAAAAGGTGGGATGTTATTTATTGTTAATAATAATTGCCATGTAGAAACAGAATAAACTCAGGCTTTTAGGAGGGAGCTCAGAAAACGAATATCCCAATAATGTAATCAACAACTCACAATACTGAGGGTAAATGTTGATATTCAGTCACATTTTTAATATCAGTGAATTCTTCAGTAGTTTATTATACAAAGCTGTAATGCCCAGTGGAGTTACTTTTCAATGCCCACCATATAAATTTTGTTCCAGTTTTCTGTATCAATCTTTGTGCTATGGTAGCAGTGATTTTTAAATCTTCCAACCGGTTTTGAGTGCCTTGTATGTGTATGTTTAAAGTCTGCTATGTAATATTTACAAGTATGTTACAGTTTTTTCTTTCATAAAGCAATAAACTTACATGGCCAAACAAATGGGCAAAATTAGTAAAGAAAAGGTTACTATTTTTGAAGTATTACATTTAGATTTAAATTATTTAAATTAAGTATTAAATTTCTTTAATTTTTTTAATAAAAGAAATATGACCCAGGAAAAATAACAAAGACCTGCATTGCTCCATTTCAGTGCAGCTTGTAAATGTTCTTTTAATTGCATTACTAATAGGAGTGATCTTAACAAAGTAATGGGAAATAAAGATGAAGCTTATGGCATGCTTTTCATGAGCTGACCCTTTGAATATGATGGGACTTCCTTCTAAATAGGCATGGAAGCTCTTTCAGTATCTGCACATAGCTGTCTGGAGATAAAAGCTGGTGCATGTTCCCACCTGCAAATATTGTAATTGAAGTACTGTTTTAAGTCACAGTGAGAAATATTATCCAAGAAAGAGAAAAGTGTGATACAAACAGTAATATTATTGTATTTGAATAGCAATATTTTTATTTTTTAAAATTCTAGAATTCTGAATACCGGGTTATTCTCTCTTCCCTTGATTTAAAATTGAAATTCATTTTTCTCAGCATACGTTAGTAGCAAAATTTAGCAAGAGCTTAGATTTTACAGTGTCTGTGAAATTTTCTGGTAAAACTGGGAAGCTGGTGGCTTTCTTTTTTAATGACTTCACATTTAGCAGTGACATGCAGTATATACATTAACACATATTCATGAGAAGATTGGAGGAGCAATCCACTACTACTGGGTTTTCCTCATGCCAACCGGGTCTGCAGGAGTTCTGCATTCTTTTTCAGTTACCTTCCGTTGAACTCCTGCCCTCCTCATCCAGTTTTATTAATCCTGGATACCATTCGGTCGCGTTTTTGCCTCCTCAGCAAAACGCCTTTAAAATTAGATAGAGAGGTAAACCAAAGAGGCGATGGATAAAAATAGAGATAAGGAAGGAAGGAAGGAAGGAAGGAAGGAAAGAAGGAGAGAGAGAAGCCGGAAATAAGAACAACGCTTTAACAAGCAAAGATGAAACGGTTTCTAAGGAACAAAGAGCCACTAAGACACTTTCCCAGATGTCCACCACTCAGCGAGCCTCTGAAGAACTAAAGTCTGATGATTTAAAGATAATTTTTGTGACAACTAGTGAAAGTGAATTTGGGGACATAGTTCCGCTAGCTTGTCAGAGAACAACTGCGGACAAGCAACATAAAAACACTTCAAAATCGGCCAAAACGTAAGCAGAGGCTAAAAGGAAAGAAATGACTGTGTTACCTTGAAGGTACTTGAGAAATTGGCTGTTGTTCTGGAGAGGCAAGGGGAAACAGGCAGAAGCTGCAAACGGCCGCTTGCGGCCACCATCTTACCAATCGCGGTTCCATTAGAAAAGGAGGGGCTGCCTCCGAATGTAGCGTCTCCTCCGGAGCATGCGCAGTGGAATTGGCCTCAGAATCAGCTGTTACTAAGCACACAGGCACAAAAGAAGGCTGTAGTACCAATGGTAACCTCGCACAACCCCATAAGAGAGGCAAACCCTGGGGGAAAAGTCTCTTCATGCGCAGGTTTCCGTCTAAGCACAGTGAAGTGTCTGACGAAGAGGGAAGCTTCTCCCGGCTATCAAATTTTATGGAGGACTCGAACATAACCAATAAAAAACAATTTCTAAACTTTTTGAAAAAAAACAAGGCAGGATGAGGAGGAACCTTTAGAATTCCCTTCAACATCAACCATTAGACAAATAATAAGTGAAGAATTAAATTCAGTTTTACAAAACCAGCAAGGGCAATTTAATAGGTCTCAGACAAGGCTCAAACAAAAGAGATGACTCAAAAAGGAATTAATTCTCAAAATGAGTTAATGGAAGAGTTATGGTTCGATTTCAAAAAATTCTTTTAAGATAAGGAGAAACAGAACATACTTGAGAATAAAACAAATAGAAAGAGGAAATTAAATGATGATGAGGCAATGTCACCATGTAAGTGCATGAAGAAGTCCAAACATTTACATGATAAGGATAGGGATTTAGACCAAAGTTCACAAAATAAGGAAATAGATAATATAGAGGAGGACATGACTGACTCCTCAGATCAAGATGATGACAATGAGTTAGATTCAGATAGATTGTTTGATTGTAAAAATTTTAAACTTCTTCTTAAACAAGTTATAAGGACTCTAGGGTTAGGATTGGAGTCACAAGATAAAGAAGATAACAACAAGACAGAGAAAATAGCTTCAGTAATTAAAAAGAAAAACCACAAAGTAATGACATGCCATTACCAGAATTATTTAAAGATTTAATTCAAACAGAATGGGCCTCATCTATAGCATCACGGAGATTGCAAAGATTAGCAAATAAGATATATTCTTTTGATAAAACGGGTGCAGAATTCTTAAAAGCCCTGTTGGTGAAGAGCAGATAATGCTTTTGGGGAAAAAACCTCACAACTTCCCTGCTCAAGCTATTAAAATTTCTGCAGCATCTTCAATGTTCACAAGAGCAGCCATTATTTGGATACAGGAACTGCATTCTATTGATGAAATAAATGAAGGACATGACACGGTGGCCTTTGTGGCTAGAGGCATGACTGCAACTACCATTGCAAGACGCTCCCTATGGCTATGTTATTGGGAAGTGGATCATAAGTCTAGAAACAATCTAGCTTTTGTGCTATTTAAAGCAGAGTTGCTGTTTGGAGAAACATCATTGGAAAAGGTGTTAGTAGAAAATACTCACAAATAACAGGTTATGCCTACCATTCAAAAGAAAAAATGAGAGAAGAGATTTTTTCGAGGAGGAAACGATTCCTTTCGAGGGCCTAGGGCCACACAAAAATATAATGGAAACAGATGGCAGAGACAATGGCCCAGAACAAGAAAAACAAATGGAGAATAAATCTACTTTTACAGACAACAAAATAGAAGTGGAGGAAAATCTCAGAAAAGAGGAAAACAACAATACTGACAATTTAATAGTACTGGTGGGATCACTTCTTCTGTTATATGGAGACTTGTGGCACAACATAGGACGTTTTCACACAGGGCTCCCTAAAGCCGGCTGGAGCCCTTCCCCTAAAGCCGGCTGGACCCCGTGCCGCTGACACCGGAATGACTCCGGCGGCGGCAGGCTAATTCCTTTTGCCACCCGGAATTACCTGAAGCCGGAGTTAGCCAGGAATTAGCTTGCCGCTGCCGGAGTGAGGCCGGACTTAGGGCTCCGTGTGTTTGAACACACGGAGCGAAAAGCCGGCCGGACGCAGGGATGACACCGGAAGGGGCGGGGTTTGCCGCCGTGTGTGTGTGAACACACGGGAAATGGAGCCGGAGTGAGGCCGGCGGGAGGCCGGCTAGCGTCCTCCTTTTGCCCCGTGTGAAAACGTCCATAGCATCTGATCAATGGGTTCTTCATACAATGACTCATGATTACAAAATAATATTCAAAAGGTCGCCAATAAGCAGACATGTAATCTCACAGGTATCAAAACAGAAATTGAAACACAACACAGTAGTAAAAAAAATTCAACATTTATTAAAAATCAATGCAATACAGAAAGTACCAGTAACACATCATGGTTCAGGAGTTTATTCAACACTCTTCACTGTGCCAAAGTCAAATGGGAAATACTGTCCTGTTCTGAATCTGAAATATCTACATATGTAAAATATTACAGATTCAAAATGGAAACATTGAACACAATACAATATATGGTAGAACCTGTAAAACATCAGGTAGATGGTGTTTAGACAAGGATATACGATATGTGGAGGTTGGAATTAAACACGTGTTGCAATTTCTACAGGATGGTTTTAAAAAGGGTTTAAAACCTAACACATTAAAGAGACAGGTATCAGCCTTGTCTACAGTTTTAGAATTGGTATACCTCTTTCAGGTCAACAAATCTGGTACCCAACAGCTTAACTGTGACACCTTTTGAACCTCTCTCAGAGGCCGCACTAAGAATGTTGACTTACAAGGTCACTTTTCTGATTGCCATAACGTCAGCAAGGAGGATATCGGAATTGTCGGCATTTCATAAACTTAAATTATTGTAGGATTGAAAAAAGACAGAGTAGTGTTAACGTTGGATCCAACATTTTTGCCGAAATATCAAAACCATTAGATGATACCAGAAGTGTTATATCTTCCAAACTTTTGTCTTAATCTGCAACATCTGGAGAAGAGGGGATGGTACACCTTGGACATTAGACAAGCCATAAAAGTATATATAAGAAGAAAAGCAGAATCATCATTTGTTTCTTACAATCCTAGGAATATAGGTCAAAAAAGCCTCTAAAAGAATTATTGGAAGATGGATTAAAGCGTGTATTTTCCTTTGCTATGACTGGGATAAAAAAACCAAGAACAGGTTATGTTTGGCCACATTTGACAAGGTCATTGGCCACTTCATCAGCATACTCTGTGTCTGGATCATTGCATGAAGAATGTGAGGCTGCCAGATGGAGAGAACCATCAACATTTACAAGGCATTATAAAGTTGATAAATACCATTCAGCAAAAGCTCCTTTTGGCGGAACTGTATTACAGTCTGTCCTTTCAAAAGATTAATCCCACCCAGAACAGAAAGTTTGGGTATATCCCAGTAGTAGTGGATTGCTCCTCCAGCCATCTCGGGAATGACAGATTGGATTTACTGTGAAGATTCATTCAGAGATGGCTGGAGGACCAATCCACACCCACTCAAAAGAGGAAGAAGAAGAAGAAGACAAAAGCATTACAATATTGGTATTGCTTTATAAATAAACTGGATGAGAAGAGCAGGAGTTCAGTGGAAAAAGCATGTAGAATTCCTGCAGACCCAGTTGGCACGAGAAAAACCCAGTAGAAGTGGATTGGTCCTCCGGTAATCTCTGAAAGAATCTTCATGGTAAATCCAATCTATCATTCTTTTCCTTTTTTCTAAACTAATTTTCACTGTTTAAAACTAATTTATGCATATAATCTCTTTTAAACTGGCATGACATATTCTGCAATTTCAGATAAAGCTTGCAGATCTTCCACTGTGCCCTTTTGCTTTTTAAACAACAACAGTCTAAGAGTTGGTACTTTCATCTGATTATTGGTCTTGCTTTATCCTAATGTTGTAGCTGTATAGTATCTCATGACTGAATATATTTCCATTGTTTGGGACTGTTACAAGGTATTATATTTGCCCAGATAAAATATATTTCCATAAGTGTCCCATTTAAAAGGAAAAAGTGGAGCCTTTCCAAAATGCTTATTCTATTTTTAGGTTGCAAAGACTACAAGATATCTGGTTGCACAGTAGAAAGAATGTCTGGCTTAGCAAAATGGTTATGGTACTTTTACTCATTCCTCGGTTCCGTATTATCTGATAGTTATTGAGGATAGCTTTACACAAAGGGAAGCCTTGGTTTCATGCTTACAAACAGGACTTACTAAGCTCTCTTGTCTGTTTCATTTGCACTGTACTAACAACTTTGTCCCCTCTTTCTTTGCTTCTAGATGCTGCTTTTCCTTTTCTTTATGCTTTACCTTTTTTAGATCAGGTCACTCTGTTACCTTCATCTCAGGAGCAAGAAGGTAAAATGTTAACATTTCTCCTATTCATAGTCACAACAAATCCTTGCCACCTTGTATGAATGGTAAAAGAAAGGAAGCCAGCTTCAGGACACTGAATAGAGGTGCATTTGAGCCCTATATTTTTTTACCTATATTTTACCACATTTACCACATGGGGCACCTGATATCATTTATGTAAAAGTAGAATTATAGGGTTTGCCTTACTATACATTTTTACATATTATCTGGTCCTGTTTTCCCTTTCTCCATTGGGTTGTTCTTTGAACAAAAGTCTAATGACTATTGATCATTCATAGTCTTATGCCTGACCTTGAGGTGACAGTGTTCCATGAAAAGCAGCAGAAGTGTATCTGTCCATAGTCCTCTCACTCTATTGGGAATGGAGTTGCCTCTGTTTCTGGGTGATGGGAAGCCAGTATTCTTTTGCATACATAGCTACAGTGCTACCTTACCATCTTGTATTGAATGGTAAAGGAAATTGTATTCAGGATATGTTGATATTGGCACAGGACCACCTATTTTGTTATAAAGGGGAAATGATACCTCCTAAGAACATTCAGTTGGAACACTGTGGAACCTGCCAATAAATACAAATAGGCAGAAGCTAATTCAAAGGTCATTTTTCCACCTTTCCCCACTTGAAAAGTTTGTTAGTGTAATCAATCCTTTCCTAACAATATATAGGATCAACATCAGCTCTACGAGATGGGCACCACTTCCCTCCCCATTCTGTGTATAAAAGTTGAATCTTACATCAACTATTACGATGGAATAGCCTTTTCCACCATGCTTGAAGGCAGTAAGCCATTTGAGGAAACATAGGGCAAGCTGTGTGGCATGCACAGAAGCATCTTCTAGTAGGGGCTCATCAGGAACAGGCTGGTGCAGGAGGGTAGCTCCTGGCACTGTGAACCACTCCAGCATCTGTTGCTTGGGGCCCTGATTTGCCTTTAATATAGGGTCTGCCTTGCCTTTGCTGTAACTCACTCATAATTACTACCTTAATAACCCTATTATTTCATTCTGCCCTGTCTTCATTCCTGTTATTCCAAGGGTATAGATTTATTTTCTAAATTATTTTTAGCCTGTAAATTACTGTAGCCAAGAATGATTTCTTCCATTGCATTTGGAAATCAAATATTTATACTTCATAAACTTTCAGTACAAGGGAAATAAATAAAGATTAAAGCTGCAATCCACTGTGTGATTTAAGACTGCTTTGGAGGTTCTATTGATTACATTAAGGATGAAATGTACTTTATGTGCCAGACTACAAGTCCAATATCATTTTATTATGCCTTTTAAAGAAACTGATTAGGGTATATGTATACTAATTAGCACACTGACCTTAAAAAGTCCTTACATGTCAAATGATGCCTTCTCTTTTTGAAATGAAAAAAGCAACCATGCGTTGGGGCAATAATAATTAAGTTCTGAACTCAGAACTTAGATTTGAAATCATGTATTTCATTATACAGAGCGTGCAATGTGTTGTTATCTATTAGAAAATATATTGTTTGACACTATTTTCCATTTTATAATTTAGGGCCTCTGTTTCATATTTATTCGTATAGCAATTTTCAATATGAAGTATTCTAATGATAATACTGGAATCTTTTCTTCCTTCTTAGATAAATATACCACTACATTCCAACTCAGAGCAAGCATCATACTCCTGGGATGAAATGCTAGGCTATAATAAATACCTTTGAATGTGAAGCTGAGTAGTAGGGCATTCTCAGTTGCTGCCTGAAGCTTGTATATCTATGCTTGCAGAAAGGGGGGGGGGGGGGGGGAACCACACCTTTGTTTACAAGTTTCCTGTATTTTTTTCCTTATTAGATTTATCAGATGTGCTTACACTGGGAAATGTCAGTATTTATACACAGTGTTAAGTTCATAGTTTTAGACACCTACTGACTAGAATTAATTCTTCCACAAGAAATTGTTACTCTTAAGGTTTTTTAACATGGGTAAATGACAGATGACAGGTTGTTACATTGCACTGAAACACTAAGTGGTAATTTTCCAGCACCCACCACCCTGGCCACCATAAAGAATAGCTAAATATAATTTGCACACTTGTGTCTGAGAAAATATGTAAATTTAGAAAAGTTTTTTTTCAAAAATTATTTTATTTACTGCAGTTGTTTAACTTTTCTAGGAAGGTACAACCAAAATTGGAAGAAGTGATTCAAAGCAGGAGCAGGATATTGGTAAGAGTTACAAGAAACCCCCCAAGATGTTGCAGAATAATATTGAGGATTAGAGCAACCACACATTTCCCTTCCAAAGCTAACAGGCTGCGCAGCCTAACTAGGATTGTGCATGTACTAGCACTAGAAAGAGTGCATGACATTATTCAGTCCTTGGGTTTCTTGACAGTCAAGAAACACAATCATGAAGAATTACCCAGAGGGGAGGATATTACACTGTTTTCATGTGGCATTTGCACATTCTAGAATATTGCAGGAAATTATTTTGTGCAGTAGTGCACATTTTTTTAAAAAATTGTGGGATTTTGTGCAAAAAATACAACCTTTGCAGAAAAAAATCCCTGTGTATGTTTCTGGAAACAGTGTGTGTGTGTGTGTGCAAAAACTTGATCATGTAAAAAACACAGTTTCTCCACACACAAAAAGGCAGAAATGACATGGAAAAGATAGGGATAAGTCCCTACACTGCAAAAACAGATGGACAGGCACATGAAACTTGATGCTGGGCAGGTTGGATGTCTTGTGCTGGTGCCACTGGGAAGCTTTCTCTTCTGGGAAGTAGGAGCACATATGCCTGTGCAAATGTGGAGTGTGCTTCTTTGTGTGCCAAAAAAATGAAATCTCGTCAGCTCACATGATGCCCATGCCCATCTCTATTTGCTCTGTGCCTTGACTACATAGAAAATTGCTGCAGTGCATCCCCCGCTTGCTCCTTGCTTACTAGAGGGAGGTGTTGGAAAGACTACCAGTACATGCACTGCTGAGTAGCTCTTGGTTGTTACTGTGGTGAGTTGAGAGAGTTTAAACCTTGTTAAAGCAGGGAAGAGGTGGCCACATCAGCTGAGTAGTGAAGGCAGTGCTGGCTTGTGAAGGCAGGGACAGCACAGAATCCAGGAAACCTCCCCCACCCCCACCCCCGCTTGCTATTGGCTAGTTCTGGTTTTGGAGTGAGTGAGGATATGTATTATTTTTATTCCTGTGTTTATTAAAGCACATCTCAGGTTACACAATTTGTACTACAATTGTTGTGTAGTGAGCCAGCCATCGCAGATTGGAGATCCTACGGATCACCCCACCCTATATCAGCCAATGGAACTGTGCATCTGCCACTGCCCATTGACTAATATATAGCAATAGCAATATAGCACTTACATTTCTATACCACTTTATAGTGCTAAGCATTCTCTAAGTGTGAAGTCGTAGGCTTTCATGGCCGGCATCCATAGTTTTTTGTGGGTTTTCAGGCTGTGTGGCCATGTTCTAGAAGAGTTTCTTTCTGACGTTTCACTAGCATCTGTGGCTGGCATCTTCAGAGAAAAGTGGAATGGAGGAGAATGGGTCTATATATACTGTGAGACCCTGGGTAGGGAGAAGTGGTTCCCAGGTGAACTGTGTGTTGTTCTGTGTTTAATAGGTATTGTTCTGTTGTTAATGGCATAGCTTCAGGGTAGCAATCAAGGATATTGTCTGCTATTCCCATGTAAACTGTGTATTGTTCTGTGTTGAATAGGTATGTTCTGTTGTTAATGGCATGACTTCCAGGTGAGGATATGCACTCAAGGAGATTGTCTGCTATTGTCTGCTGGGAAAGCCCCTGACCCTGGTTGGTTTCCCATTTGCATTTGCTGGGTGCTGATTTTCTTATTTTGTAGGACTGGTAGCCATATCTTGTTTACTTTAAGGGTTTCTTCTTTCCTGTTGAAGTTATCCAAGTGTTTGTGGATTTCGATGGCTTCCCTGTGCACTCTGACCTGATAGTTGTTGGCATGGTCCAGAATTTCAGTGTTTTCAAACAGCATTTTATGCCCAGGATGGTTTATAATGTGTTCTGCTACTGCTGATTTTTCTGGCTGGCCCAGTCTGCAGTGTCTCTCATGTTCCTTGACTCGTGTTTGTACGCTGCGTTTGGTGGTCCCTATGTAGACTTGTCCGCAGCTGCATGGTATGCGGTAAATTCCTGCGGCTGTGAGAAGGTCTCTCCTGTCCTTCGCTGAGCGCAGCATTTGTTGGATTTTCTTGGTTGGTTTGTAAACCATTTGGAGGTTGTGTTTCCTCACTACTTTCCCTATTCTGTCTGTGACTCCTTTGATATATGGTGCCACAATAAACTGTAGTTTATTGTGGCACCAGAGCTCTCTGACAGAGAAGGCTCAATGTCTCAGAAAAAAATACAATTCCCATGATTCCCTAGCACTGAGTCAGGGCAGTTAAAATGGACTCAATTTACACTATTTCTAGCAGTCTGCAAAGGCCTTAAGTCTCAGAGGCTGGCAAACCCTCTCTGAAGAAACTTGCCAAGAAAAACCTGTGATAGGTTCACATTAGGGTCACCATAAGTCGGAAGTGACTTGAAAGCACACAACAACAGCAGCAGCAGCAACAGCATTTATGGATGTTTTCTAAAGTTTTGTTGAAGAAAAAAGGGGGAATGGGTTTTTAAATAAATCTCAACAATAAAGTACAAAAGAAATCCATATATCTTGTCAGTTTTACAGGGTCAGTGGATCAAAAAGGACCATTGCATTGTAGACAACCAGCATGGGATTGTGACTCTGCAGCCTCTTCAGGGAGCACATTGCATTGTGAATGGTCATGAAGTCACAGATTCCATCCGCTTGTCACAAGGTAAATTCTAAATTAATACTTTCACAGAACTGTTGTCATCAGCTACACCCTGATATATGGTAAAATTTGGGAGTAGTGTCTAGATACAGTACATTTCAGTGGGACTTAATTTTGAATCAAAATCTTTTTTGACTCAAAAAAAGTAAAACCGTCTGAAATCTTTGCAGATCTTTTATAGTTATAGTAATTTATTTAGTGCAATAATTGTTACACTCATTTACTAAAGGGGAAATTAAGTTGAGAATTTTTAAGAACACCTTAATGGTAATTTAACATTTTTCTAATGTGATATATTTGTAATTTAATGTAATTGAAAACTAAGTCCAAATGACCCACAATGAACATCATCTTCATAACTACACTGTCTTATATTTTTGCTGTGTATATTTGGTAATTTGGGTTTAGAGAGAGTGTTGAAATTTTGAATGTTGTATTCACTGAAATCTTAATGAAATGATTGATACTTTTACATGATGGATAAAAAAGCAGTAATAATGCTGTTTTGTTCTCATTCACCTTTTCTCGTTTTTATTTTTAGGAGCTGTTATTATTCTAGGCAAAACTCACAAATTTAGGTTCAACCACCCAGCTGAGGCTGCAATTTTAAGACAAAGACGATCAGTAAGTTCAGCGTGTGTTACATTTCCTATTTTATAATTGCTTCATTGCTTATTAACGTTATTACTGTCTTATAAGAAAATGGAGAACTCATGTAAGGATTAGAAAATCAGTTTCAGCAGTATATGAATGATACTTTATTCTGTTTCTCTTTTTCATCACAGTCTAGGTCCTGAACTGAGTCTGCAATGCACTGAATGGGGATGAACAAAGTGAAATTTATTCTAAAGAAAAAATTGGTGCTAGTGGTCAATAAAATAGCTAGACCAGAAATGGGGATTCCCCCAGAAGTAGTGATATTCCTATGGAAAGCATAAAGCTAGCTTGGGATGTTGATTTTAAGTGCTTTGATTTAGACTTGTAAAGCCCAGCCAGATACACTTTTGTCTGATATGCCAATTTCTACCTAATCCTGAAAAAAGGTAGAGCTAGCTATGGTAACACATTCCATAATTACCGGTAGTCCTAGCTGTTGCAATGCACTCTACCTGGGTTGTCTTTGAAAACTCTTGGAAAACTTCAGCTTAGCCAAAATGCGCTCAGGTTGTTGACGAGGAGGTATTAGGAACATGTTACTTTATTGTTAAAACAAGGCTATTTATTCCTAGTTCATTTCCAGGACCAATTAAATAAACATTAAAGATCAGGGCCAGGATACTTAATAGAATACCTTCTCCAATGTGACCCCCCATTAAGTTCAACAAAAACCCATTTGTGTGTCCCAAGACCAATGTTTCATCAAGATGAGAACTGAAAACCTTTTCACTAATTGTACGCACACTGTCAAATTCCTTGCCATAGGATATCTAACTCACCTCTTCATTCACAGCCTTTTGTCTCCTTTTTAGTCTTTAAATAATTCAATGAAGTAGGCTTGGTTGTTTTTATATGCTGTTCATAATTGCTTTTATGTGCACGTGAGAGCCAGTAGTAATATTTTCTCACCAGGATGTCAAATTAATGTTAAACTTAGCCTGGCTTTAATTTGTATACATTGCTAATACCTTATTATTCTGAGTTGTTTTAGCAATCAGTGAATTTATTCCTTTGAGGATATGTGCCATCTCATTTATTGACTTAATGGTATAATCCTGGTAATAAATATATACATTATATAATTAATAAGCTGCACATTATTTGGTGATTCCATGCTGTGTGTGTTATGGCCCCTCACACATCAAACCTTAGGGCTGCAACACAAGAACATAAAATCTAAGAGAGGATACTATTTCACAAGGCCTGCTCCTAAACATACTGAGGTGAAATTGGAATTTGGAGGGACAGTAATACATCTCTTGTGCTTTCATATTTATTTATTCAGTAGTTGTACAGAAATTGTCCCTAGTATATTAGACACATTAAAATTTAGAAACACTGGAAGAAACTTGAATGTAATACCAAACAAGCGAATACAATATATAGACATGCAAAGTCATTATTTACTGAAAGGAGCATCTGTCAATGGTCTGTCACTCCTGCAAAACTTTTTGATTCAAAGCAGGCTTGAATAATGCCTAATCTAGAACATGAAGGTGAGATTAAATTTTATGTTCCAGCTACTTCGATTCAAGGTTCTGTGGAGCAGGAGACATATTCTTTAATGAGGAATGTAACAGGATCCTGGGAGACTTAGTTCAAATCTCTGCTCAGCCATGGATACCCACAGGGTGATCTTAGTCAAGTCATACTCTGTCAGTCTTAAGAGGAAGGCATGGTAAACCTCTGAATAAATCTTGCCAAGAAAACCTGCAATAGGGTCACAATAAGTTGATATTATCTTGAAGGTACACAGCAACAACAAATATTCTTTAGCAAATATTAAGCACAGTGATAAAGCAGATTAGCTCACTCTTCTAGTTTTTTACCTCCCCCTTCCCTTTTCTTTTTTTAAATAGATAAGTGACCCCTCTTCTCTGGCAAGTTGTAGATCTCTTGAGTGGCTAGATCTGGATGGAAATTTCCCTTCACTTTCCTATAGCTTTTCTTCACCTGAAACAAAAAGGTAAATAAGGATCTGAATGAGCCAAGATGCCATTTATCTGGATCCTGATTTTTCTGTTAAAAAGTTTCAAAAATAGAATTGTATTTTCTTTACTTCCTTGTTAATAATATGGTGACCTAGAAACAAATTGATTTAGCATGACCATAATTGGTACAGTAGTGTTGAGTGGCCTTTTGATGCAAGTTTGGAAATAATTTGTTAAAACCTTTGTTCCCCTAATTGTTTTTTTTTTAATTTTGAATCTGTCATTTTAGTAATTAAACATCAGTAGCATTATTTCTGAGAAAGCATAATTGTATCTTCTTATTTATAGTGGTCATTAAATACTGTTGGTTGTTGTTTTTTTTTTTAATCAACGAATTAATGGTTCAGATTGGCGGGAGGCAGAGCAGGCCATAGGCCACCTCTGATTCCACTACAGTTTTTGCATCTTCAATGGTTCCCACCTCCCTGCCCCAAAATAGCAAATAGTGTCTCCAAGTTCTTGGGATCCTATGGATCATGTTGGACATCTTGTCAGGCCTTGGAGGAGCTCATCTTTTTTAGGCTTGTAGAGTCCTTTATTTGGCCTGTAGAGTCCTCCTTTTCAAAACGGGAAGTCTAGTCAGTTCCTGGATTAAGCAAAGCCCTTTACAGGCATAAAAAAAGGTGAGGGGGTCCAGAAATGACTGAAAATGTGCTAAAATGACCAATAGCACAAGTTCCTTTATCCTGGAGGTCTCTGTTGGCTATTTGGGGGTATAAGTCAATTCCCCTGAAACATTGGGGGGGGGGCATGGAGATGATAATGGGGGTGGCTCTCCAGGTTTCCACGGAGAATCAGTGCAGCCCCCCCAATCCTTTCATGTTTTTTCTCATTGGGGTTCCATATATCAGAGTATTGCACTGAGTCTCAAGGCATGGCTCTTCTCCTCTGCTCCTCAGGGTGAGGGGAAGTAATTTCAGGGCAAGACCACTACCTTGAAAAGTGTATGTATATGTATTTTTCTTATTTGTTAGACTTTTGAGGCTTTTTTAATGACATGCTGTGTACAGTGGTTGTTGATGCTTTTTCTGTCACGCTTAATGATATCACTAACACTCTCCTGCTGTGATACCACAAGGGATCATCCCTAAGTCTCAGACACAGAAATCACAGTGCCTGGAACAGTCCTTATCTGGCAGTCCTACTCATTCAAACTGTTAAACACTGAAATAATTTCTGTATTTTTTTCTGATGTTTTAACTAATAAAGCTTCTTTTAATGCTAATGTTTAATTAATAATAATAATAATAATAATAATAATAATAATAATAATTTTTATTTATAGCCCACCTCTCTGCCCAACAATCGAGGGTTACAGCATTTAAAAAACAGAACAGTGTAAAAACATCCCCAAACCTAAGTCCCACCTCCCAACCCCTTAAAACAATATTAAACCAGAAAAGGAATTAAAACAAATTAACAGTTAAAAACAGTACAATCTAATACAAATATTGCACGTGATAGGCCGAATTAATTAAATGACGGACAAATTCGTCTCCCAGGGCAGATGTTCCGGGGGATATTATTCAGGGAAGGCCTGCCAGAAGAGATCCGTCTTCACCGCCTTCTTAAAGGCGGTTAGTGTGGAAATAAGACGGATCTCGTCCGGCAGGCCATTCCATAGCCTGGGGGCAGTGGCGGAAAAGGCCCTCTGGGAGCTCTGGGACAGCCTGGTCTTTATTGGCTGTAACAGATTCCTCCCAGGGGACCGAAGGGCACGGGGGGGATCATACGGGGAGAGGCGGTCCCTAAGATAAGATGGACCCAAGCCATGTAAGGTCCATCTTGTTTAAGTGCTAAAATAATGGTTCTGAACTTTTCTCTTCATAGTAGAAAACAAGCCTCTTTGGTTGCATCCACACTGCAGAAATAATCTAGTTTGGCACCACTTTAATTGCCATGGTTCGTAATATAGGATTCTGGGAACAGTAGTTTGTCATGGCAGCAGAGCACTCTGACATGGAAGGCTAAATATATCTCAAAACTACAATTCCCAGACTTCCATAGCATTGAATCATGGCAGTAAAAGTAGTGCCAAACAGTGCAGACAGCCCTTTGTCATTGAATTAAGCATTGCAGACATTTTGTGAAGTTTTCTCTGATTCTGAGTTAAAATATAAGATTGCAGGGACATGTTTTATTTAGGAAATGTGCCATTTTTAATTATTTTTTTTGCCACCAGGCACCCTCTAGGTAACATTCTTACTGGTCTCATAGGGCCTCGGCAGACGGCTAATAGGGCCGTCTCCGAGACCCGGAAGAGGAGGGGCAGCCGCACGCGCGGCGTCCCTTCCTCTTCCTGAGGTCGTCCTCGGAGCTTCCGGCCCTCCGCAGCGACCGGACGTGCTGTGGAGGATAAGTCTGGGAAAGTGTGCCCTACGCGTTTAGGGCGCACTTTCCCTGTCTTGTAAAAGGAGCAGCAATTTGCCGCTCCTTTTAGGGTCGCCGCAGGAGCGCCGCGGTCCGGCTGCCGCGGTCCCGCGGCGTTCCGGACCAGGCCGTCCCCGACGCCCTGGTCTGCATCCCCCCATAGAGGGCATTTTGAGGCAAAAAAAAAAATTATTTTTTTTAAAAAAACTTTGCTAAATTTTGTTTGGACCTGTAGGGGGTAGAAATGCCCTTCACAGCCACTAGAGATAATTGTGGGGCATGTTGCAAAAAAAAAAAAAAAAAATTAAAATTACCCCTGCAGGCCACAATAATGATCTTGGGAGGCTGTATGCAGCAGAAGGCCACAATTTGCCTACCTCTGGTGTAAACAGTAACAATGAAATACTAAATTATTAAAATGACATGCAACTAAGTATATTATATTGCTTGTTTTCACAGTCCAGATTTTACAATTCGCAATGAATTTTCTGTAAAGAGGTAAGAAAACAACATGGTTCATAATTGAAAAAAATAATTGATTTTGAGGCATGGAACTGGTTCAGGATTTCAGACACTGGATTGCAGTCAGATTCTGCTTATCTGTGAATAGAAGGGCTTCATTCACAGAAGGTGCCACTGCCTGATTTTCAAGGAGCCCTTTCTGCCCCACCCCTTCCCCACAGTTCACTGTCCAGCATGGGAGGATAGATATGCTATCCCATCTAGAAATGTTGAGATATACAACAGTATAAGAATTTATTTAGTAAATAAAATAATGAACTATAAAACACCTATATCCCATCTCCCTGGGAGAGGTGATATAGTAGGAATACCTGGAGCTTTTCACCAATGGAGAAGTTATACCAGTACAGTTGGATCTTTGTATCCGTGGGGGATCTACTCCAGAGCCTCCCTGTGGATAGAAAAGAACATGGGACCTCAAGTCCTGTTGTCCCTAATGGTAACACAACCATATATGGAAAATTATGTTTCTGTGAACTTGTAAAACATTAGAGCATTTTGTAATATAGAGACCTTTTATCTCTGTATTTCAAAAATTTAGAAACATCCCCTTTTAATTAGCCTTCTTTCAAATTCAAATGGTGTAGTGGTTTGAGTCTTTAACTATGGGCCTAAGCAGACTGCCAGAAATAGTGCACATTAAATTGAGGCACTGCCCTGGCTCAGTGCTAGGGAATCATGGGAATTGTATTTTTTTCTGGGACATTGAGCCTTCTCTGTCAGAGAGCTCTGGTGCCACAATAAATTACAGTTCCCATGATTCCCTAGCACTGAGCCAGGGCAGTGCCTCAATTTAATGTGCACTATTTCTGGCAGTCTGCTTAGGCCCTATGACTCTGAAGACCAGGGTTTAATTCCCAGTTCACCCATAAACCCACTGGATAACCTTGGCAATTCACATGCTCTCAGCCTCAGGGGAAGGCAATGGCAAATCTCTTCTGAACAAATCTTGCCCAAAAAAGCCTTAGGGTTGTCATAAGTTGGAAACTACTTGAAAGCACACAACAACAACAACAGCCTGGCTAGCAAACAAAATGACTTTATCCTGGGAAAGATACAAGAATAACCTGGCTTTGTTTTTCCAGTCTTAAATCTCTTCTTGGAATAAGATATGTAAAGCCAACACAGGAATGAGGAGAGCTGTGTGTCTTTATGAAATACAACACATATTTTTGACTAAATGTAATAAACAGTAACATCATTGTTATAGTATTAGTATTAATAATGAGAAATAGTAAGTAAACATGACCAAATGTGATGCCCCCCCCCCAAAACCTATCTCTTAAGCCAGGTAGTGATGTAATCAAAGGGTTTTTGAGGAGTGCTGGAAAATGGTGGCTGCAGTGCTCTCTTGGTTGTGAGATGTGCTGAGACAAGCAGCTGCATCAGGACCCCAAGGGATCTCTCCAGCTGCCCATCTCAATGTGTCCCATGATGAGGAGAGCAGTACAGTTATCATTTCCCAGCACCCTGATCTGGAGTGCCTTAGAGCCCTTTGGTTGAGGTACTGTATGCCCAAAGAGGTGGTTTTACTGGGGGCATTGGCAGAAATAGCTGAGATGATGGAGTTCTGTCATTGTAGATGCATCTGATAACATGGCTCTAGGCCTTAGTTTTTATTTAGATAGTAGCTGGAGTACTGTTTGCAGGCTGTCTCTGATTAAAAACTGTGAGCTTCATATATGTGTCTGTTATAGAAAAAGCAATAGCTGTTAGGAATATTTATACAAACCTGTATTTTTAAGTTTATATGGACCTTTCCTTTTCCTCTTAATCAAGTCCAAGCCTGCATTCCAGCTGCACTGTCTCAGAAGAGTTTCATAGAAAAAGAGCTTTAAGAAAGAAAGAATTTCTGTTCAGAATTTTACTGTACAGCTGTAGAGCTATTAGGTTGCATTCCATATGTGAGGCTGCACGGTTACTGTAGTTTCTGCTCTTGTGTGTTATGTTGAGGTTATGGTGTAGTATAGAAAACAGCCTCTTGATTGGATAGATGTGCTAGTGGGGGAGATGTATTGGAGAAACATAAATCAGCGGATGGGCTTGTTATGTTGTAACTCACACTCTTTAAGTGTCAACCTTCAGTGATTTGCAGGAGTACTTGCAGCTTTGTGAAACCATTTTCATCTTCTCTATTTCTCTTGTTTAAATCTGAAAACTGAATAAATAAAATGTACCTCATATTTAGCGAATACTGAAGAGGAAATACATTTTCAGATTTATTTTAGGTCTTTGCTTTTTAAAATCAAAAAAACTATGTTTTTGATAGACTTAATCTTCCCATTCGGTTGGGTTTTGTGTTCTGAACCTCATACGTTTGCAGCAAAATGCTCAGCTTCATTACCAGGCTGTTGCTGCCATAGCTACTGAAACTGCATTATGCTGTAGAAGCCGCCAGATTCTGCACCAGCCTTAGAGCTGCTTTGGGGAGAGAAGGAGTTATACAATAGGATCTCATGAAGCTGATGACAAAACAACCTTATTGCAGAAACTCTATGCTTTCAATAGAGTTTTTGTGTGGGAAGAGAAGATGAAAAGCAAGCCAGATTTTTTTATACTCCTGAAAATGTTTCTGGTAAATTGGTGTGGATAAGGTCAGTGGATTTATTTTAAAAAGGAAAACCTGTACTTACTATTTTTTTAATATCAGTACTAATGCTGCAATAATGCTATTACTGTTTATTATATCTAGTTCAAATTATGTGTTGTATTTCATAAAGACACACAGCTCTTCCTAGTCCTGTATTGGCTTTACATATCTTATTCAAAGAAGATATTTAAGACTGGAAAAACAAAACCAGGTTATTCTCGTATCTTTCCCAGGATAAAGTCATTTTGTTTGCTAGCAAGGCTGCTTTAACTGAATTTGAAGAAGGTAAACCTAAGTAGGAGGGGCTGTTTGTGGATTCTTGAAATACAGAGATTTAAGAGTACCTGAAACATTTATACCAGTATGTGGGAAATGATGTTTCTGTGAACCTGTAAAATAGCTGCTTTTAGAATGGGAAAATATTACTTATTGTTTTTGTCTTCAAAATCCACTTTACATGGGATGCTTGCTGGAAAGAGCCACAGAACATATAATTTCTACTGATGTCATTGCACTTAAAATTAACCTGTAATTGGTTAGCCACAAACAACAAGCTTATATATCATGACAATCTAAACATTGGCATTCATGTTTATTTTTTAAATCTCAGAATTGATTGTGGATTGAATGATACAATAACCAGGTCCTTCTATTTTTAAGTTCTCTGGTATTATTGCAGTAGGGGAGCCTTAGGCATTCATCATTACCAGTATGATGTAAATGTCAGGTTGGATGAATCTTCATTACTTGTCTACTTATTGCAGTGGTCCTAGTGCTCTGACTATAGAAAAGATGCTGCTTTTTTGACTTAAGTATTTGAACTTGGTAAGATTAAAAATATAATTAGGAAAAAGGCTATAATTTTCTACTTATGGAACATAAATGAGGTAGCAAAAGGTATAGGTTTTGCCCTGCTGCCATCCCAGTCTGAGTATGTGCTAATACATTTATAAGTACGGTACTGTTTTTCAAAGCTTGACCCATGAATAGTTAGAAAGGTCTGCACTATGTATTATAGTGGCCATTATCAAATGCTGTGGTGACCATGTATAAGAAAGACTCTAATGCACAAATACATCTTCATCAGCTGGAGCAGCTGGAGTTTCACTGTGTAAAAGATGGGTCTAGTTGTGGGTTCACACCACATTTTTTTGTTGTTAACTGCCCTTGAGTCGATCTTGACTCATGGTGACCCTATGGATGAGACATCTCCAAGACCCTCTGTCCTCCACTGCTCTGCTTAATTTGTGAAACCCCTTAATACTCATGACCTCCTTAATGAAGTCCATCCATCTGGCATGTGGCCTTCCTACTTCCCTCCGCCTTTCCCAGCATTATTGTTTTTTTTCCAAAGAGTCCTCTTTTCTCATGATGTGTCCAAAGTACAACAGTCTCAGTTAGGTCATCTTGGCTTCCAGGGAGGTTTCCAGGTTGATCTGCTCTAAGACCCACTTGTTTGTCCTTTTGGCTGTCCATGGGATCCTCAGCACTCTTCTCCAGCACCACATCTCAAATGAATTGATTTTCTTCCTATCTTCTTTCTTGACTGTCCAGCTCTCACATCCATACATGGGAATAGGGAATATCATGGCTTGTATGATTCTAACTTTTGTGCTGAGTTGTATATCTTAGCATTTTAGAATCTTTTCTAGTTCTTTCATAGCCGCCACCCTCCCCATTCTTAATCTTCTGATTTCCTGACTGCAGTCCCCATTTCTATCAATGTTTGATCCCAGGTATGGGAATTCTTTTACAATATCTATTTCTTCATTGTCTAGGTTGAACTTGTGAAGGTTCTCGGTGATCATTTTGTTTTCTTTCTGTTCACTATTCAGTCTGCCTTAGCACTTTCTTCTTTGATCTTCCTTAGTAGGTGTTCCAAGTCTGTGAGGTTTTCTGCTAGTACTATGGTGTCATCTGCATATCTAGATGTTGATATTCCTTCTTCCTATTTTCACTCCTCCTTCTTCAGCAGCTATCAAAAGAGCTGTTCTGAGTCGGTCTAATTCATTTTTGAATCTGACTCTTATTTAAATTGAGTAGTTTAAATAGCTTGTTGTGTTTTGGAAAAAATAATAAAATAATAATTAAATAAATAATAAGAAATAATTAAAGGAGATTTCCGACCAATGTAGTGCAGTTGACATGTGCAAACGTTAATGGGGCTTAAGCCTTTTTCTTTATTTTATTTTTATAGTTTAAGTGGAGACATCTGAATAAAAAGTATGGAAAGAAGCATGACTTCAGGCCATAGAATGATTTTTGGCCACTAAAATTTTCATAGTCTTCAAGTAATTCAGGAATTAGTAATGCTCCACCATAATTTATGGTGGTGGGGAACACTTTTCACAGGTTGAATCATAGAATCATGGATTTGGAAGAGACCTCAAGGGCCATCCTGTCCAAACCTCTATCATTCAGGAATACATTATCAAAGCACCTCTAACAGATGGCTATCCCGCCTCTGTTTAAAAAGTACCAAAGGAGGGGGTCAACCACACTTTGAGGCAGTTTATTCCACTGTTGAACAGCTTTTACTGTCAGGAGGTTCTTCACAATGTTTAGATGGAATCACTTTTCCTGTACAGTCAGCTCTCGGTGTCTACAGTGGCATCACTAGGGTTGATGTCACCCAGTGCTGGGGAGGGGGACTGCCTTGCCCTCTCCACCCTGGGCAGAAGGCCCCCCAAGGCCTTCGGAGTCCCACATGTTGGCTGCTGTGTGGGTCTCTGAAGATACCACCACCCCTCAGAAGCTGCCCTCCCTCTGCAAAAAATGCATAGCCATCCCAGTCCAAAGCAGATGGACAGCCACATGTGCAATAATGCACATTTCTGTGGATGTTGCCCCCCCCCAAAAAAAAGCTGTGAATCCTTTTTCTGCTGAGTTCAAGGTGTTTTTCATTCTTTGAATTCCTGTGAAGCCAGTGTGGCCAGATAGCATCCTATTCAACTGGAATGAGGAATACTTTATTGTGTAGAAAGCCAGCATGATGTAGTGGTTTGAGTGCTGGACTAAGACTGCCAGGAATGCCCTATGATAGTGTCACCTTAGGGTTACCATAAATTAGAAATAACTTGAAGACACACAACAAGACAAATCACTATTTTCTGGAGCATCAGAAAACAAGTTTGCACCTTTCATTTGACATCCTAGTATCAAGGCACTGCTTTGCAACTATTTAGAAACTTGAGCTATTGTAGAAAAGAGAGTAGTAGGCAAGATTCTGAGAATACCGTTCTGTCGTTTCCATTGCCAACATTTACAATTACTGGTATCAGTCAAGATTCTAAGTAATAAGGCAGGCAATTTGTTTTGAACCTGGTAGGAGGGATGACTACCTCAGCTGGTAGATAATTTAATTTACAAAAGTTCCCTGAAAATATTTTAATAGTTAATCTACCACCCACAAGAGAATCCTTACCCAAACGTGTCAGTCTGTCCTGATGGAGACTAATGAACCTTATTGCTAAGATCCTCTTCCTGTAGCCCAGTGGTGGAAAGAGCTTTGGATTTTCTTGCTTGAAAACCTGACAAAACAAATAATAAAAACCTTGTAATAAATCCTTAGAAGGTAAGGTGCCTAGTATTCTAAAATGGGGAAGATTTTAGTGAGGTAACCTCTTTTAAAACAATACTGTCAAGTGTTCATATATTAAAAAGGAAATCTTTTGGGGGGAAAGAGGCATGAAGGAAGAATAAGAAGAGGCAACTGTTACAAACATAGAATTTGTAATGGAATCAATAAAGTCAATCTAACGTAGCTAATTATATATTACTTAAGTTGATACTTGGGATTCAGAACAAATCATATTTGTTACGGAGAAGATGGTCTGAAAGAGAGAGAATCCTGGAGTCTTGGGGTTTGTCTACATGGGTGACTTACCCCATATTCCCCCCAGGCTTGCTACATCCTGTTTACATGATGCAGGGTCGAAACCTCAAATCGGGTCCAGACTTTCTTCACTATGCCCGCACCTGATTTGGGGCTTCCTCCCCTTAACCAACATTTAAATTACTCACTTTTTGCTGCAGGTTTTCAGCTCTCTTTGCAGTGATGGCAGCTGCCTTTTTACTTGTGGTTCCTGCAAGCTGCTTGGTGCTCCTGTTGTGGGCGCAAATTGCTCTAAGGTCAGAATGAGGCACCCAGCATCAATAGTGTGGCTGGGTGCCTCATAGTGACCTTAACAGCAGCACTGAGGAATGAATGGGGGCTGCATAGGAAGGCAGCTGCCTGTTGTTTACTGCAAGAGCCAAAAACCTGCAGCAAAAGAGAGCAGGTAAGGGGAGGGGGGATTTAGAGCAAGAATACTCTGAGGGCAGCCTCAAATATTCTGGCAAGTGTAGGCCTGCCCTTGGTTGGATGCTTGTAGGAAAACAGGCGGAGCCCATATTCAGAATAACTCTTAATTTCCATCTCAGAAGATCTGGCTAGATGCAGTCAGGTGGGCTAGTACTAAAAAAAGAGTTTAGTATGTATGTTTACAAAGAGTAGATGTTTAGCAAAGATCTGGCTTATCTAGCCTTTTGGCAAGGTGGCAGTTCAACAAATGTTCTTGGGACACTGCAGATATTTTCTTGAATATAGAGGTGTCACACTAATACTGTAGGCCCCATCAAATTTAAAAGATGATCTAGTCTCTTATATATTATATAAATAAAGTGTAATAATAACAACAACAACAACAACAACAACAACATCCAGGGTGAGCAGATGTCTTAACTGCAAAGGAGGACCAGGCACTGCAAAATGGAGGGCATTACCAAATAAAAGTTAAAAACACTAATAGAAATATAAATTCATGCTTAGTGAGGACAAAATGGAGGATTTTTGGATTTCCTCCTGGACAGAAGGCTGAAATGTAGGACATGTCTGCAAAAAGGAGGATGTCTGGTCACCCTGACTTATATCGTTCCCCAGATTTACTATCTTTTAGTCTACTACGGTACTTGTAGACAGTCATATTTACAAGTAAGACACATTGCCTCACAGATGTAGCTTTTTTTCTGCTGGCTTCCTGGAATCAGTATCTGTAGAAGAATTCTAAGAACTTTTCCCCCTATAAGCTGAAATGGTGGGAAAATATAGGTCTACTATTTTAATACACATTAATATATATATATATATTACAACATACTGGGTATGAAAAGAAGACGACCACATTCCAGATAGATGGACTCAATCAATGAACCACCAGCCCCGAGTCAGCAAGACCTGAGCAAGGCTGTTGGTGATATAGTCTTTCATTCATGGGGTCACCATATGTTGGAGTCAACTTAAGAGCAATTAACAAGAAATCTCCTTTACTTTGTTCGCCACTCCAATCCTTCTGAATAAAGTAGTTAGATATTTTAATAGATAGTAAAATAAGTGATTGGTGTGTTGGGGAGGGGTTTTTATTATTTATTTAACATTTATTGTGGTTTATTAGTAAAATGTCACTGTAGAAATAATACAATACTGAAATACTATATTGGCAAATGTTTTCAGTGGATATGAATGGATTTGGCTAATACTGTGTTATAAAACCAGTAAGTTTGTAAATAGTAATGATCCTAGGTGGTCAAAAATATTTCACATGAGCTCAATAAAATAAATGTTTTAGTGTGGGAACTAATCCACATGCAATGAAAAAAAAAAAAAAGACAAACAGGCAGATCAGGACTGGGAATCATGCAGCCGCCCCCATTTGTTGGATTGCAGCTCCCAGCAGTCCTCATCACTGACTATGCTGAGCTAGGGCTGTTGAGAAGGGCAGTGTAACAGTATCTGGGCATTGTACGGTTCCCACCCTGAAGCTAAACGAATGGTAGGATTGTGGTGCTTAACACAAGGATTTTTTGGGTAGTGAATATTTCCAAAATCTACAAGTTTCCATTTATTTATTTTTAAAGAGCCCAATGTGGTGTAGTGGTTTGAGTGTTGAACTATGACTCTGGAGACCAGGGTTTGATTTCCTGCTCGGACATGAAACCCACTGAATGACCTTGGGCAAGTCAAATGCTCTCAGCTTCAGGGGGAGGCAATGGCAAATCACCTCTGAAGAAATCTTGCCAAGAAAAACCCATGATAAGTTCACCTTAGGTTTGCCATAAGTCAAAAATAACTTGAAGGCACACAGCACATAATAAGACATACTCTTTCTTGGAATTTCTTTTGCTGGATTAAAACAGATGAGCAAAAAAGCAAAATAAATAGATTGGTTACTAAAATTGAATTTTAAACCTTTGCATTAGAAAATATTAACAAAATCTGCTTTTATCCTATTTAGGTGTATTAAAATTAACATAGAATCATAGAATCATAGAGTTGGAAGAGACCACAAGGGCCATCCAGTCCAACCCCCTGCCATGCAGGAACTCCCAATCAAAGCATCCCTGACAGATGGCCATCCAGCCTCTGCTTAAAGACCTCCAAGGAAGGAGACTCCACTACTCTCCGAGGGAGTGTGTTCCACTGTCGAACCGCCCTCACTGTCAGGAAGTTCCTCCTAATGTTGAGGTAGAATCTCTTTTCTTGCAGCTTGCATCCATTGTTTCGGGTCGTAGTCTCTGGAGCAGCAGAAAACAAGCTTGTTCCCTCCCCGATATGACATCCCTTCAAATATTTAAACACGGCTATCATATCACCTCTCAGCCTTCTCTTCTCCAGGCTAAACATCCCCAGCTCCCTAAGTCGTTCCTCATAGGGCTTCGTTTCCAGACCATTCACCATTTTAGTTGCCCTCCTTTGGACACACTCCAGTTTCTCCACATCCTTTTTGAATTGTGGTGCCCAGAACTGGACACAGTATTCCAGGTGAGGCCTGACCAAAGCAGAATAGAGTGGCACTATTACTTCTCTTGATCTAGACACTATACTTCTACTGATGCAGCCTAAAATTGCATTGGCCTTTTTAGCTGCTGCATCACACTGTTGGCTCATGTTCAACTTGTGGTCCACCTGGATTCCTAGATCCCTTTCACACGTAGTCTCATTCAGCCAGGTGTCCCCCATCATATATCTGTACTTTTCGTTTTTCCGCCCTAAGTGCAGTACCTTACATTTCTCCGTGTTGAATTTCATTTTGTTAGCTTTGGCCCAACTTTCTAGTCTGTTCAAGTCATTTTGAATTTTGATTCTGTCTTCTGGGGTATTAGCTACTCCTCCTAATTTGGTGTCATCTGCAAATTTGATAACTATGCCCCCAATACCATCATCCAAGTCATTAATAAAGATATTGAATAGCACTGGGCCCAGGACAGAGCCCTGTGGCACTTCTTTCCAGGTTGAAAAGGAGCCATTGTTGAGCACCCTTTGGGTTCGACCAGTCAACCAATTACAAATCCATGTAACAGTTACTTTGTCTAGCCCACATTTTACCAACTTGCTTGCAAGAATGTCATGGGGAACCTTGTCAAAGGCCTTACTGAAATCAAGATATACTATATCCACAGCATTCCCCTCATCTACCAAGCTGGTAATTTTATCAAAAAAAGAGATCAGATTTGTCTGGCATGACCTGTTTCTCTGAAACCCATGTTGACTTTTTGTGATTATGAAATTATCTTCCAGATGTTCACAGACTCTCTGTTTAATGATCTGCTCCAGAATCTTTCTGGGTATTGATGTCAGACTAACTGAACGATAATTGTTGGGATCCTCTTTTTTCCCCTTTTTGAAGATGGGGACAACATTTGCCCTCCTCCAGTCCACTGGGACCTCTCCTGTTTTCCAGGAATTCTCAAAGATTATTGCCAATGGTTCCGATATTACATTTGCCAGTTCTTTTAATACCCTTGGATGTAATTCATCTGGTCCTGGAGACTTATATTCATTTAGATTAACCAGATGTTTCTGTACTATCTCTTTACTTATTCTGTGCTGAAATTCTCCTATTCTGTCCTCTGCTCCATTATACTCTGGTTGAGCACCCTTTGCCTTTTCTGAGAAGACTGAAGCAAAGAAGTTGTTGAGTAATTCTGCCTTTTCTCTGTCCCCTGTTAACTTTTTGCCATCTTCTCCACACAGTGGCCCTACCATTTCTTTCTTTTTCCTTTTGCTGCTGACATACCCCCAAAAGCCCTTTTTATTATTCTTAACCTCTCTAGCAAGCCTGATTTCATTCTGCGCTTTAGCTTTTCTGACTTTATCCCTACACGTGCTAGCTATTTGTTTGAATTCCTCTTTGGTGATTTCCCCATTTTTCCAGAAAGAACATTTTAATTTTAGTTTACAGTGAACTTGATGAGATCAGAGGCCATATTGCAACATAGCTTAGTCAACTGTAAGTGGCAGAAAGGCTTGCATGAGGATGCTGCTATTGAACCTTCTTTATTAATGCCTCCAATGAGAATTCTGACCTTACTGTGACATCACACACATGTGCACAGGTGTGTACACACACACACATCCTTCCTCTAAGCCATCCACTTTGCGATATTTGAGTGGTGCCTGAATTATTCATTGTACAAACTGACACTTCTAAAGCATATATCTGATTTAAGGGGAAATACATGTAACACACAAATATGTTGATTTCCCTGATTAAAATCTTTGTCAAATTTTCTAGCAGTGAACAGAGAGGGGCTGCGCATGAAGAATGCCAGCCAAAGCAGAAAAACCGGGAAATTCTCCAGAGAAGAGAAATTCAGCAGCAGCAACGGTATGTTGAAGAATTACAGCAGCAGATCTTGGATGGAGAGATCAAAGCAGAGCAAGAACTAGAACATGAGCAAGCAGTAATCAATCAGCAGATCAAAGAAAGTAAGATCATTTTCACTTGCCTTATTATTTTCCATTCTCATTTTGATTAACAGTGTTGCTGATGCTGTTTCAGCATTTAGCTGTTAGTGGGTTCTTTCACTCTTTATTCTTAATGTGAGAGTAGCAGGGTGAATAAACATCAATGATTAAAAATCAGATTTTTTATTTAAACAGTATTTTTAAAAACTGAAATCAGTTTTTTTAGATTAATTTTTTTGAGGGAAAATCTATCTAAAGATAGTTTTCCATTTTTGACACATTATAGTCCTAAGGTTATTCATCATGAAATTAAGATTAGTTTTTAATTAAGTAGCATGAGAATGTATATCTGTGCAATGTTTAAATGTTTTTGGTGAATAAATTCCAGTAATCCATTCACAATGTCGTGCTCTTCTACAGGTTTCTGTAAAATTATTGGGCAGTTTTTCTGTCTAGAGGATATTACAACTGATGATTGGTTTTACTGTTTCAAAACTGTGAATTTGTGTCTGCAAATTCTTTTGCAATTCTATGTACACAGAATCAACCCTTACCTCACAAGTGCTAAGTTTCAAAACATTCAATGTATATAGATTGTTGGGAGACCTGGAGTGGAATAGAGCTGCAGAAGAAGCTGAGTGGGAGGAGGAGGGGCAAGCAGTAAAAAGGAGTACTGCACATGTGCAAACGAGTCACAGCCGCCATTTTGGAAAACAAAATGGTGGCCGCAGCACGCGCAGAGGCTGCAAGGGTTGGCGGGGGCTGGTCCAAAGGCCTCGGGGGCTGTAGGTTGCCGACCCCTGGCATAGATTATGAAAGGCTATGGAATGTCCTTAAAGATGGGAATGCCAACACATCTGATAGTCCTGATGAGAAATCTGTACTCAGAACCAGAGGCTGCTGTCAGAACAGAACAGGTTCAGAAACAGAAGGTTCCCAGAGGACATATGTGGAGATCATGGAAGGATCATGGTGGATCATGGAAGACGTGCTACAGAAGATGGAGGGTGGCTCACATGGAGCCTGAGGATGATACAGGGAGTGGATCTCTGGTTTGTGTGACAGAGTACTCATTTGAAACTAAGCATACAGTAAACAGCACTCATTTTACCACCTCCAAAATCCCAGAGGCCATATATGTGGATCAAACACAAATGCTCCCCTGAGTAAAAATATATTGCTGGACCAAATCCTTCAGACTAATGGCACCAGTTCATTGAGACCCCAGGTCACTAATATGTAGATCCACCAAAGTAAGAATCCATTGCCAGCCATAAAAAACAAAATATGTTTTCTGGTATTAATAATACTAGAGCTTTAAAGAGGAAACGTGGTCAGAGGTGCATCTGCCTATGTCCCTATAGCCAGACAGAGAATGATTACATCATCTGCTAAGACCTCCAGCGAATCTCAGTGGATCTTAGCAGATGATGGTGCAAGCTTGGTAAATCTGAGGAGTGCTGTGGATGTAATATGTCTTGGCTAAGGCTCTTGACAAGGTTCCCCATTATATTCATGCAGGCTGCTGAACTGTGGCCTAGACAGTGTTATTATTAGGTAGATTTGTGGTTGGGTGACTGACTGAACCCAGAGAGTGGTCAACCAGAGAGTGCTACTGAAATCTTAGTCCTTCATTAAGATTAGAACTTATTAGGAATACTTTTGCCCTGTCTAGGTTAAGATCACAAAATAAAATGTAAATAGACTCCTAACTGTACTAATATTTACAGTTACAAATTTGTAAATGTTTATATAATTTTTGAATTATAGTACAAGTAGTAGATACTATCAACAGCAGGACTCCAGTAGAACAGTGTCTTTATGTTCATGTAAAAACTAATTTCTTATTACTTGGAAGGAGAAATTCTTTCTGTCAGATTCCAGCTTGTTAATAAGTATAAATCCTTCTACAGCAGTTCAGTGATGAGTGTGTTTTCCTTCAGTCATTTCAGAAACTAGTTCAGAACTTCTACAGAAATTCTTATGTAAGGTTTACCTGGCTGGAGAGGGATGAAATATGACTAGTTGACTTGACTTCTTTTAGGAAGAAGCAAAGAATCTAGGACCTTGTCTACATTGACTAAATAACCTGAACTCCCCCTGTGCTCACTGCATCCTGTTTACCTGACATATGCTCAAAACCTTGAATCAGGACTGGACTGTCTTCATGATGCACAGACACAATTTGGGGTTACCACCTCCTAACCCTTATTTAGTTAACTCACCTTTTGCTGTGAGTTTTCCAGTCCCTTCATGGCAATAATGGCGGCTGCATTCACTTGTGTGGTCCCAAGCTGCCCGCCCCCTCTGTTGCTGCTGGCATGTCACTCTCAGATCAGAATGATGTGACCAGCATTGTTAGTACGGCTAGGCACCTCATTCTGGCCTCATTCTTATGCACTTTCAGTGGCAAGGGTGGCGGATGGCTCAGGAAGATGCAGGTGAAGGCAACATCATCATTGCAAAGCAGGTAAGGGAAGATTTCAGGACCAGAATACTTTGGGGACACTATGGAGTAGTCTGGAAGTTATAGACAAGCCATCTGCTACTACATGGTCATTGGGGTTCAGTGCTTAGAGAGTTAAGTATTCTGTCAAACAGATCATATTGCATTAAACTGGGAATACGGTGGCTCAAGTGGTTAAGACGCTAACTCTGTTGATTGCAAGATTGGCAGGTTGGCAGTTCTAGGCCCAGGTGCCTCATGATGGGGTGAGCTCCCATCACTGGTCCCAGCTTATGCCAACGTAGCAGTTCAAAAGCATGCAAATGCAAGTAGATAAATAGGTACCACTTTGGTGGGAAGGTAAACAGCATTCTGCACAATCATGCTGGACACATGATTACAGAGTAGTCTCTGACAACGCTGGTTCTCCAGCTTAGTAATGGAAATGAGCACCGCCCCCTGTGGTTGGACACAACTTGACAACCTTGTCAATTGGGAATACCTTTACCTTAAACTGGGAATATGATAAAACTTACCAGCCGTCTTGGTTGTTGTGCTTTGTTTTGTTTATATCTAGACCAGCAATGGCTCATTGATGAAACGAAACGTCTAGCTGCCCAGCAGCAGCGAGAATTTGCTGTGCAGACAGAGGCCAAATCATATGCAGAAGCTGGAATCCAGAATATATTGGAATCAGAGACTGGCCCTTCTGTGACTGAGCAGAACAAGAAGAAATTGGTACAGCTAGAACTTCTACGAAAATACTCTTTGAAGAAAGCAGAAAGACATTTAAGTCGGAAGAAGGTTAAATTGCATTTGGAGAGGATTGTGAAAAAACAAAAATTGCTAGAAGCCAAGAAAAACCTGGAACAGTTAGAAGCTACATGCTGGATCAGTGAGGATAATGTGAAATTCTCCCAGTCACTGAACCAAGATACCACAGCCACTGTTTGGGAGTGCAAATACTCACACCCAGAATCAGATTCAAACTCCTTAAAATGCAGGTGCAGTGCTGTTTTAAATCTTCAGCTCCCCCATCGCAGGTAAACAATTTTTCAGTTATTCTGTCTGACCTAGGACAGTTTTAATTGCTTTTAATTCAATCAATTAATAAATATATCAAATAAACTTTTAGTTGGATAATCAGTGGCACTGAGTCAAATGAAGAAAAAGGACAGGAGAGAAACAGGATGCTCCTGTCCTTATCATGTGATTGCATGAAGATTATCACACAATATCCTTCAACGTTGTGCTCATCCTGTCCTTCTCCTGTCAATGAAGTAGAATGGTCCTGTAACTTTTTATTCATGGGAAACTGATGTGACTCCACTTCATTGACAGGAGAAGGATGGGATGAGTGGGACATTGTGGGATGCTGTGTGATAATCTTCACACAATTGTATGATAAGGATGGGAGCATCTCATTTCTCTTCCATCCTTTTTCTCTGTTTGATAATCTCAATTATCACTAGTACTGAGTCTTTCTTAGCAAAGTTGAGAATTAAAATGTTTTTAAAGGTTCAGTTTGTTCTGGTATGTTATTTAGTTCTTTGGAATTTTTTTTTCTTGGAGAAGCTTTAAAAAAAATAAAAGATGTTAGTTGTTCTTGTTTTATTGTGGCTTTGAAGGTGAATAATGAAGCCTGAAATGTTTTTACAGAATTTCACAGAATCATAGAGACTGCAAGGGGCATTCAGCCCTATCCCCTGCCATGCAGGAATACATAGTCAAATAAGAGGGATTATGAAGTCCCATCACAAGAGAGAAGCCATAAGGGAGACCAAAGACATAAAGGGAGGGGGAAGGCAACTGGGTGACCCTATATCTTCCTCCTCTCCCACATTCCCCACATCTTGCTCTCAGTCATTCCCACTCTCTTCCATTCAAACTCCATCTCCCCAGACCACTTCCACATCTGGTTCACTGACTTGCTTTGGGCTGGAGCTAGCAGCCCTTTGTTCTCTATAGCCATCACTAATTTTTCCTCTCTAAAAAAACAAACGTACACCCTTGGTTGATCAGAGGGATCATGTAGAAATAGTCTGCCTTGATTTGAGTAATGCTTTGTCCTGTCTGTGTATTCTTTGATGTAAACATAGATGTCCATTCCAACTGAAGCTCTTTCCACATTCTGTGCATGTAAGGTTTCTCCCCTGTGTGAATTCTCTGATGTAAATGTAAACCATAGTTTTCTGTGGGTTTTCTGGGCTATGTGGCCATGTTCTGGAAGAGTTTATTCCTGACATTTCGTCTGCATCTGTGGCTGGCATCTTCAGATTCCCCCCCACCCCACCCCTGAAGATGCCAACCACAGATGCAGGCAAAATGTCAGGAATAAACTCTTCCAGAACACAGCCACATAGCCCAGAAAACCCACAGAAAAATATGGATGCTGGCCACGAAAGCCTTTGACTTCATAAATGTAAATGTAAACTGTCACTACAAGAAAAGCTTTTTCCACATTCCATGCATTTATACAGTTTCTATCCTTTGTGAGTTTTCTGATGTCAGATAGAGGTCCACTCTGACTGAAGCTCTTTCCACACTCCATACAAGTATATGGTTTCTCCCTTGTGTGAGTCCTCTGATATAAATGTAAACTGACACTATGAGAAAAGCTCTTTCCACATTCCCTCCATTTATATGGTTTCTCACCTGTATGGATGCTTTCATGCATATTCTTTCTGGGTCAGGAACTAGAGTCATATCCTAAGCTGTTGCCACTGTCTCTAGTGCTTGGTCCCCATCTATATTACTGAGAGAGTAATCTCCTGACTCCTTTGCAAATGTCTTGCAATGTGGTTTTTATTGTAGTAAACATAATTTTGAAAGCAGTATTGTAACATGCTTTTCAAAAAATGAAAACAAAGCTATGAGAGGCTAATTGATTTTACTGTTTTTAATTCTACTTTTGTTTTGTTTTTCAGTCTTTCCCTGAAGAGGGATCCCTCTCAGTTATCTACCTCAACACCCAGCTATGGATGTCCTAAAGCCAATTCACTAAGGAAATCTTTTTCTATAGAGTATCTTCCCAGAACACTTAATGATTCTTCTAGAAGAGACAACATTCATGATGAGAGAGATGAGTCCTTCACAGACCAGAGACAGATAAAAAACCAGAAGTCATATTTTAGAAATAAAGGGATAGTGGGACATAATAGTACTAATACAGAAATTATTTCTCTTATCTGTCAAGATAACCAAACAATGGAGAAATCCAATAACAGACCAAGGCAAACCAGAGCTAAATCCCATATTCCTAAATCGTCTTCTCCTGACTATTTTAGGAGAAAGTGTGAACCTGAAACTGTGAAACAAGGAGCTAAAGCAAAGGCATCAGGGGAGTCAAACTACCACTTAGAGACGAACTTAGAAAAGAGTGAAGCTCTGGAATGCAGTAGAAAGCTTAAAAGAGATAAAAGAAAGAAACACCAGAGTTCGCTTCCAGGAAATTCTATTAAGGAATTTAAAAAATCAACAGTAAGTGGCAAACCACCATTACAGCACCTAAGTCAAACAGCAAAGAATGTCAAAAGAAATACAAAGGACAGTTCATCAGTGGACCAGACTAAAGTCCTAAAGGTAGCAACTTCAGCAAGAAGTCTTACCAATATAAACACCCCCATACCACTCTGTCACAGTAAAAAAAGATGGCATAGTGCTGAGCTACTGAGTGTTGGAATCTCAAAAAGAGTTCATGGCCCACTGAGGAGCTGGCAAGAAGATGAATATGTAGAGTTTTCTGATACAGATAGCAATTATTCTGTGGATTCTCTTTCATGTGCTAATGCTAAAGTCCTGACAGAGCCACTGGATCATGAGGAGGAATCAACTGAAATTGACACTGTCAACCTGGATGATTCTGAAAGTGATGACAGCCAGATGTCCCAAGATTCACTTACGGAAAAAGTACATAAAACTGAAAGCCAAGATATAATGCAGATTGCTGAAGTTCACAGAGAAGATACTAAATTTTGCGAAGACAATAATTATCAGCCTCTCTCACTGACAACAAACACTTCTGCATCAGGCAGTAATCTGACTATGAATGAACGAAGCTTTTCTCTTGATAGTCTAGGAGATGCAGATGAACTGTCAGGAGAAGAATCAAAGTTAGAGTCATGTGATGAAGTTCCTGCAGAGCTTTTCTGGAAGATGCAAAATCTAAGTTCAGGAGCAATAAAGAGCGACGAACAGCACAATCCCGAGACCTGTAGTGAAACTGTAATATCTGATTATTTGAATCTGAATGCTAGTTCTTTTTATCTGGATGCCAATGCAGAGCATAGTGCTAGTAGTACTTGTGACCAATCAATAAAAGAGATGAAAATCAGTTTTTCAGGACAAGCCGGCTTACTTGATCAAAGATCACACACTACTGGTGAAAATCTTCCAGTTTTGCCAGATGCTTGGTTGTCCTGTGACTTGAAAAATGGAAAGAATAGCCCCATAATAGCAATGCCTTCTTCCCAAGATCACACAGAATTTCGGGTTGCTCAGCTGCATCCTGTTAACAAATCATGGATTAAGAAAGATGATTTAAGGCAGTCAGCTGCTGAATTATCATTTGTCTCTTGTTACAAAAAGCCTTACTGGGTTTCTCATGAGCCAAACAATATTGAAATGCTACTTTCATCTGCAACACCATCAGTACCTTTACCAGAAACAAGGAAATATCTTGAGATTGAAGCTCCCGGAGCTACATCATCACTGTCTCTTTCTACATTTCCTACAAAACATAGTTACTGTGTTGCCTCTTCACTTAAGTCTGTTTGTCAGCAACTTGATGATTTCTCTGAGCCTGGATCTACTGGCAAATGGAAGCAAACATCTAGCTGTTTGAAAGAAACTTCAGGGACAGATAGTTCATCTCAAATGTCAGATAAACAAAGTCTTTCTGTTTCTTCAATTTATCCTGAGATTTCCAAGGATCAAAGATTTAAAAACAACTCATTAATTTCTGTACAAAGTACTCTCTCTTCACAGAAAGAAGGAATTTATTTAAATACTAATTTTGAAGAGTGCCTCTTTAGAACTATTGAAAAGGGGGATGATTATGACTCTGATAGTAGTGCAAGGGACTCACAGATACTTGAGTTAAACCATGTAGAGAAACTTGTTAGCTCATTACCGGATGAATCTCCTGACTTGACTTCAGTGTGTTCAACAAATGGCAGCTATAAAGACCCTGAACATTTGTTTTCAAAAGAGAAAACAACATTATTTAGTAGTGAAAGTTTCTACCTGTGTGACAAATTAGGCAAGCATACTAATGATGGAGAGACATATCTTGCTGATCATGTGTATTTGCTGAGACATGGTGAAAGTAATACTGAGGTGGTGCAGAAAACAAGATGCCAGTTATCTGCAGAAAAAGTTGTCACAGAAAATCAGTTGTGTCAAACTAAGACAAAAGCTTTTCACCACAATGATCAGCTTGCTCTGGCAGAGGAAACATCTGAGACTGAGAAGGTCAGTATGCAAGAGAACAGAGATGTCTTAACAGAATCTGCATTAGAAACCCCCTCCTTTAGAGAGGTAGAAGAAAAACTTCAATATGAAGAATGGAGTTTAGAAAATGATTTTGAACGTCAAACCAAAGCCTGCCTTAGCAATTCCCATGCAGATTTAAAAGCTGGCTATTCTGGAAACAGCTGTAGTCAGGGGAAAGAAGATTCAGGTTTGTGTGTGCTCTTTAATGAAAATGATTGCTCCAGAATGAAATTGTGTTCTAGTCAAGCAAGGAATTGCAATGAAAAGGACTCTGGAAAAGTGCTGGGAAATGATGGAGTTGTATCAATCATGGCCTCCCAAGAACAGAATCTTCATACGAATAAAGAATCTGAATATGAGAAAGATAGGGTTGTTACTAAAGCCTTTCCTGCCTGTGAGGAGAATAAGGGTGAACATAAATGTAAGACCATAAATTCTGAAGAACTCGCTAAATTAATAAATAGTGTCAGTAAGTTGGAATGTGACATTTTGGAAATGAAATATAATCAGAATAAATGCTTGCAGAATTTACTTAGCGTTGACTCGCAAAGTCTAACTGTAGAGAATATGGCAACCTCTGAGAGCTGCAATTTAGTTCAGAAGCTTGGTGGTGATAATGAGAAAGGTTGTACAAAACTGTTGATAGTAGCACATGAAGAAATAGATAAAGAGGGAATCCAGTTGGTCAGTGTTAACAAAGAAAACGCATGTGTATCAAAAATAGCAGTGGAGAAGGACAGCAACATTCAGATAACTGGTGTTAGTTATAATGAAATCCAAGAAAATTCAACAGAAAGCAGTTGTCTGGCAGACATGAAACAAGGTTCTGAAAGTAGTATACAAGGTGTGTTTTTTAATTCAACTGTTTTAACTCACAGTGTATTAGACTCACGTGATGAACCTATTCAAGTTGACCAGACTATAGAAAACATACTGTTCTATGAACCCAGAGCAGCTGCAATAACCACTGAGTGCAGGGAAGAGAACACTTTAAACTGTAGTGAAGAAGATAAAAACCAAATTACGAACAATGAAACCAATTTAATAGAAAGTTTGATAATGTACCCTAAGACTGCTCAAGAAAAGGAAGTTGATGCGGGCAAAGTTTGTTCTCAAAGATCGGATGAAGAGGGGAATGATGCAGTAGAAAATTCCAAGTTAACAGAATTGTTCACTGATGAAAATGTATTGTTTCAAGAGAATCCAGCCCATGCTTTTATGAATTCTAATAATGACAATAGAACAAATCAAGGTGATACTGAAAGTCCAGAAACAGACTTTTCTGTTTCTAAACTGGAAGAAAAACAGAGTGTACATCAATTAGCAGACGAAGCATGTATTTCTGCTGATGAAACATATGAAGATGAAAGATCAGCAAATCTTTGCAGTCACATGGGTGTCATTAAGGAAACACTGAAAGACAATTGTAATGATGGTGGTTCAGATGATTGTAGAGCTATAACTAGTCAATGTATAATCAGTGAAGAGTTCAGCACTGTTGATAATATTAATACATATAAATCTTCTTGTACAAATTATCTTCCTAACATTATGCCAGAACACTCAGATGTAAATTTTGTTGAACTTGGCCTTTATAAATGTTTGCCTTCTAACTGTATACCTAAGGAAAAAGAGACGACACATCCAATAACCCCAGTACAATTGACTACAGCAGAGATACTGGGCCAAGGTATCAATGCAGAGAGCTCATACACTTTTAAAACAGTAATGGAAAGGGGAAAAGTAGAAGAAAATGGTGAAAATTTGGAAGCTGATATTTTACAAACTGAGGTTCTACCTGAGAACAAATGTAGTAATTTATTTTCAAATAGTACAACCATGTTAAGTGAGGTATTGGAAGAAAAGGAATGGATATCTCACATTTTTTCAAGGAATAAAGCTAATGTTATAGTTGACTCAATACCTAGTGGCCATACAAATCCACCACAAAGTACAAACCAAGACTGTGACTTGTCTTCGGTGGCTGTTAAAAGCTTTCCTCATCAGCTTGCATATAGTCATTCCTTTCCTGTAATAAATACAAATGAAGGAAACATGAAGAGAAGTCCCTTTGTACCAAGCAGCCCTACTGTGCCATCAAGCATCTATACTAGCAGTGAAGTACTTCTTCAGTACTATGAAACACAAGTGGACAGTAGCCTGGAGGCTGGAATATTGTATACAGGAGAAATAAATGATTCACCTTCTGATACTGTCAAGCAAAATAAATGTTTTACATTTCCTCCTGATAAGATGAAACATGATGGAAAGGGGAAGGAAGACTCAATATCCAATAAATTAGCTGGTTTCACTGCACCTGAGCAGAGTCCTGTTAAAGATTATGCATGTTCAAAATCAAGTACTACAGAATGCCCTGAATCACTAGCTAGTGATTTTGTGCAAAACAAACCAATTACTCCGAAAAAGCTGATTTCACCTGGAAGTACAAGCTGTGATATGGGCAGATCTCATAGCCAATGCAACAAAGGAGAGGACAGTTGGTCAGAACAGTGTTTAAATTCATTAAACATACCTCAGAAAGAAAGTACTAGATCAGACTCAGATGTATCCCCTTTAATATGCAGTGAAAATAAAGAGGAATTAATACTTTTATTACCTGAGTGGTCTTCTCAAGATGGTTTTAAAAATGTTACGAGTCAAAAAGAATTAAATTTATTACAGCAATATGATCAGACACAACAACAGTTAGATAACTGCATTAAAACAGAATGCAAAACAAATAGTGAAAGGTTCACTGGAGAATTGGGAAGCCAAGAAGAAACCACTGAGACTCTTGCAAGCAGGTCTTCTCAGGATCTCTGTGTGGGACACTCAAATGACATTGGGGCAACATCTGAAGATGGAGTGAATCTTTCAGGGCATTCTGACCAAGCCCTATGGGAAAATGCTCATTATGGTGAAGACAGTACTTCAGGATGCAATATTAATTCTTACATTTCTGAATACTCTGCTAGTCACTGGAACAGTTCAACCACACTTCCAAATTTTTTGTTGGAATGCCATATAGACAAATATAAAGCCAATGATCTTTATTTTGAGGAAAGCAAATATTTGGACTCAGAAAAATGTGATGTTCCTAGCCTAACAGGAACTGTACAACAAGACAGCAAAATAACCAGTCACTGTGATTGCACAAAAAATACTCAAGGAATGATAGAAGTGAATAAGAACAAAAAACAAGGTCAAGATTGTTTCCCTGAATGTCGGCATAAGCTAGAAAACCATGTGTCTTCACAGTCAGAGAACTACATGGATAGGACAAAAACAAGATTCCTAGAAGGAAATTTGCTTACTCAACAGAGTTTGAAACACATAAACAGCGAGGAAATAATACTGCCTCCTTCATGTTCTGTGGGGGATCTATCCACTTCTGTTGTGCTTAAAAATGCAGGTACTCTGGAGTCTTCAACATCCCCAGAATGCCTAATGTCTTCAATATGTAGACTGTGTGTTGGCTCACAAGAAGATGCTTTTTTAGCTCCCTGTTCTTCAGCTGCATTTAGAGTACCAGAAAATAAGACGTTTTGTCATCAGGCTTCTCAAGATATCTCTTGCTTATCTTCAGAAACCTGTCTTAGCTATGACATGAGTCATAGTGAAACGGAAAGGCACACCTCCCTATCTGCTGCTACAGCAAGCTGTCCATCATTTACTACTAGTCAAATGCAGGAAAGTCAGTGTTATAATTCTGAGATGCTTGACCAGCAACTATGTGCTTCAGAAACAACTTCTCTTTCTCTTGTAAAAGAAAATAGATGTATGCCCCTAACTGACACCAAATCTAGCTCTCAGAGAAACGCTTGTTCAGATTGTAGTGGCTGTAGTAAGTTTAAATCTGAGCAAACCTTCCAGGAATCAGGAGTTTGTCCAGAACCAATGAATAGAGCTCCCCTGCAAAAGAGTTTTTCAGAAGACTTTGTCAAAACTTCGTATCACACTTTAAGTTCAAATAATTATATAAAAGATCAAAATATATCACAAGTGGATAATCAGAGTGATATAATAAGTATCTCTACCACAGATACAGATAATAATGGCATAAGTGCATGTGAAGTGATGAAGAGAAAGACAGATTTTTTTACACCAGATCAGCCAAACAGTACAGTAATAAATGACAGCATATCTTCCAAATATTTATCAGGGAGCACCTGTTTGACTTTGCAAGAAGAGCCTGCATCAGAAATGCTTGGGAAAGAAAATACAATTTTTACTTCGCAGAATGCAAAGAGAAGCAAAGAAGATGGGCAGAGGCCAGGTTTACAGTCTCACAGTTTATCAGCACCAACTATTGCGGTAATGTTTAATTCTGAATTTGCTTCAGAAACTTCTAAAGCTGACTTTTCCATACATTCTGCTTCAAAGTCATTACAGGAATTGAGTGTTGAGTCCCCATCTCCAACTGCAGATAATCTACACCGAATTGAAAGTGAATCAAAATTAAAGTCAGACAGTGTTGTCCCAATTAAATATAAACCCAGATTTCAGAAGAAATCAATTCACACCCAGCACTCTAGTCATTGTGATAGAAGAAATGGTAGAGAACGAATTCTGGGCAGTCACTCTTCAGATCTCCTTCCTGTTCACTATCCAATAGCTGTTGTTCATTCTACTGACAGTTCTGTAGCTAGAGAAACAAAGAAGTGCTCAAATAATGTTAATTCAGTACATGGATATAACATAAGTGAAAGTGAAGGACTAAGACATCAAATGGACACAACGGACAAATTACTTCAAGACAATAAAGATGCAATGCATTTTAATTCAAGTGATATCAACCCTTATATTCACCCATGGCAGCAAGATGAACACTGCAAAATTGGTTGGAAACAATATGTTTTTGGAAGTGCCAGTGATGTCTCCAGTAACCCTCCTCCACTAAATTTGGATAATCAAATGGTTATGAGGTGTTCTAGTGTAGATAATGGCTTGAATTCTCAAAACTCTCCTTTCCATTCTCACCTCAGTTCTTACGCTAATGCAAGAATATTGTCCAGCACCATAAGTAGTACAGAAGATCTCCAAGGATGGGATGTTGCAAGAGAAGGCTTTAAAATTACTAATTCAGATGAAAGTGGGAAGCATTACACCAATGTTTCTCATGATGAACTTGAAACTACCCCAGAAAAATGCATTTCCCATTGTGAAAAAGTTCTTTCAGATGTGAGGTGCTCCCAGCAGTCTGGAGACACTCCCATGCAAGTTGATGAAATTGTTTTACTTTACCCTTCTGAATCAGATGTATCCCCCAGTAAATCACAAATAGTACTCACTTGTGAACAGGAAACACAGACGGAGACTCCACCAAGACATAAAAGACAGAAGCGGCAACGCAGAAGTTACACAGATGTATCTGTAAGAAAAACTGAGCCAAGCAAGGAATCAATCCAACAACCTTCTTCTTGGTCAAGTGTGCAAAATCTTTCCATACACCTTTCACAGCTGCTTCATAACACTTCTGAACTACTAGGGAATTTGTCCTTACAAACTGTCAAAGATATTGAGCAGAGTGGTCATAAAGCAACTGAAGAGAGCATAAGAGCTGCCACGTCTAACAGCTGTACCCAAACAACAGAAGATATAGGCATTCAGACTGATATTTTAGGACACTCTCAGAGTGAAATCAAGGAAAGACATATCAATACTAATGTGGGAAGTGAACTGATGAAGTCTCAGGAGGTAAATGTTATTGTGAAGTTAGTGCATACAGATACTGCAACTCTGACTAAAGAAAGAATGTCAGAAAACAAAGGAGAGGTCCCGCAGAGCATGCCTGACATAGGAAGCCATCATACTGATGCTCAAGAAGATTCCTGTATTTCTCAGTCTACCCTAAAGAAAAGCTCAAGTTCATTATCAGAAGTGCCAAAAATACCATTAAATGTTCCATCAGCACTTGCTCTTGGTAGCCCCAAAGTTTCTCCTGTAGCATCATCTTCATTTGGTTCTAAACATGAGTCTGCTGTAGCCAATTGCCCTGCCTCCACCTTCTCTCAGTTTCCAGCATACTATTCTCAAGATAAGCAACTTGCTGCTAAAACTAGTAGCGCAGACACAAAAGAACTGTACTCTAAGAAGAGCTTACTAGTTGACCGAGCCTCTTCTCCAATTTTGACACTTAGTGCCAGTACAATCAGCCATCAAGCTTTAACAAACAAATCCACCTGTTCTTTTAAAGGATCTGTTGGACAACAGATGGATACTGCTAATTCACATACCAGTTTTATTAAAAACGGAGCAGGTCCACCATATAGCTTGAATTCTTGGGAGTCACTTGTAGATACATCTTCACAAACTGAAGTAGAGAGTGAGTCTACCACATCTAGAGATAGTAATGAAATGTGCAAGGTAGCTAGAAAAGTTTTGGATAAGAATACAGTGGAAGAGCTTGATTCAAGGAGCTTAGATGATTCAAAACAAAAGCACAAGTTTATCATTAACACACACAAAAGACTCTATCATTCAAGCAGCACTTTAGAACTTTCCAGTCATGGTGACTATTTAGTGGATGACCACAGAGAAACCATTCCAGTTTGTCAGATGCTGGACACAAGAAGGGCAAGAAACGTCTCAGATGGACTCAACTATGATAGCCCCACTAGAAATTCTGAATGCTCACCAATTAAAAAGTCTGTTCCGCAATCTTTAAATAAGCAGCATACACCTTCATTATTAAAAAGTGATCGGACCACTGATTGTGTGCTTGATTCTCTACAATTCAATCAGCGAAATAAAAAGTGCTGCCCTTTTTCAGTGTCTGAAATGAGTGATATGCAAGATAATGATACAGATGATGACACTGATAACAGATCCGATACTGAAAGTGAATGTAATACTGAAATTCTATTAAGTGAAAATACCTCCTTAGTGAAGACTCGGAGACTTCGAAGCTATAGTCTTCGTGACCTGCCCCTGCACAATAAATTCAGCAATTGGTGTGGGGTGAAAGGAGGCACTCACTCTTCTTTAACCAACTTAACTCGAAGTGTTAATGATCTCCATAGCCAGGCGGAAAGGAAGACAATGAACACAAGGTCTACTGAAATAGAAGAAAGATCCTTGCTTAGTGAAAGGAGGGCCAGAGAGATTGAGAGACTGAGAAAAGAGCGGGCCCAGATTATGTCTGGCATACATTTAGATACGAATCAACAACCTCTTACTGTGGAACTCACTGAAGCAAAGCTAACTTATGGCATTGGGGAAACAGATGCACAACTGAGGATTCTTCAGAGTGGAGTAGGGGAGGATTTGACATCGGTACCCATAAAACAGCAACTCTATGAAAGGTGAATTACTTTACATTTTCTTGCATTAAAGTGTTGCCTAACATTAGAAGAACTTTTCCAGTTAATATTGTAGATGTCAGTTGTTCAGTAATAGCTACAAGATCTGTTGGGATGTGTTAACGCTAGATGTTATGGAAGGACACTTGCTTTTGCGCCATCCCTGTGTAATGTTCTTCCCCTCTTTAATGTGGAAAAAGAGTTTGGAGCCTTGACATAGATGTGCTGTGTATTTCCCTACAAGTAGCCAGTGATGTTGTCTGGGAATGGGGAAATGTACAGTGTGAGCAATGATATCAGGTCCCTGCTAAATTGTATGGAAGTAGGGTAGAGCAAAATGTAACACAAAGCTACCTATTTCACCCTGGGGCTTCATCTGAAGTCTGATTCTACCCTCAAAGTACTATAATAAGAACTTCCTTGTGTAATGGAAGGTAAACAGTGTCAATAAATCTCTGAGCCTTTAAATTACTAATTATTGCTTATTGATGCACAGACCTATTCAGCACTGCCACTTATCTTTTTTCCTTATAAAAAACCAAATTCTTATTTGCAGTAGAGTGGCAGTGGCAGGAACATTAAGTTATTCTGCTGCTGGACAAAGTAACCATAATATACTGATGTAACAGTGAAAATAATTTGCCATCAGGGTGGACAACGGCCAGCGTTCAGAGTGCAGCATTGCCCACCCAAGGAGTGCCAACCACCATCTTTGACCTAAAATAGGTGCTTCCAGAAACTTCGAGGAGTACCTTTGGCCATGTGGGGGGATGGGACTGTATTATGCCCAGGGAGGGTTTTTTTCTTAATTGGAGGTGATTTCTGGTCTTTAAGGTTTAGAAAAAAGTTAAAGCAGGCCATGTCCTGAAATGGCAACTCATGTCCCTTCCAAGCTTCCAGGGAGGTGACTGGCCAAATACATGCTGAGAACCTCCTTATGTGCAGCCTACATATCCCTGTGTGCTTCCCATGAATCAGCCCATGGATGTCCATCCCTGCTTTATGGAGATCTTTAGAAAGAAAGACAGTAATTCATAAAGCGGGGAGGCAGCTTCCCCCATCCGCAGCTCGCAGGATAACAGCAAGAGTGTACCACTTTTGGTACCAAGCTGAAATTCTGGAATAAACATTTCCTTGAAGTGCTTTAAATCAACCCCATTGTGGGAGAAATGCAGGCTATAAATCCTTGAAATTAATAAAATTAATTAAGTTCAGAACAAGTCTTTGCTCCTCCTCTTCTAGCAGGAAAAGTGAGGACCGAAATCCTTTATTAGTTAAAGTGTGGATACAAATTATGCTGAACAAAGACTCTTTGAATCAGATTTGCATGCCTCAAAGAAGGCTTTTCCCCCCTGTAGTATCTAGCATTTCTTCATTCCTCTTGTGCTCAAGTTTAAATTGAACCAATTTAAGGATGAAGTAGCAACTTTTTTCTCCCCATCTCCCCTACAGACACAGAAAATCAATCCAAATACTGAGAAAGCAGAGGGAGGAGAGACTTCAGTGTTTCAGAAGGAGTCGCAGTCTCAGTCCACAGAAACATCTTAGTCTTTTGCAGACACAGGACACAAATCAGAGAGAGAGTGATCTTCCTAGCCGACGCCGTGAATACCTACAGCAATTGAGACGAGATGTGGTGGAAAATACAAGGTGGGATGCCATGAGAGCCATTTGGAAGCACTTTAGCTTCACTTATTTTGAATGCTCATTATATACAGCAGTGATAAAGATGATTTTGAACACAGAGAGTTTAGTTCATTGAACCATTGAATCTTCTTTCTCAATCATCAAAATATAATCAGACTTCCAGAAAGTAGTGTAGAAATTTTTTTTAAATAAAGTTATGTCTTGCTCAGTTTATGAGGATATAACCAAACTTAATTTGTCCCATGGTCTTCTGCTGATTTTTATAGTCCACATCCCATCTCATAATAATCTACACATTTGGTGAGTACTTTTTGCTCCTTAGAAAGCATGTTCAAGCTTTTTAAGAATTGCTTTGGATGCGATAATAGAAATCCCCATGGCTTCAAGAGGAATCAAGGAAGAAAAGAGTGAGCAGACTTTATAAAATATTAATGGATAGGAAACAAGAAACAGAGAAGATATCAGAAAATATGATAAAATGGGTGAATGATATCGGCAGGACAATAAACTTAGAATATTGGGAAAGAACAAGGAAAAAAACATAAATTTACAAGATCTCAAGATTTGAAAGAAAATTATTGGAAAATGGAACAGAGATGGTATTTGACCCCATCAAGAATAGCCAAAATAAATAAAACAAATATGTGTTGGAAATGCAAACAAAATATAGGATCTTGGGTTCACGTGTGGTGGCGATGTTCTAAAACAGGGGTAGGCAACCTGTCCCCTTTAAGGGCTGAGGGACTTCAGCTCCCAGAATCCCAGGAGCTATTGGCCAACATGGCTGAGGCTTCTGGGAGCTGAAGTCCCTCGGCCCTTAAAGGGGACAGGTTGCCTACCCCTGTTCTAAAATAAAGAAGTATTGGGGGAAAATACACAACACAATACAAAAAATATTTAATATCCAATTTGAGCAAAATCCGGAACTATATTTGTTAAATATGACAAATAAAATAGACCTGATTGTTGAGAGGAAATATGGGAAGATCATTCTTTATATGGTGACAACTGCAAGAATACAACTGGCGCAAAAATGGAAAAAGCAAGAATTGCCAACTTTAGATGAATGGCTTTTGAAATTAACTGAGATGAAAGAAAGGGACCGTTTGACGAGGATACTGAATAATAAAGATTCTGAGGAATTGGACGAAGAATGGGCTCCGTTAGAAAAATATTTAGAATTATGGAATTAAAAGGCAAAGCAACACAAAGTACAACTAAAACAGAGGTTATTAAGTTGCTTATTGAAGAATTATGGGTGTATTTAGAGAATTTATGGCTAAAAGTTTTATTTTAATTAGTATGTGATGATTTTGGAGGGGGAAAGTAGGAGAGATGGTAACAAAAGAATGGTTAAATAGAGATAAGTAAAAGTAATAATAATGGAGACATGCTTACTTTCGAAGAACTATGGAAGTATTATTTTCATATAAATGTATCTTAATGATAAGTTGTAATATTTATTTGTGTGTAAATTAATAAAATATTTTTTTTAAAAAAGAAATCTCCATGGCTGTTGTTGGATTGACTCAGAAATAAGATGGTTTACTGCATGAAAGAAGTCTTCCATGTGAATCTGCTCATAACCTGAAGGGTTAAAATCCAGCTGTTGGTTCCAACTAGTTTATTGTTATTGTTATGTGCCTTCAAGTTGTTTCCAACTTATGGTGGCCCTACGGTGACCCTATCAGGGTTTTCTTGGCAAGCTTTGTTCAGAGGGGGTTTGCCATTGCCATCTTCTGAGGTTGAGAGTATGTGACTTGCCCAAGGTAAGTCACATTTAATAAGTGGAAGTATTGACACATTTAATAAGTGGAAGTATTGACTTACCAAGTTCCTATTGATCCATTGAGTTTGTTCTAGTTGGACTGACAGTTGCATTTAGGCTTAAAAAGAAATAGCAGGGAGCTCATTTTTTTGCTATTTTCAGTCTGTTTTGCTGTCTGAAATCCAATTTCCTTCTACCCCACCCCATCAAATGTGAATATTAACTGTAGTTAGAGAAATAAATTAGGCTTAGATATCCCACCGTTGAGAGTTAGGTTGATGTGTACTCAAAAGACCAGGTCTTTTTGATAGCAGTATCCAAGAGGCGGCATGAACTTGTTCCTCATCTTGCTTCAGACATGCAGTAAAAATGGTTATGTTAGGTCTTTAATCATATGCAGTTTTCTTGTAGCATTTTAATTTTAAATGTATTTTAATGCCACATGACATTTTATTGTATACTATGGTTTTTACTTCTGCATTTTTAAATTTTAAGTCTATAATTTTTGAAAATTCTTCATTGCATTGCATCAGGCACCAGGTAGGTAGAAAGTGTGGTTTATACATTTAATAAATAGGTAAATAAACCCTGAGAAACTCTTAACTGGGCTCTCTGCTATGAGGTGTCGGTTGTTTCCGTTCTTTTATGCAATATCATCACACCATGTTGATGGGACTGAACTCCAAATGCTTGTCACCCACCATTTGATGACCCTCACCAGATTAGAGCATATAAAGGGTGCCATTAAAAGAACTAGAAAACGTTACTTTCAAAACTTTGTTATGTAATTTATAATGAAGCCTCTGTGTGTGTGTGTGTGTGTGTGTGTGTGTGTGTGTGTGATAAATTATTACTGGTAATGTTGGGAGATTATTTTAATGCCTTGTTCTGTTGTTCACTGCATTGCTTTTCTTTCTTTTAGAGTTCAAGAACCAAAAATGAGGATCCAACATCCTTCAGAGATTGAGCTGTTGCTTCGAGATTATCAGAGGGCTCGAGAGGAGACTAAATCAGAAATTGCTCGTGCACGGGACAAGCTTCGGGAAAGAGCTGAGCAAGAAAAGAGACGTATTCGAGAGCAGTTACATTCTCACCTGCACAAGGTAAATGTTTAACTATTGGAGATGATATGTCAGTTTGTGTTAGTATAGGGCAGGGGTAGGCAACCTAAGGCTCGGGGGCCGGATGCGCCCCCCTGAGGCCTTTGGACTGGCCCCAGGCTGGTCCTGACGCCGCTGCCACCCGCCATGATGATATTATTGTTGTTATTACTTGTTCTTGGGGTTTTCTTGGCAAAATCTCCACAGGGGTTTTGCCATGGCTTTTCTGGGGCTGAGGCAGTGTGCATGCATATATTTTTATTTTTTTATTTTTATTTATTTATTGTGCTTTGGCCCCCCAATTGTCTGAGGGACAGCAACCCGGCCCCCGGCTCAAAAAGGTTGCCTACCCCTGGTATAGGGCTACATCCCATGTCTTAAGGCACATGATGCAACAACCTTGGAAAAGTTAAATAGGTCTGGGTGTGGTAGTGCTTAGATGAGAGAGTGCCTTAAAGCCTATGCACACCACCTTGGGTTCCACAGAAAGAAGATAAGATGCAGAAGTATTACATTAAATCAGTTTTCACTCATGTAGCAAGAATCTGCATGTATTATTTTATTAAATAAATACATTATTTATTAAATGTATATCCTGCCTCTCTCCCAGCATAAAAGGCAGTGTACAAGATTTTTAAAACACATTACAATTTAAAAAAACCTGTTAGTATACACATTAAAACAGAATTAAACTAAATTTCAGTTGCCTAGAATTAAGGGTGTTCATGCTAACTCTAGGTTGGCTGAAGCTGGGACTAGTGACAGGAGCTCACCCTGTCATGCAGCACCCGGGCCTCAAACTGCCAACCTGCTGATCTTGCAATCAACAGAGTCAGCATCTTAACCACTTGAGCCACTGAATCCCTAGCAGATCCCTGCTAGCCAACCTAGCAGTTTGAAAGCATGCAAATACAAGTAAATAGATACCACTTTGGTGGGAAGGTAAACAGCGTTCTGTGCAATCCTGCTGGTGACATGATCACAGAGTAGTCTCTGACAACACCAACTTTTCGGCTTAGTAATGGAGATGAGCACTGCCTCCTATGGTCAGACACGACTTGATAACCTTGTCAAAGGGGAATACCTTTACTTTACCTTTTACATTAACTTTTGTTCACTTTACATACACCCCCACACAAAGTAAATTCTTGGCCTCAATCGCTGGGTGAATCAATTCTAAAATAGTCCTTTCTATCACTGTCTTAATACTGGTTTGTTCATTATAGGGAGAAGCTAAGTTGAAGACTCTTGCAAGCACAAGCAGTTTGTACACAGACTCCACCCTCAGTTTGTCTTCAGGGCCCACATCTGGCTATAATAGTAGTAATGCAACTACTTCTGCTACTAGTACAATTGGCAAACCGGAAGACCAGGTAAAAAAAAACCCTGATAAGAGAAAGCTTTTGTATGAGAAAAACTGATGCTTAGCAGTAACTCTGGAGTCCTGGTGGTGCAGTGGTTAAATGCCTGTACTGCAGCCACTCACTCATAAACCACAAGGTTGCGAGTTCAATACTAGCCAGGGCTCAGGCTTGACTCAGGCCTGCATCCTTCCAAGGTTGCTAAAATGAGTACCCAGCTTGGGGTCAATTAGCTTACAGTTGTAAATCGCTTAGACACTGCATAGCGTGGTATGAAGCGGTATATAAATGAAGCTGCTTTTAACTCTGTTTTTTTTAAAAGATGGCAGTGTTCATCACTAGAAGTAATATGCTAAGTGAGTTTTACTTTCAAAATGAGAGGTGTATACATTCAGTAGAATAAAAGTTTGGAGAAGCTTCTTTTTAACTGTACATTGCTGCCTCTAAAAATCCTAATAGGCTTGTATGTGAACCAGCTTTGAATAACATGCCCGATGTGCCTCACATAAAGAATGTAAATGCCCTATTGGAAAAGAGAATACGTGGTTGCTTCAAATGTTCAGCATGCAGTATTTTATTACCAAAAAAAAAGATGTCTCTGATCATGAAAAGCTGTTAATTTAGAATGTGGATATTGGTCACACGTGAAATGTCTTATGAAATTATTTTTCCCCATAAACCAGATTTCTGAAGATATTGAACAGTCAAGAGAAGGTGCAAGAGGTCGCTCAGCTGTCAGGAATCATCAGCTTTATGTACTTGAACAATGGCAAAAGCGTTCTTCATGTGGTGAGGGTTAAATAAATTATTTGACAATGAGCAACACATCAAGCATGTGTAGGATGGGTCATCTGTTTTTAAGAGATAAAACCAAATATCCATAGGGATAAAAATATATTTCATGCATTAGCAATTTGATTAAGAATGCAAGGTAGGTGTAAAAAGTTTGTTTCTGGCTCCTAATTCTTTTTTGCATGCATTCCTTTCTAAGATGTTTTTATGCTCTCACTTGTCACTTGGGAAGCATAGTAGGGGGGCAGGGGAAGTCACCATTACATCTTTCACCTACAAAAAAGGATAATCCAAATCAAATCCAGAATTTAAGACTGGAGTAGTATATACTCATTTGTCTCATCTGTTTCAGAGATTTCTCCTATGACCTCTTCAGCCATGGAGAGGAGCAATATCCTCTCACCACTGGCTTCCAGCCATAAGTATTCTCATAGACTAAATGTTTCACCAAGCACCTTTCCAGCCTCTCCTATGAAAGGATTTGAAGATCTGTCCAAACATGTCTTGGCTAATGCTACTGCAGAGGTGAGTAGATGAGTGTTGATGGTATTGCTATGTTCTAGTGGAGTAGGAAAATTGGGTAATTCCAAAAGATAATTTTTTTGCAAGTCTGCTTCATAGCTGTCAAACATAGCTGAAACTTAAAATGTGGCAGTGCACCTGACAACAGTACAGTTGGCCATATATTGGGACTTAAGCACTCTCAGATTTTGGTATCCACAGGGGTGGGGGGTTGTCCTGGAATCAAACCTCAGCAGATACTAAGGGCCCACTGTATTCAATACTAACTTCACCAGTTGCTTTTGTCCATGATAGTGTCAATGTTATATTTTAGGAAGAGTCTGGTGCTGAGCTATAAAAGGGCTTCACCATCTGAATATATGTGATAGATGACATTGTGATGTGGCACTAAAATAATATTAAGGGGAGCAGCAGCATATGTTGTCTGCCTAACTTTCTGGTGGAAGGTGACTTTGTAAATTGTCCAATGAATCACAAAAATGATGCCCAATCCTTATATTTCAATGGACTAATTAAAACACCAAAAATGCCCTTATCAGACTCGGCAGTTGTCACTGGATTTAAACAAGGCTGAATCAAATGTAATGGGGTTTGTGACTTCTTGAATGGTTTTTTTAATATTATATTTTGTTATGTTTTAAACTTTTATTTTAAAAGCCTTGAGTCTTTTCTAGAACAAAAACTGGTCCAATAGCTAATAATGATTCTAATTAATTCTAATTGTTCCAAAGGTTATGGCAGTGTGTTCAAATGACTTGAAGAATCTTTACAATGGCCAGGCAACAGCTGGTTGGAAGTAAGTTTAAAACAAAAACTTCAGATTTTCTCAAGCAATACTTTCTTTAAAAAAACAAAACACCTTTGTGATGTCTTTCTCAATTAGATACCAATGTGTGGAGAAGGATGTTCTAGTTTATTATAAAGGCTTTTCATCCTGTTCAACTAAGCATGGCTTCTTGGGCGCAGGAGTGATCAAGAGACCTCTGTCCACTGTATTATGTATGCTGAAGGATGCTAGTAAAAGACATTTGTACGATAAGACCATTACCACAGCTCAAGTACATAAAAAAATAACCAGTAACATTGAGTTAGGTGAGTATATTTTTATCCATTCTTTACTTGCATAACAGGAATTAGTCATTACTATCAGGAGGCTAGATTTCCCCCCCTATTGTATTGGGTTAGAAAGCCCAAAATTGTAGCAGAGCAATAGCAAGTACATTTCTAAATCACTTATCAGTGCACTGAAGCACTCGCTAAGGGGTTTACAATGTGTAAACTAATTGCCCCCAACAAGCTGGGTCCTCATTTTAGCAACCTCAGAAGAATGCCAGGCTGAGTCGACCCTAAGCCCCTGGCTGGTATTGAACTCACAACCTTGTGGTTTGTGAGTGAGTGGCTGCAGTATAGGCATTTAACCACTGCGCCACCAGGGCTCCTGCACCAGGGCAGATAAACTACCTATTAAAATTTCATCCCAAACTGTGGGATATATGCTAGAATTTAGTCTTTCCTCAATCACATCCAAAGTCTGCATGCATCTGGAAGTGATCGTGGATAATGGTGCTTGAGTAGTGCAATAAATGTTAAAGGTGAAGTCTTCACAAAGGAAGCAAAGAACAAGAAAAAAAATAGGCTGTTTTATAGCAAGGATGGACAACTGGGGAGACTTCAGAGGGAACTTTTCTGGGCCCTGCAACCCTTTAGGGCAGGGGTAGGCAACCTTTCCCCTTTAAGGGCCGAGGGACTTCAGCTTCCAGAAGCCTCAGCCATATTGGCCAATAGTCCCATGTTGGCCAATAGCTCCTGGGATTCTGGGAGCTGAAGTCCCTCGGCCCTTAAAGGGGAAAGATTGCCTACCCCTGCTTTAGGGCCATAGAGGCTGTCAAAATCCCCCCTCCCCCCCCCCCCACAACCACTTTGAAAGTTTTTAAAACCAAGCATTTTTGATGTTCAGTAATGGGGGGTGGGTGGGATTCCCATGGGCTTTAAGGTGAGGCAATTCACGTTTGGATAAGCCAAATAAGGGCCAGTATGGTGAAAAGGAGGCAAGCAAGAAATGTTAAGATCTTCTTCCCAGCTTGTTTTGCTGGAACACCTCAGATCAACATCTAGTTGAACTTTTTGATTGCTGTGTTGCTTTTCTGTAGTTTGACAAGCCCTGTGAATGAAGGCAAAAATAAAGTTTTTACCCTTTGGATTTAATTACAGTGTACGTGGTGAGTGACGTTTCTTTGTGTTACCAAAAGCAGCCAAGAGACTTCTGTTGCATTTCTGTAGAAGCCAGAGAGGTAAATATATCAATCTTCTCAATATAGCTTCAGTCAGGGCAGTGTACAGAAGTAATCAAATTTAGTGATGCAAATTTGGAACATTTCATGCAACTTTCATTCAGGTTCAATGCAACTTTACTACAGTTCATTACTGTCCTCTCATATTCATGAGCGGATATACATTCATTTATTTCCAGCAATCAAATCAGCCAGGTTAATAACAAGTTACTTTTCTCCCTTAGCAAAAAAATCTAGCTACCTTTTTGTCATGTAAAATAATAAAGGCTAGAGAAAAGGATGAAGGAGATCATCACAGTTGTTGCTACTAACTCTTTTTAATGCTTTCCTGTATTCAGGAGAACGTGTGCATCCTAGCTATTCAATCTGTTTATGAAGAATCAATGCCTCGTCCTTGTAAAGACATGGTACGAGGGGAGATCTTGCCCAGCGCGTGGATATTGGAACCAGATACAGTGAATGGAAAAGACATCACCAAAGTGATCTACATGGTACAGGTAAGTAGTTAAGCAGCAGAAACAAGTGTTCATGGACCACTTATGATGCATCTGCTCATAGTGGTAGGTTGTGCATGGAAGTATGCCACATATGAGCATACCTTAGCTAAGTGATATTTTATAGATCTTTGGTTTATGGAAATACACAGCATAGCTATGTCCCCCAGCATGGTGTAGCAGTTTGAGCACTGGACTACCTGGAGACCAGGGTTTGAATCCCCACTCAACCATGTAAACCCACTGGATGACCTGGGGCAAATCCCACAATCTCAGCCTCAGAGGATGGGCATGGCACATCTCCAGAAACTTGCAAAGAAAATCCCACAACAGTTTCACCTTAGAGTTGCCATAAATTGGAAATGACTTGAAGATGAGTAATTGTTTGCATATTTATATATATGGATGCAGGACTGGTGTCTATGAGTAGCAAGGCCAGGCAAACATTAGAACCCCAAGAGCATACAATACCTGCTGCCACCATCCATATATATTCCCCCCCCCAAAATCCTGAAGGTGCCTCAGGAAGCATCAAGGAGAGCAGCAAAGGGAAGTTGGGGAAAAACTCCATCTGATCCCCTCCCAGCCACATGAGTCCATCTCAGCCCTGGCAAGAGGGGAGGAGAAACAGCTGGGAGGAAGAGGAAGGGAAAAACCAGCCACGTGAGTCCATCTCAGCCCTGGCACAGACCATCAGTCATCAGACTGAAATACAATGTAAACAACTTTTCCACAGAATTCATTGACAATATAAGGAAGATTTGCAGTACTAAGAATAATAGATTGTGAATCGGAAGAGCTTTGGTCTGAAGCCAGGGGCATAATAAAAGAAGAATGCATAACGACACTTCGAACAGACAAAAGGAAAGTGAAGAAACCATGGATGACAGATAAAATGCTACAAGCAAATAAAGGAAAGATGAGAAACCAAACAAAAAGGAGATAGAAATAAACTAAGAACCATGAATGCAGCAGTACAATGGCTAGTGTGCAAAGATAAGGACAATTATTACAACAAATGTAGAGAAATGGAAGACAACAACAAAAAGGGAAGAATGAGAAACTTATTCCACAAAATTCAAGAAATCAAGGGAAAGTTCAAACCAAGGACCAGGACACTCTACGACAATAAAAATAACAATTCAAGACCAGGAATGAATAAAAAGACGATTGATGCAATTCACAGAAGAGTTATATAAAAGAGATGACAACATGAAGGACATATGGAATGAAGAGCCATATGAAGATGAACTTCAAATTCTAAAAACTGAAGTAGAAGCTGCAATAAAGGAAATGGCAACAAACCAAGACTCCAGGAACAGATGATATTCCAGTAGAACTGTTGCAATTCACATTGACAGAGTCAACTCTAGTGCTAACCAACATATGTCAACAGATATGGAAAACAAAACGATGGCCAAGATATTGGAAGCCATCAATATACATCCCCATCCACAAAAAAGGAGACACAAGAGACTGCAGCAACAATAGAACCTTAGTGCTATGGCACTAATCTCCAATGCAAGCAAAATCATGTTCAAAATTCTGCAGCATAGGCTCCAACCATACATGGAGAGAGAAATCCAAGAAGTCCAAGCAGGGTTCAGGCAAGGAAGAGGCACTAGGGACCACACTGCAAATATACGATGGCTAAGGGAGCATAGCAGGGAGTTCCAAAAGAAAATCAGCATGTGCTTTATAGACTACAGCAAAACCTTTGACTGCAAAGATCATGAAAGGCTATGGAACACCATCAAAGACATGGGAGTGCCAACACATCTTATAGTCCTGATGAGGAATCTGTACTCAGGACAAGAAGCTACTGTCAGAACAGAACATGGAGAAACAGAATGGTTCGCAGAATGGTTCCCAATCAGCAAAGGAGTCAGACAAGGCTGCATCCTATCAGCCTACCTATTCAACTTATATGCAGAACATATTGTAAGGAAAGTAGGCTTGGACATGGAAGGAGTGAAAATAGCAGGAAGGAATGTCAACAATCTGAGATACGCAGATGACACAATAATAGCATAAAAACTCACAGACCTAGAACTACTACTAACGAAGGTCAAAAAAGAAAGTGCAAAGGCAGGTTTACTGTTGAACATATAGAACACAAAAATAATGACTACAGAGAACTTAAGTCTAGACAATGAGGAAATAGAAATAGTAAAAGAGTTCTCATATCTGGGATCAAACATTGATTGGAATGCAGACTGCAGCCAGGAAATCAGGAGATTAAGAGGCGGCTATGAAAGAACTAGAAAAGATTCTAAAATGCAAAGATATATAACTCAGCACAAAAGTCAGAATCATACAAGCCATCGTATTCCCTATTACCATGTCTGGATGTGAGAGCTGGACAGTCAAGAAAGAAGATAGGAGGAAAATCAATGCATTTGAGAGAATGTGTTGCTGGAGAAGAGTGCCGAGGATTCCATGGACAGCCAAACAGATAAACAAATGGGTCCTAGAGCAGATCAAGCCAAAAATATCCCTAGAAATCAAGATGACAAGACTTAGGGCCTAAGCAGACTGGCAGAAATAGTGCACATTCAATTCAATTCAATTTAATTTATTCGGTCTTTGACCAGTATATGATACAAAAATATGTAGGATATATAAGATATAACACGAAATATAATAATAATAGTAGTAATAATATATACATGTACACATATTGGGGGGGAAAAAAAAAAGAGAAAACATTAGCATTAACAAATTAATATACAAATTAATATACAGACTAAAAATAAGCTGTTAATATCCATTCGTCAATTGAGGTCGCAGCTTACAGACAATATAACAGTATTTAGCCACTATATGAGATACTGTATGGTCTTTGTTATCTAACAAAAAACGTAAATAAAAGGAATCAGATTTACCTAGGAATTTGCTTAGTAATGGGCTAATCAGTTGACAGCGGATATCCCTGTAAAATTGACAATAAAGTAGGATATGCTCATTAGTCTCAACAGCACCCGATCCACAAGGGCAAAAACGGAATTCAAAAGGTATTTTTTTGAATCTGCCATCCAGCATGGCCGTAGGCATCATATTAAAGCGAGCCAAAGTTAAAGCCCTTCTAAACTTTGGGAGGGTAACATGAAATAGATATGGAGCTATAACAGGGACTAAGATCTGTGAGCTAAACAAAGCATATTTAGAAAGAGAGACAAAATCCATTAGTCTTTCAGCTTCTATAATTTTTTGTTTTATAATAGATTTGGCTTTATCTATATCCAATTTTAGAAATTCATTTATGTTAAGTCCTAGCTCATTTAGTTTCTTATGAATAGAAGTTTCCCATGTAGATTTAAAAGAATCCAAAAAAATTAGATTTGTCAATCTCCCAGGGATTTTATGCAGTTTTTGCCAATAGGTGAGAATACTAATCCACATACTGGACTCTATTTTAATAGACCCAGTCTCCCTCCTAAGAAGAGCATTTGGAACACACTGAGCAACCTGTAGGATTCTCCTAAGAAACTTAGTTTGAAGGCGTTCGAATACATTGATGTTACTATATGGGCCCAGTTGGGCTCCATAAAGAAGTTGGGGACGAACCTTGGCATTAAACAATTTAATTGCGGCCGGAATAAACTGAGCACCTTTAGTGGAAAAAAAAAATCTCAAGATTGCTGTTATAGTTCTTTGAGCATTACTGACGATGAGTTCAGAATGGGCAGCTCTCCTACCAGAATGATGAAACACAATACCTAAATATTTAAAGGTCTTAACCTGTTCAATATTTTGTCTATCGAGTGTCCAGTGTGTCATTTTAGGACGATGAGCAAACATAAGAATCTTGGTTTTAGAAGAATTAACTGTCAGTTTTTCCTCTTTGCAACACAAGGCAAGAGAATTTAAAGATCTTTTTAAACCAATAGGAGATAACGAGAGAATTACGACGTCGTCCGCATAAAGCAATAAATTGATATGCCTATTAGCCAACTTTGGAGGATGGAAAGAAAGATTTTTTAGAACAGTAACTAAGGAGTTAATATAAAAATTAAATAAAGCAGGAGCCAAAACACATCCTTGTCTCACACCCGTCTTGACAGGGACTGCTTTTGAAACATGTCCTAAAGGACTGCATCTAACCTTGATATTAGAGTTCTCATGTATCTTGATAAGAAGCAGAAGGAGTCTTTTATCTATATTTGTACACAATAGTTTTTCCCACAGCCTCGTTCTATTAAATGTGTCAAAAGCGGACTTGAAGTCTATAAATGCCGCATATAGAGGTTGACCGTAATGGCGATATTTCTCAACCAGGTAATGCAATATCATTGCTTGATCAATAGTGGAACGTCCAGCCCGGAAACCCGCCTGCTCGTCCATTAGAATCTCCTCGGATTCAAGCCAATCTAAGAACTTATTTAATAAATGTTTTGTGTATAACTTACTTACCAAACTTAATAGACTAATTGGTCAAAAATTAGAAGGATCAGTTCTATTGCCTTTTTTGTAAATCGGGACAATGATGGCCATCCCCCAGTTTTTAGGAATGGAAGCAGATCTATCAATAGCTGTAAATAATTTAGAAAGTACCGGGACCCACCAATCCAGATTATTTTTAAGTACTTCGCCGGTTATAAAATCAGCACCAGGAGCACGGGCCGGTTTAAGTTGGGTTATAAGACTCTTTACCTCGGAATGTGACACTGGTGGCCAAAGAGGGAGAGACGCAACCTGCGTCGTGAGTTCCGATACTAATAAGCTTGAGTTATTTTCAGAAGAATCATAAAGATTGGCAAAATGACTTTCCCATATATGTGCTGGGATCTGGGCTGTAAGGCTATTTACATTTTTAATAAACGAAGGAGCAACCTCTTTCCAAAACAAATTAGGGTTATTTGAACTAGCTGTCATAATTAATTTATTCCAAGAGTCAATCATGTCTCCCTTTTTCTTTTGTCTTACTAAGAGCTTGTATCTTTTCTTCTGTTCCAGGAGTTCAGACACAGAAAATTGTTTAGGATCTAATTTATGTTGTTTAAACAAATATTTAAGACGTGCCCATAATTCTTTGCATTCTGAATCAAACCAACTCTGATGGCATAATGGTTTATATCTAGCAGTATTGCTTCTGGACACCGTAAGCAATGATTGTAAAGAAGCAATTAAAGTATCATAGTTTGACAATATTACAGAGTCCGAATTAGCATCCGCTATTTTGGTAGAAAGCAACTTAATTGTTTCACTGGATAGAAACTTAGTAAGGGTGTCAGACAATTGGGGAGACCATTTGACTCGGGTTAAGCTAATATCATTAATAAAGATTGAGAACTTATCAAGAGACAGAGTAAGACAGTCCTGAAATTTTAAACACAAGAAGACAGGAAAATGATCACTATCAGGTCTGTTAACAATAGCAAACTTAGAAATATGGGATATTAAATTTGGAGAAACCCCCATGTAGTCAAGGACTGATGGACTGAAACCTGCCCAGTGTGTATATTCAGCTGGATGGTCATCCTTAAGACTACCATTCAGAATAATTAAATTTAGTTCATCAAAGGATCGAGCTAAACAAAAACCCTTAAAGTCACAAGACATGTCTTTTGATTTTCGACACATTATTGGTGGAATAGGTATAGGAGACGGGGCTTGACAATTATATTTAGCATACAAAGACTTATCGTCAGCACCAATTCTAGCATTGAGATCCCCGGCTACAATAAAGTTAGCTCTTGGCGTCTCAAACATCAATTCTTTAATAAAGGAATTGAGTTTGTTCCATACACTTAATATCTTAGCCCGTCCTTGAAGTGGGGGAATATAGATATTAATCAGATATAATAAATTGTTATTAAACTTCAAAAGGACAGCTAGGGCATATTGCTCTAGTGCAGAGACCTTAGTTATTTGAACTTTTAGTGCCAAAGATATCAACATCCCTAAACCACCACAAAGTCTCCCATTGCCTTTACCAGGGATTGCATTTAAACCCAAGAATTTAAACCCCTCTATGGATATCTCTTCAGCAACCCACGTTTCTTGTAAGAGAATAATTTTATATCTACAGACAAAAGGCATAAAGGTAGGATCCCTACATCTAGGCTTCCAACCAGCGACATTCCATGAAATAATAGATAGACAGGACCGATCAGTTAAATGTCAATTGCCTGAGTCTGCAGTCTGTTCTTGAGATTTAGGGACTTGCGATTCGCTAACAATTGTATTTCCATTCAATATGTTTCCCCTCTCTGGTATTGATCTGTTTAGACTGTCAAATACATTCTGCTTGAATGTTTTTACTGGAGAGGCATTAGATTTAAGATACTTCATCTTTTTAGTCTTAGATGATTGAATTTCTATGGTAGACTTAGGAGGAGGAGTGTTTAGTGTTATTAATTGCATTGACTCATTATGTTGTCCGGTCTTATGGTTAGAAGAAATCTGAGTTAATGGTATAAGTGGATCCAGCAGACTGTCCTTAGGACGGTTAGGTGACATATACATTAAAGGGGTCATATTATCCCTCTCCTCAACTATATTCTGTTCTGGTCCATTTTTAGGTTGTACCAAAGGGTCCGGTAAGGGACAGCTAATGGGTAATAAATCCTTAATTGTCTTGGTTGCCATAGCTACTGACATTAACATGGATTTGACAACATCAAACCTATTTAGTACTTGCTTTTGTTCCTCATTAGAAAGGGAGCCAAACATCTCAGCCAATTTTCCATTATCATCAAGGAGATTCTCAGGAATTGGTATTGGTCCCCTGACATCTTCCTTATGGTTCATTTTTTGATGGGCAGCTTCCCGTCTAGAGAGAGATTTAAACAGAGGCTGGATATTTGGGTTACAAAAGACACGCACTGGCATGATTGAAAATTCCTTAAATGATCTCCAGTTTTTCAATATCAGAGAAGGTATTGTTGCATTATTAAACCTCAAAACAATTCTCTTAAAGTTGTTATGGGAAGGTAGCCAATCAATTCCAAGTAGCTCGTTGTAATACAAATGACGATGTAAGAGAAGAGATAATGAATGCAATATAACAAGCTTGTTATGCCATCTGGCATAGTTATGATGATTATTTGCTACTAATAGTGCTATGCTATTCGGTATTAATACCATCTTGTCATTGCTCCTAACTTTAGCATTATTTTGGGTTTGTTCAGAATCTTTTGTATTGGTTAATGCTCCTGATTTTAAAGGGCATTTAGGCTTTGTCATAAGATCTTTCAATCTATCGAGTTTCTGATCTATACTCGTTAATTTATCAAAAATAGCAATTACTGTTCTGGCAGTGAGTAGGCAATTTCTTGCTACGGTGTCTAAATCAATCTTATAGTTAATACCAGTATCAGGGTCAGTGTCTACAACAGGCTCTTCATGCGAAGAAAGAAAAGATGTTTCAGAAGTGGACTTGTTGTTGTCATTAGACAAAAACAGCTCATCCATTTTCAGTTGTTTCAAGGTAGTAGCAGCCTCCAGCAAGTTTGAGTTCATTGAACTCATTCCTGAATTCTTAGTGGGTTTCTTGATCCTTTTAACATTAGTATGAACTTCTTTATTAACTGACCTCCTTTTCCGCTTAATACTTCTTTTTGGTGCCATATTTTAATAGATTATCCCAGTAAATGACCAAACTAGACTAATAGACCTCAATCAAGATTGTTAAAATATGTAACAGATATAAATAAAATGTATAAAATATATAAAAATAAGGATAATATCAATATCAATATAAACAATAACAATAATACTGTATAAAATCCCTAATTAATCTATAATTAAAAAGACACTTAAAATGCTTAGAGCACTTCAAACCGCTACGGGGCCACAGACTAAATAAGCCTTTAATGGTGCAAGAGAAAGCTTGCTGCCGTTAGAGGGGGAGGGCACACCCAACCCAGGTGTGTTGGCTTCCCTCTTTTCTTCTACAAACATCTGAGGGAGAGGGGGAGCAGGTGCGACCTCTCTCTCACTCTCTCTCTCTCTGTCTGCTGCCGCCGCCGCCGCCAAATGCGGGCTGTTGTGGCCTTTTTTGTAGGCCCAGGGTCCTCCGGCGCCGCGCGCCTCTTGCTTGGAGGGAGGGGGGGAGGAACGGCCCAGCGGTGCGGCCTCTCTCTCTCTCTCTGTCTGCTGCCGCCGCCGCCGCCAAAAGCGGGCTGTTGGGGCCTTTTTTTATAGGCCCAGGGTCCTCCGGCGCCGCGCGCCTCTTGCTTGGAGGGAGGGGGGAGGAACGGCCCAGCGGTGCGGCCTCTCTCTCTCTCTCTGTCTGCTGCCGCCGCCGCCGCCAAAAGCGGGCTGTTGGGGCCTTTTTTATAGGCCCAGGGTCCTCCGGCGCCGCACGCCTCTTGCTTGGAGGGAGGGGGGGAGGAACGGCCCAGCGGTGCGGCCTCTCTCTCTCTCTCTGTCTGCTGCCGCCGCCGCCGCCAAAAGCGGGCTGTTGGGGCCTTTTTTTATAGGCCCAGGGTCCTCCGGCGCCGCGCGCCTCTTGCTTGGAGGGAGGGGGGGAGGAACGGCCCAGCGGTGCGGCCTCTCTCTCTCTCTCTGTCTGCTGCCGCCGCCGCCGCCCCAAATAGTGCACATTAAATTGAGGCACTGCCCTGGCTCAGTGCTAGGGAATCATGGGAACTATAATTTATTGTGGCACCAGAGCTCTCTGACAGAGAAGGCTCAATGTCCCAGAAAAAAATACAGTTCCCATGATTCCCTAGCATTGAGCCAGGGCAGTGCCTCAATTTAATGTGCACTATTTCTGCCAGTCTGCTTAGGCCTTTAGACTGTCATAATTTGGACACATCATGAGAAGCCATGAATAATTGGAAAATACAATAATGTTAGGGAAGGTGGAGAGAAGTAAAAAGAGAGGAAGGCCACATGTTAGATGGATGGACTTTATTAAAGAAACCACAAATATGAGTTTGCAGGAGTTGGGCAGAGCAGTAGAGGACAGGGGGGCCTGGAGATGGTTCATCCATAGGGTCGTCATGCGTTGAGATCAACTCAAAGGCAGTTAGCAACAATACACACACACATATAATAAAGGTAAAACGCCTGAGACAAGAGCCATACTGAGTGACTGAAGCATCTTCATTGCTTCAGTTCCTCTTGACTTCTTCCCCCTTGTAGGAGACTTCTGCTGTGCTGTCAAGATGTAGAAGCATTCTGTGGGATTTAATATCCTGCTTTTCTCCCAGTATGGGACTCAAGTATCTTACAGTATAAAATTAAAGCAAAATAAAGTCAAAACAGTATATGGTACAAAACATTTTAAAACTATTATATAGGCAATCATGTAAACGTTTTAAAATAGTTTATTATAAACTATTTTAAAGTGTTTACATGATTATATTTATTATAAAAACATAAGATAAAGATACAGCACATCCCATTAAAAGACCTTTCTTCCTATCCAGTTAAAGAGCAAAGGGGTTCCACAGTGCAGAGGTAGCCATTGAATAGGCTCTCTCATGTCCTTGCCAATGGTACCTGTGGTGGGACAGAGAAAGCCCACTCCCCAAAATCCTAAGGTCTGGGCAGGCTCATATAGGAAGAACACCATAGATTGTGTAACAGTAATCCAAACAGAATGTAATTAAGGGATGTGTTGCCATGATAGGATCTGGTATTTCCTGGGCAGGTATAGCCCATTACTTTTAACTGTCCAAATACTCTCTTGGCCACCACTGAAACCCGGGGTATTCAGGTTCTGGGTTCAGAAGTTGACCTAAGGTTTGTAGGCTGAGATTTCAGGAGGAACATAACCCCAACCAGGCTGAGGTTTGTTCTGCCTCTACTCTTGCTGCCACTGTGCAGCTGACAAAAAGTGCCTTATGCTGGATCATGTTGGAATGCTATGCTGGTGGTGTTAATCACCAAGATTAGCAATAGCAATAGTAAGTACATTTCTATACTAAGCAGTTTATAAAGTGTAAGCTAATAGTCCCCAACAAGCTGGGCACTCATTTTAGCAACCTCAGAAAGATGCAAGCCTGAAACAGATTCTGGTCTCTGTTTCTGAGATTATGTTACCTACATAGAACTAAACAGGACTGGTGAGAGGGCTTGACCTCTAGAGAAGCTGTGTTATTTCTTCAACAAGAGATATTTTTATGTTTGGCAAATTTCTCTTTAAGAGTTTGCAGCAATTTATCTTGAAGAGTCAAGCTAATTGGTGTGTATATATTTTTCCACTAAAGACTTTCATGTGCTGTCTTGTTTTACATTCAGCACTTATTTTGTATCCCATCCCCTATAGATGGTCAGAATTTTTTTCACCCTCTTCAGTGTCTCTGCCCAAATCAGCTGTGGCTTTTCAAGATGAATTGGGGAAGTAAGGCCAGATTGGCACAGTCCTGTCAAATTTATCACTGACTGTAGATTTATAAATGCTGCTGTGAGAAGTGAGCCACAGCATACTTTCATGGAACAAATACATACATTTTATCACCAACTCTGCCTACTTTCAGAATTTAATCTTTAAATAACATGTTAATTTCCCTTCTGCAAGGAAAAATGTTGGCTGGAATTCACAACCAGTTATGAATGTATAAACTGGAGTCACACATTTATAACAAGATACATATTCATAACCTCTGTGTATTTAGTGGTGCTGGGAATATTGTAGGGAACATAAAAGTCTCCCAATCCTGGTTTACTGGGCCTCAGCTGCTGTGACATGGGATACTGTTAATCAAGATGCAACAGACGGACAGGTTGCTTACCTGTAACAATATTTCTTCAAGTGGTCATCTGCAAATTCACACAAATGGGTTATCTCTGCGCCTGCGCAGCTAGCTTGGAAAGTTCTGGTATCACTGGGCAAATTTCCAATTGCAACTTTTTGGCGGTAGCTCCGCCCTCTTCTATATAGCCCCTGGCGTTCCCGCTCTTTCCTCAGTTCCAAAATGTACGCCGCCAAGCAGTGACAGTGAGAATTTTAAATAATGAGCAGGACACAGTGAGGGGAGGATGGGCAAGATTTGTGTGAATTCACATATGACCACTCAAAGAAATACTGTTACAGGTAAGCAACCTGTCCTCCTTCTTCATGGTCTCTGCGAATCACACAAATGGGTTATATGGACTGACAAGCTTCAGTCAGTGGAAGAGGGAGTGTCCTGACACAATCTTGTAAATTTCAAACAAATAACATTTATTAACAACAATAAACTGTAAGCTTCAAATGCACTCAAGTGTCCTTTGTGCTAGAATCAAGTATGCAATCAAACAGTGCAGTTAGCATGGTCTAAAGGAGTGCAATTAATCAGTGCAAACCAAAAAGCAACACTGCCCTCCCAAATGAGGCCTCCTGTCTAGCCCTTGTGTCCAACCTATAGTGCTTTACAAAGGTCATTGGCTGTGAACAGACAGCGCCCTTGCAAGCATCCTCTAGAGGTACTCCAGTCAAGAATGCAAAGGATGCAGCTACTGCCCTGGTGGAATGTGCATGCACCCGGCCCGGTGGGGTTTTACCTGCCAATTCATAACAAAGATGAATGGTTGATGATACCCATTTGGATAGTCTCTGGGATGTCAGAGGCAGTCCCTTCTTGGTCTCTGAGTAACATACAAGTCTCTCAGAGCGCCTCGAACCCAGTGTCTTTTCCAAGTAGAAAGCCAATGCTCTCCGAACGTCTAAGGAATGCAGTCTACATTTGGTATCAGTTGTTGGGTTGGGGGCCAGGGTGGGCAACACAATGTCCTGGTTGATGTGAAACGCCAACACCACCTTGGGCAGAAAGGTGATGTCGGTACGGAGGACCACTTTGTCCCTGTGGAAGCGGATATATAATAATAATAATTAAAAAAAATTATTTATATCCCGCACTTAGCCATGGCTATCCAGGCGGCTTACATGGATGGTCCATCCGATATAGTTGGTCCATCCGCAAGGCACACACTTTGCCTGCACACCGGGCTGAGGTAATGGCCACTAAGAATGCTGTCTTCCAGGTCAGCAATCTTAAGTCTGTGGTGGCCAAGGGTTCAAACTGTTTGGTGGAGAGACAGGAAAGCAGCAAGTCTAGGCTCCAAGCCGAGGTCGGTACTGAGGATGTAGGTTGTTCTGTCCCTTGAGGAATCTCTTTACCAAGGGATCCACAAAGAAAGACGGTCTGCCTTGAAGTTGGTGGTAATAATAATAATAATAATAATAATAAGTTTTATTTATAACCCGCCCCTCTGCTCGGCAATTGAGGCGGGGTACAGCAAATTAAAAATACAATAAGTAAAACAATTCCTGCCAACCACCTCCCACCCACCCACCCCTTAAAACAAAATTAAACCATTAAAGAGTTAAAATTACAGCCGAGACAAAATACAAGCATTAAATCTATCCAACCAGCGAGCTAGCTGGAGAATAAAATAGAGGATCACCTACAAGAAGTTCCAAATAACAACAACATCAACGTCAAGTTCACCGAGCCGGGCCGTTATTCCGGGAAGGCCTGCCGGAAGAGATCCGTCTTAACTGCCTTTTTAAAAGCAGTAAGAGTGGTGATAAGACGGATCTCGTCCGGCAGGCCGTTCCATAACCTGGGAGCGGTCGCGGAAAAGGCCCTCTGGGAGGTCTGTGAAAACCTGGTCTTTATTGGCTGTAACAGGTTCCTCCCAGAGGACCGAAGTGCGCGGGGGGGATTGTATGGGGAGAGGCGGTCCCTAAGATAAGATGGACCCAAGCCATGTAGAGCTTTAAAGGTTAAAACCAACACCTTGTACTGCGCCTGGAAACTAATCGGCAGCCAGTGGAGGGATTTTAGCACTGGTGTTATGTGCTCCCTCCTCGATGTTCCAGTGATCAACCTGGCTGCCATATTTTGTACTAGTTGCAGTTTCCGAGTTAGGCACAAGGGTAGCCCCATGTAGAGTGTGTTACAGAAATCCAGACGTGAGGTTACCAGAGCGTGTACCACAGTTTCCAGATCCTTCATGTCCAGATAAGGGCGCAGTTGGCGTATCAGCCGAAGTTGATAACAAGCACTCCTGACCACCGCGTTCACCTGACTAGTCATGTGAAGCAATGAGTCTAGGAGCACCCCCAAACTGCGAACACAGTCCTTAGAGGAGAGTGTGACTCCATCCAGGACTGGAGGCTGTATTCCCAGATCTGGTTTCGGGCCTGTGACTGCTAGTACCTCTGTTTTGTCTGGATTCAACTTCAGTCTGTTTTTCCTCATCCAATCCATTACCGCTCTGAGACAGTCGTTAAGAGGAGAGACGCCATCTGAAGTCTGCGCTGATGATCTGGTCATGGAGAGATATATCTGGGTGTCATCAGCGTACTGATGGCACCGAGCTCCATGCCTCCGAATAATCTCCCCCAGCGGCTTCATAGTGTGAAGTGTGAACAGATGGCAGAAAGATAGTTCTTCAGAGTTAAGGTATAGGCTGGACTCAGCCAGACATTAAGAATTCCAGGACTATCAGTACCGAAACTCAGGATGGAGGCAGGTCCTTAGCAGACAAAAACTCCAGAAATTTGTTCCACTTAAGTGCATAGGACTTTCTGGTAGAGGGCTTCTGTGCAGCCCCGAATCACAGTCTGTACGGAAGCAGGCAACGATGTCAAGGATGAACTCTCCAGGCTACCAGTGGGAGAGAGTCCAGGTCCGGGTGTCAAACCCGACCACCGTGCATTGAGAGGAGGTTGGGATGGGACTCGAGGCGCTGCTAACGCCCTTGAACAAACTGTAGTAATGGGGCGAACCATGGTTGCCTCGGCCACCAATGAGTGAAGAGAATGGCATCCGTCCCTTCTGTCCGCATCTTGGCAATAACCTTCATTATCAGTGGAAACAGGGGAAAGGCATAGAACATCCTCCCAGACCACCTGTACTGGAAGGCATCTCCTTGTGACCCCTGAGCTGAAATCTGAGAACAGAACTCTGTACAATGAAGTCGGTCTCCGGGCGGCCCCAGGTGGAGAAGAGATCAGAGACTGTTTGCGAGTGGAGGCGCCACTCCTGACACGGTTTGGATGATCTGCTCAGCTCATCTGCAGGGTTGTTGTCCTCTCCAGGCAGGTGCACTGACTGTAGGAGTATGTTGTTGTCGATACACCAATTGCAAATGCGGATTGTAATTTGCAAGAGCATTTGGGACCACGTGCCTCCCTGTTTGTCCAAGTAGAACATCATGGTGGTGTTGTCCATGAGAAGCAGCACTACCTTGCCTGACAAAACAGTCTGAAACACCCAAAGGGCCTTCTCCACAGCCAGCATTTCGAGGCAAAGAACACAACGATCGTGATGGTCAATGGTAGGGATCTTTGAATTACACTGACCACAGCGTTTAAAGGAAGCCATTTCCAAGACGACAAGTTGAAGCCACAATGCAAAGACGAAGTCAAAAACTATCTATCGATTAGCAAACAAGCACCAGTGACAAAGTCTAAAAGAGAAGTCAAGCCAGAAATGTTTATCAAAACCGTATAATCAATAGTATTTCAATAGGAACAGATCAACTCTAAGAGTGAAGTTCCTTGCTAGCTGCAAAAGCGGTGTATGAAAGGAACTGAGGAAAGAGCGGGAACACCAGGGGCTTTATAGAGGAGGGCGGAGCTACCACCAAAACGTTGCCATTGGAAATTTGCCCAGTGATAACAGAACTTTCCGAGCTAACTGTGCAGGCGCAGATGTAACCCATTTGTGTGATTTGCAGAGACCACGAAGAAGAATGACATTTTCCACTCCCATCCCAAGAACGATCTCCTCAATCCCAAGAGTGATCTCCAACGTGAGGTGGAAGTGCAAGAGAGATCCTGCTTCTGACAGCTGCAGTGGAGATTGCTTGCAGGACTGACTGCAGGGATTAAAAATCTGAGCAGAATTCTGAAAGTATACATTAACAGGACAGCCCTGTTTAGACAACTGAACACTCCCTTTCCTTCTTCTTCCTGAAATCCCTAGGGAGAAAGGTATTTGGTTTCTATGATGATAATAACAATAACAATAATTTATTTGTATCCCGCCTCTCTGTCAAGCAATCGGGGCGGCTTACAGCAATAAAAATTTCATAGTGTGTTACAATCCAATCCAAAGAAAAACCCCGAGACCCACCCACCCCTTAAAAAAAATGGCTTACCTTATTTTCTGGTGTATAAGACTACTTTTTAACCTGCAAAATCTGGGGTTAAAGTGAGGGGGGTCGTCTTATACGCCGGGTATAAGGAGATTCATGGTGGGTTTGCCTTAGTGTCTCATCAGTTGGAAATGACTTGAAGGTGCACAGCAACAACAACAACAGTTTTGGAAGTCATACTCTTCCCAAACTCTATATTTTAACTGGAAAAGTGGGGGGTCATCTTATACGCCCAGTTGTCTTATACGCCGGAAAATACGGTATATTAATTTAGCATATGATGCTCTCCAGCTCCTGTAACTTTCCACCAGGCTAGGTGCAGCCAAGATCTGCAGAGCAGTCCTGTTGGTGAATCTATCTACCTTTTTTGAAACATCCTTTAGCTGATCCTTCCTTTGGTATGAGAATGCTACAGGAATTGATTTCAGACTCATCAGCCCCTGTAGACAATTCGTGGATACATCTTATTGCGGATGTCTGTTCCTTTGCAAACAAGTACATTGCACACTTACTCTTATGTGCAGCGGAGACAGCCTTGCCTTTTCTTGGGGGGCATGTGATGGCTCCTCTGAATTTTTGCTTGGCTTCAAAAGAACTGGTCGGAGGGAGGCATCAGAATTTGCTGAAGCAAAGCCTAAATGTGTATGTCAGCAGTAGGGCTAAGGGAAGCCTGCAGAGCATCCCTTGCTAGTAATCCTGTAAAGACCTATTTGCACATGTGGTGAAGGGGCTTTGATCTGATTTCTACCTACCAGACATGAACCATCTCAAACTTAGACCAGAGATAAGTATGCAACAGAAGCACGTGGAATTAAGCAATACTACTAATGCTCTCTTTTATTGCTTTAGGTTGACCTTGGTGCCCCAGCCATTCCTGCAAGTCTTCTGAGCTCTGTTGCCAAGAGACAACCTTTGGTGATTGCTAGGCTTGCTCACTTTCTGGCTAGTTAGGTATGTATGATTCACTGTCCACACACAAATTCATGAATTTCAGTAAGAAAATGTAAATACCAGCAATGCCTGAATCTGTTTTCCAAAACAGCTCTAGAATTGGAGAGAGGAAGTCCTAAGAAACCTCGCCAAACTACACAAAGGAGCATCCGCTTTATAGACGCTGTACCAAGAAACCAAACACTGCTGAAGGGTCAATTCTTTGACACAGCTTTCCTGCTGTCCTTGAGAAAAGGGACACTTTTTACACAGTGGCCAAATGAGTTCCTTTCACAGACTACCAACACTGACTGCAACCTGATTACAAGAATTTACAGTTTTAAATTGAAAATTTTCTTCAGTCAGATTACTGGAAAACTGCTGGTACAGTACAACACAAAAACACCTTGAACTTTTTACAAGTATTTTTATGGACCACACTGAAGCAAAACTACTGTAATTCTCTTTGTAACATGCCCAACAAAAAGTGTGGTTCTAAATGAAGAATTCATTGTAATAATCATTGTACAAAGTCAACTTTGCTGTACTTAGACAACCTTCCAATCCTCTCAAGGTGAAGTAAGGTATGTGAACCTCTAGGCATTTAACAAAGAGTTGTTGAGGTGTTAAGATGCAAAGTGGTCACTATTTCCCCTCAGCCAGAAACAAAGCTCAGAGACACAGTATTCTACAACATCATTGCATCACAAGCCTAAGTACTCAAACTGGAGAAACCAAATTGACAGCTATAAATATTATTAATATTTTTTTTTATTATTATTATTAGTTTATTTGTATCCCGCTTATTGCCAGACAATCCAAGCGGCTTACAATAAAAATAATAATAAAATAATACAATAATAAAAGCAGAGCAGACACTAGTTTTCTGTATAGTTTACAGCACATCAACTGTTCAATGATTTCTCTATTGGGACCTTTGTACATCCCAAACTTATCTGTCACTAAAAGAGCCCCAGAAGAACAGGTAAAATAAATATGCTTAAACTAGGATAAGCCAGTGGTTTTACACTAGGCTGAAGGTGGTTTAGGGTTTAATTGCTGCACTTATCAAGAGTCCAAATCTTAACTTTCCCTATTTAATCGTACTTCACATGAACCATTCCTTCTACTATGTAACTGCATTTGCTTTGCAGCTCAACTCAATTCTGATGCCAGTTCTGGTTTGTTATAACAAACCTAATTCTATCAGATAAATTACATTTATCTGATAGAATTACATAAAAAAAAGTGTCCCATCCTTATTCTCTTTCCTTACCCCTCCTATAAACTAGTGTTTAAAAGCATGTTTTATTCATAGGGAGGTGTCTGATATTCAGCAGATTGTTTCTAAAAACAGCAGCTAAGAAACCAAGTAGAATAGGACTGTATTATGACAGCTACTGCATCATTTTCTGCCAGCCTGCTTTTGTTAATTAAAAGCCTGCTTCTTGAGCTAAATGTCTCTCCAGCAATGTTGTATCAAGAGCTATTTACTGCTTCCAACTTATTTGCAACATTAAGTGTGAGCAACAGAGAAAATACCTGATTGTGAGCAACTTTTCTTCACTGTACTTGCACAATTCCTGCTGCGATTAATTCAGTGAACATTATCATGAGCTACTACATAGCTGTTGTTTCTCACAATAAATCTGAAGCAGTGACTGCGGCTGTGAAAGAGAAGAGTGAAAAGTACACAGTTTTCTGCAGACATTGTTGGTGTATGATAACACTTCAGCTTAGTAATTGCTACAGAGTAGTTAATGGCAGATTTCAAATGCTATGCACAGACATCACGGTTTTTCCATACCTTCCCTCTACTACTGTATGTGATACAGCACAGAAAGCAGGGAAAACTTCCACCTCCTCATGAGCATGTGGAAGTGCCTTTGACTCTGGGACTGGGCTCCTGGGATGCCAATTGACTTGGTTTGGGGGCTTTTTTTAAAAAAAAAATGGGGTTGGTAATCCATTTCAAACCTCAGTAATTCACAAATCTGATTTAACTGGAGATTGTGTGTTAATTTAACTGGAGATTGCAATCCAATACACATTTACTTGGGAGTAGTTTTACTGAATCCATTATGATCCACTTTTGAACATGAGCTGTTAATCCACCTGTAAGCATCTAATGATTTTTTACAAAAACAAAGCACAGAAGTTTCCTTTTATGAATGACAGAAATAAAAGCAAGGTATGCCAAGTGATTGTGACTGCTAGCTTGCATCATCTAGAACACTAGTTTTGTAGTCCAGTGAATCTGGGGGGGAAAGGATTGTGCACAGTACCGGCAATCACATAATTTAAGATGGGAAGTACTGGCTGATTTCGGATATCTTTCCAATGATTATTGGAAACAGTATTATTATTGGCTGAGTATTTGCTGTTAGTTTATTTTTTCCCTTTATTTTGGGGGCTTTGGCACTCTGTTAATGAACCAAATGACTTCTGCAGGAACAACATCTAAGGTGGACTCTACTTTTAACACAGATGGTGCCTACTGAAGGATGTCTTATTGTACAGTGCATCAGATGTTTATTTTTATAATTGCATATAATTGTTTTCTATGTTTACAAATTAAGTTATTTATATAAGCTTATTTTGAGATGGTTTTATATGCTGAAGCTAATTATTATTTTTATAGGTATTCAATTAAAGTATGCTTTTTAGAAATAACTGATATTTCAAAAATACTATTTATACAATAAATGTTTTCTTTTGCACTTATAACACTATGGTACCTGTGAATGCTTAAAATGGGAAGAATAGTCTTAAAAGTGGGACAAAACTATTTTCTGTAAAATCTTCTACTAAATGTAGTAGAACATACCTGTTTACTGTAACATGCCTTTAGCCCATATCTGCTTTTAACCAGGATTGCTATTTTCATATCCTCACAATAAATAATTTTTATATACAGAAAAGGATGAGAGGCGCATGATTTTGTTTGCTTTGCATAGCTACATATCAAGCCATTGTTACCATATTTCTTCACATGACTGCAAACCCTACCCTCAATATTATTATACCAAACTAGAATAGACCCACTGAATGAATGGAATTGATCTATGTGTCAACTCACTACTGAACAATTGATTCAATCGGTCTACTCTAATTTGAAGTAACAACAGGATTCCAGCCACTCTGTGTTACTGTAGCAGGACTCTCAATACTTGCATTTTCTAAGAAAAACACCTGGGGTCCATCCTGCTTGTCTACCTCTACCCAACAAACCCCCACAGAACTCTTTCAATGAGGCAATCCACGCCAAACTTAGAAAATGATTTTTCATAAACCTTTCATCACATTTCTTAAATTAAAATCACTAATGTTGAAGCAATTTTTAAAATTTTTGGCTTTATATCCTGCCTGTCTCTCAAAATAGGATTCAACTCATCTTGCTATCCCATTCATGAAATTTATTTTGGCACACTTACATTTGTTGTTATGAACTTCCCTCAAGTCGTCCCCAACTCAAGGTGGCCCTGAAGATGAGACATTTCCAAGACCCCCCGTTTTCAACTGCTCTGCTCATGTCCTGCAGATTCATGCCCGTGATTTCCCTAATTGATGTGGTCTTCATCTACTGCCCTCCACTCTTCCTAACATTACTGTCTTTTAGTGAGTCATGCCTTCTCACGATGTGACCAAAATACAACAGCCTTAATTTACCATATATACTCAACTATAAATCAACTTCATGTATAAGTCGAGGGCAGGTTTCAGGGTCAAAATTATGGAGCATGTAACAAAGGATCTAAAGGATGAAGTAAAGGAATACAATGCCAAGTAACTTACAAAATTCCAGCAGGTACAACTATTTGTGCTCACCCTAAAGGCTTGATGGACGGATGTGTGTGTGTGTTAATGTTTCCCGGACAAGTTATGCTCTTACTTTTCACAAGGGGATGGTTCCATATATAAGTTGAAGCATCGTACTTAGATTGATCCGTGGATAAGTCGACTCAGGTTTTTTTGGTCAATTTTTTAACTAGTATTTCTAGACTTACACATGAGTATATACAGTAGTCAACTTGTCTTCCAGGGAGAGTTCAGTCTTGACCCATTTCCTTGACTTTTTGGCTGTCCATAGTATCCTCAGCACTCTTCTCCAGCCCCACATCTCAAATGAGATGTCCAGCTCTCACATCCATACATGACAATGGGGAATATTATGGCTTGGATTATTCTGATTTTAGTGCTGAGTTGTATGTTTAACCTTTAGGACCTTATCTAGTTCCTTCATAGCTGCCCTTTCCATTCCTAGTCTTCTTATTTCTTGATTCCAGTCTCCATTCTGATCAATATTTGATACTAGGTACAGGAACTCTTTATTATGATTTCTTAACTGAAATTTGAATTTATGTATTTCTTCACATTTATAGGCAGAATAATTACAGTGGGTCCTTGGTATCTGCTGGGATTTGGTTCCTGGACCCCCTGTGGATACCAAAATGAATGGATGCTTAAGTCCTATTATATACAATGGCGTAGTAAAATGGGTGTCCCTTATATAAAAATGGCAAAATCAAGGTTTGCTTTCTGGAATTTAAAAAACACCAACATATTTTCAAGCCGTGGATGGTTGAATCCACGGATATGGAGGGCCAACTATATCAGGTATGAACAAGTTCAGTCTATTCATTATTTTTATAACCATAAATAAAATTATGTTTCTGTATTACAAAAAAGAAAGGTAGGGGAGAAGATATACAGTTCATTCATACACAACCTTCAGCCAAACACGAAGCCATTTCATGAGCCCTTGACCATATTATTTTTACAGAAAAGTCTATAAAATTCTAGACCACACCCAGAAAAAGACTGTCCTACTAAAATATGGACCAATAGTCCCAGAAAAAATAATTTCAGGCTCTTTCAATGCATTCTTCCATATTTAAGGATTCTACCATCACTTAGTACTGTTTTCCCAATAAAATTTAAGCTTCTCTATTTATTACACAATCACAAATACAAAAGGCATTTTTAAAAAGGCAAACAATTTTTTTTAAAGTCCAAAGCCAGTGCTTGATATCTGAGCAGTGATTATATTTTAAGACATGATTGGACCTTTTAAAAAGACTTAATTTTTAGATGATCAAATACAAGCCTTTAATAAACTTTAACTACCAGTCTCCCCAGTCTCTCCTTAAGGCCACATATGGACTTACTACTGGAACAACAAAGTTCTCTTTAAATGCGAATCCTCATAATTAGCTAGAATCTACCCCTTTGTGCAGATTACAGTCCATCTCCTCACCCTTTAGGCCTAAAATCCACATGCTTTCATGCAGAAACAGATTTGTCCCTGCAATTCCTATTTTCTATTAAGGTGCTTAAAACATTTCTTCATGGAAAAGTGTGCATTTTGCCTTAAAATCTGGACATCATTTGCAGGAGGCCAGTCTGAGTGAACCACAGGCAAGATATTCACAAACAACTCCACAGTTTTAAATATTGTGCTTCAGCTAACTCTGTGCTGCCACTGTCCCTCTAGACTGACCCACCAATTCGTAGGCCAAAGTCTTTGGTTCTGCAATGTAATTCTCAGAAATGAATATTCTTGATAATGATTCTAGCTCCTTGGAGAAATCCTGCAAGAAAAGAAAAGAAAAAATACAGAGGAAAATAAAGTATAAAGTACAGGCATATACTTGCACTAAATCATTTGGTTAATGTAGACACAATTTATGGGCCTTAACAGCTGAATAGTACCTGGTGCTATTTTGTATTTACTGTTTTAAGTATCTTTTTGTACAACAAGAGTTTTTAATTGAACGGTGGCACAGAAAATTTATAAAATAAAAAGCAAAACACAAACACCATTCTGTTGGTCTCCAACTTCACTTTGACTTCTCTATCATTTCCAAGTCATGTGTTTGTTTTTATTAGAATGTATCCAAACTGCAGAAATAAAGTAGTTTGACACTACTTTAACTGTCATGCTCCAGCCTGTGGAATCCTGGGATTTGTAGTTTAGTGAAGTATTCAGCTTGGTCTGTCAAGAGAGCTCTTGTGCCTCACCAAACCACAAATCCCAGGATTCTGTAGGACAGAGTCATGACACTTAAAGTGGTGTTGAACTGCTTTATTTCTGCAGTGTGGATACACCCTTAGTTTCTTGTTTTGATGGCAATTGAAGGCATTGCCATCTTTATTTAAATAGGGTGAGACTTTATTTTACATTATGGCTGCCTTTTTTTAAATCACAATTTCACAATTGCCAAATTATACAAAACTGCAATTTCATTTTCCCCCTCTATATAATAAAACAAACTTCAAAACTTGTATAAGTAGATGGATTTTCACTATGAAAATAATTTAACAGTGCCACTGCAGAAAGTGATTTATTTCTAGTGGGAGGCTAACAAAGGCATCCCAAACAAAATTCCTTAATTCTAAATCCATGAACTTAAGTTTTCTGAATGTTTTTACAGGAAAGAAGCCCCCCCCCAATACCTTTGTACCTAACTTTGAAAGCAAACACAGATACTTACTAAAGGCCATGGGAGTTTCAAAAGATTGTGCAAACTGCTCTCTATCTCTTTTTCTGTCATTAAGCCATGTTCAACAAGCCCATGAAGCACAAACAAGAATAAGTCCCACTGTAAAAGAAACCATGAGCATCAGAGGCCTTCAAATAAGGTGCAGTTGTATATAGTGATAACGAAAACTCTGCTCAAGTAGAAGCACTGCCAACTGGAGAAAATATGACCATATAAAAAGATTCACAATGATCTTTTCTTTTTTTTTTAAAGCAAAAGTTTTTACCAAACCACACTACTTAAGATGCCAATTTCAGTCTATCTGCAGTTATTAAGATAATCATTCACAAATAGATTTCAGGTAAGCAGCTGTAGGTAGTCACACAAAGCACAAGACACAAAGCTGAGGAAATAAGAGCCTCATTCCAGTTAAATCAAATATTTTCTCCTTAGGTGAGAAATCCATTGACTTGCTATGGCTATCTGCATTTGGCTGCAGGAGAGCGATTTACTAGTAAGCACCAACTTCTTCCATTATCTTTTTATATACTATCTAAGAGAAAAAGAATCAGGGCTAGGAATACACTCATCCGTCCACATTCGCTGGGGTTAGGGGCACAGTATCCCTGTGAATGTGGAAAAACCACAAATAACAAAAACCTTTTACCTGAGAGAACATCTCTCTAGGAATCTCTAGGTCCTCCAGTGCAACTCTGTGGTCAATATCTGCCAGACACTGACCAGAGAATTGCACTGAAGGCACTACAAATGCCTAGTGGAGTGTTCTCTTTAGGAATCTCTAGGTTCTTCAGTGCGACTTTTGGTTAAAGTTGACCACAGAGTTGCTCTGGAGGACCTAGGTATTCCTAGAGAGAACATATTAATAAAATCCATGAATAATCAAATCCGCAAAAGTCAAAGTTGTAAATGTGGAGGGATGAGTGTAGTCATTTTTCGCATTAATTCCCAGAATCTCCCAGTTTCCTTCCCCCAATAAAGAGCAAAGGAAGAGCAGCTGGCTTCCTCTCTCTGGCACTGTTCCGTTCTTTTTCTCAGTCTTCCTGCTCTTCTTGTGTCTCATTTTCCCTGCAGCTGCAGGCCCTTCCTTTTCCTCTTTGAAAGACTGCTATGTTGTATGATTTTGTAGCCTTTTGTTAAGTGAGCCTTCTAAATTCTCAAGAGACAAGGTTCCCATATAGGGAGTATAATACAGGCCACAACTCTCATATACCTGCCTGTTTCTTGAAATAATCTTTTGAGCCCTTTCTGGTTTCTCTGGTTGGCATCCTAGACTTCTTTAGATAAACAAATTCCCTTCCCAATGACACCACTGTTTAGTGGTTCCCCAGCTTTTGCAGTCTCCCCGCCCTTCTAAGATGTTAAAAAGCCTCATTTGAGTTGTAGTTACAAAGCAATTAGAGCTTTACGCTAAAGTATTTTTTGGTGCCATCTGTTTGCTTTACCCATCACCACTGGAACATGGCCTCAAACCACTTTGCAAAACCTGAATTTGATCCTAAGTCTGAAAGAAGTTCCTCATCCTAGCAGTATGAGGCAGAGTAAATGGGTATGAAAAGCAGTTCTATAACTACTGAGAAGCCCCACCTTGTGCTGTTTATTGTCCGCAAGGTAGGAAACATTCTTCCCACTGAAGATCAGCTGTAATGGTATAGGTGTCTGGAAGTCTTCTTTCCAAATGAAGATCAGGGATTTCAGAAGGCTAGATGTAAGGTGGTTCTTTGCTTGCTGCTGTTCCTGCTTTTGGGGCCCTTGAAAGTTCAGCCCTTTGATTGGAACACGATCTGAAACTACAAGCAGCCAAGATAGACAGAAATGTTGGACTTGCCTGACACAGTTCTTTCTGATCTCAGAAAACGACAGCATTTGAAGGGGTCACCTCTTCTTATCCACTTCAATCAGATGACTATAAGAATGTCCACCAGGTAGGTGAGGAATGTTCTCATGTTTAAATGCCCTCACAGCTGAAGAACAAACTCAGCTACTCAGTACCACATTCTAGTAGTCTATTAAAAATGCTTTAAATAGGGAAACAAAGATCAAGGAAGAAAATAATTCCTTGATTCTAATTATGGAAGGGAAGTAATACAAAACTTCCATGGTTCAAAAACTAAGAGTCTCTTTCCAGTATAAACCAAAGGGACATGGTAAGAGGCATATAAAATCATACATGGCGTGGAGAAAATAGCAAAGAGTAATTGTTACAGAAAAGCAAGTCTCCAGAAGTAGAGCCATTAAAATGTATGTGTTGTATATATATAATTTGCCTCTGTAACGGGCTCCTATTCAATTAATCTAGGATCTAATAAAAATGAAGCTTTAGAAAAACTATTCCTCAAAAAAGAGGGCTCTAGGAGGAAAACAAGAAATATTATCAATACCACAAAACTCATTACAGCTCTTACCTAGGAGGGAAGCCATCTCAATTGTGCACTTAGCCAGCTGCTGCTCTGATGTTGGGCATATGAACTGAAAAACATGAACCTGAACATCAATCAAGAAGGAATACTATAGTAGTTGAGACTGATGCTACTTCCCATGTAATGTTTTGTATTTGGGGTATTCATGTATTACAGCAACTAAGGAAAAACACTGTCATAATGTCCTTAAGTCTAATGAAGGCCACATCTCTAGCCTTTCTTATACTGGGTGGAAACTGAAATATCTATGTAGCCCTTCAGACATACAAAGCAATCTTGACAAAGTATTACCTTCCTCTTTGTCCAATACCCCTCACTCTTTTAACAGAATGCCTCCAGGGGGACCTTGATGTATCCTAGCTATTCTCCTAGCTTACTCAGTGGAGAATTTGAGCAGAACACTATTGCTAGTTCAGGATATACTATTTTATTCTGCATACTCACTATGTTCCTTCACCACCTTTTTAATATTCTACTAAACATTACAGAGCTGTCTGTAGTAGTTTGAGTGCTAAGACTAGGACTCTGGGAAACCAGGGATTGGATCCCCATTCACCCATGGAAATCCACTAGATGACCTTAGGCAACTCACATTCTCTCCACCTCAGCAGAAGGTAACAGCAAGCCTCCTCTTAATAAATCTCTTCCCAGAATCTTTTTGAGATGTTAATTTCAGCACAACTGGGAGTTTTTCCAACTTTCCTTTCTTTAAATTTGCATATAGAAATATACACCACTTCCATACACAACCTGTTCTAGGGGAGTGCAGTGTCTAACGCCCCTTCTAGTTGATACTAGTGTTCAGCTGTCCTCTCCTGGCCCTTTTTGTCCTGGCCATACTGCTGGTCATTTCTGCCAACGGAGCATACTGGTGCTGGACATGTTTCAAGCCAGAGAGGGAGAATGAGATGAATAGTATGTGTTCAGAGATTTACCGAGAGGACTAGCTCTGGACACACAACAACTGCTACTGTAACATAAAAACTTCTAAATTGTGACTTTACCCTTTAAAATACATGGAAGCAGAGGCCTCATCTTTTCCTGACAGTTGTTTGCAGTATTTTAAAAGGAAAAAGGCATAACTAATATGCCTTGTACTTTACATTACAGCCAAAATGCTCTACAGGTGTTTCTATTCATGATTAACATTTGTATTTCCGAACAAGAAGCCCTAAAAGCAGCCTTGAATTCACAAATGATAACAGAACACACACATATGCAGTGACACTGAAACAAACCTAGTTTTGGAAGAGAGAAAACTGTTAAGCCCAATATGTACATTATACATTTCATCATAAAAATGACTGTACCATCTATATATGTTACCATACCTTTCTACACCTAAGTGTTTGACTCAGTCTTTCCAACAAACTTTCCATCTCAACAAATTGGATTTCTTCATCTTCATCCCTTGGGCCCACAGCAATACAGAGCACATCCTAGACAGAACATAATTTGTGAGTCAAAACGTAAATATACTCTAGGGTATATCCCACTCTAGGGTCCTAACTACACAGAAAAACAGTATTTTACAGTACAGTATAGCCTGTAAAAAGATGGAAACTGAGCTGGACTTCTAGCAATATATTTCCTCATTACCCCCTCAAGGGTCTTTTTGGAAAAGGATGCTCAGGATAGGGAGAATATGTTGCACAGTAAGTAAAACAAAGGGAAAGAAATTCTTGCTGGGAACAGAGATAAAAAGAGAGAAGATCTGACAGATACCTTAATTTCACTAATGATCTGGGAAGGGAGTGAAGTCTGGTGGGAGCAATTTGGAAGGCAACCTTTCTTCTTCTGTGTAGCTTCACTGGTACTGGGCAGGGAGATTGCCTGAAATTTCAGCATGCGACTGAAGGTGGCCTTTACTTCTCTCTTAATTAAAGCTGTGAGACACAAAAAGGTTGCAGTTACTCCTTTCCACCCCACACAGTTAAATAAATAAAAACACTGCATAAATCAAGACATCTCTACCTTTGACCCTGAATCTAGGGTTGCTCTTACTGCTTTAAAATTTGTATGAGATCCATGTTTGATGCTGGACTCAGCACAGAAGTGAGGCAGTACTTCTTCACATGGCTAGCAATATACATGGATATTATGAGAATAAGGGAAGCAAGAGTGATATGGAGAAAATGGGAGTAATGTAGGGTGGGCCAAAGTTCCCAAAACATACCTGCCTAAGCTTTGTTTTAATTTATTTACAATGTATTCAGAATGTGGCAGTCACTGTCCAACACTGGGCTTTTACAGAGCAACCCTAATAGTACAACTGGTGAGTCAACTTGTCAGTCAGTTGTGGTCATCATCAGAAGCCTCTCTGTGTTTTCTTGGTAGTGATACAAAGTTTGGCTGCTTCTGGTGGAAGCATCCTGTCTGTAGAACTCTCTCTTCTAAGAAAATGTTTAACTCACCCCCATCTTTGATGTTTCTTAGGCAGGGACCTAGATGTATTATGTCAAGATTTTACTGGTTTTTAAATCCTTTTCTTTAATGGTGTTTTTTAAAAGAGTATTTACATTTTAATTACTTTCCATTTTTACTATCTTAAAATGCATGTCTAGGCTTGTAATTCAGCCTAAGTGCTCTGCTGAGGCCTGAAATACACAATACAGTCATCCCTCCAAATTCACAGAGGTTAGGGGAACAAGACCCCCACGAATATGGAAATTTCACAAATAGCCCCACCCAGCTTCTCTCATGCTTGGGATAGCTGTAGGCAACTGTGCCAAGCATGGGGGAGGAGGTGGGTGGGGCTCACGCTGAGATCGCAAATAAGAAAATTCGCGAATCCAAGTCCGCAAATCCGGAGGGATGACTACATACATTCTATAGATATGTGAAATGTAAACAGGCTTATATATATTGCAAATTAATGACAATCTAGCCACTTGTGCCTTCGCTCTGCATCATGAGTAACAATATTAGGCACAACCACTAAGGGTTAGGAACAGTAGCCCTCCAAATAATGTTGGATTGGAACTCTCATCAAGTATAGTCAGAACAGAAAATGCTGAAGACAGTGGGAGCTGCAGTCCAGAAACATCTTGGAAGGCCACATGTTCCACAGTTCTGGTTTACAACAAAAGCTACACTCAGGAAACTGAAGTCCGGTACATGTGAATCTTTCATAACAAGACTGGACCAGCTTACCTGTAATATTCATGGAGAGCCAAACACAGGCCTTCTCTGTAGCTAGTCCCACTGCAATATTTGCTGCACAGCTCAAAACCTTGTGGGGAAAAGCAGAACAGATTTATTTCCCTTGGCATACTAACAACATGTGGACAGAACAGTTGCTACATATCAGTAATAACTGCAATGCATATAAGAATAAGATAAAAAATTATTAATGGAAAAAGCCCAATGAACTGTTTTTAGTTTTTCTAACTTCTGTTATTGGCAGCTGCTGAAGTCCTATGTAGTGATGTGAGGAATACTAGTTAATATTCTCAAACTTGATCAATTTTTAAAAAATTAATATATATATATATATATATATATATATATATATATATTTCTATTAAAACATACATTTTAATATATAAAAACATATAGAGTACAATAAAAAATGACATACAGTTGCCTCTCCATTTTCACAGACTTGGAATTCTCATCTCTCGCCCGTTCGCAGGCGGCAAACGGAGGGGGACAAAATGGGGGGGGGGGCACAGCGCCATTCAAGCCAAGAGGGCTTGAATATTGGCGATTTTCCATTTTTGCAGGGGGGTCCGGAACAGATCTCCCACGAAAACAGAGGGGCGACTGTATATGAAAACTGTATCTACAAACCAATAAACTACACAAACTAACAAAAAACAAAGGATAAGTGACTTCCAATTTACAAGCTAATGGATGTAACTATCAAATTACAGTATTCTACTTCTCTCTCTTTCTCTCTGTGTATATGTGTGCATAATTTCATTCCTATGTGTTATTCAATTCTATTATTCTTTAGAATTCTAAAATTGATTATGTCCCTCCAATGATCTGCTGCCAAATTCCACTCAAATCTAAGTAATTAATTTGTCTGCCTTACTAAAATCATACAATTACATTAAACAATATGCCTACAGCAAAATAATCTGCACATAGAACAGGGTGGCATCCATAATCATCTATCACATTATTCCACTTTCCTCATTATCATCCTTCTCCCTTCTTCAAAATATTTCTTTTACAAATCTTACTTCAAACCTCAGAATTTCAAAAACTGTAATTATTGCAAAACCATATAGAATATAACCAACATTCTAATTATAATTATTTAACTTTCCCATAAGGTTTATTTCCAAATTTCAATTTTCTGCGTAAGCTGAGCACTCATAAGCATAAGCCTTGAGGTACATTTATTATCTCAAAAGTATTATACGTTGAATCTTTTCTTGTATGTTCCATGGCCTTGATCTGGATCAAATGCTGAATCACTGAAATAATGTGCTGATGTTTTTCCTGACACCCAAATTTTTGAGATTTAACAAAACAGTCTGAAGACTTCTGAGCAAAGTCTATTGTAAAACCTTCTGACAAAGTTCACAGCACCTGCTTAAGCAGGAGTTTCATGTGCTCTACCTCCGCCACAGCCTTGGCTTCCAATAGAGCAACACCAGATTCCCCCCACAAGGTATATCTGTTATACAAGTGGGCAAATTCATGGAAGAGAACCCTTCCAGCCATCATCTCCAAACTCTGTCATCACAAAAATCCCAGATAAGACCAGGGTTGTGGGCTGGCTCTATCAAATCTCACAGATGCAAAACCCCACTCCTACTTAGGGTGGAGAACACGGTAGACTGAAGCCCTGCCTCTGGTGTGCATGGAAAGAGCAATACCCAGTTAACAATGCCCTCCTTGCATTTCAGAAAAATTGTACCATTTTATTTTCTAGTTGCAAAAATCTGGTGAACATTACTCGATCCTAAGACCTGAGAAGTGCTTATCCAAATAATATTGCAGTTTTGAGGTCATTTAGTATCTTCATCTGTTTGATAATTTTATGAAAAAGGTCCAGTGACTTTAGATAACTATAAGAATCATAGCAGTAGCCATTTAGTTTCCAAAAATTACATTAGTTGGCAAAAACATAAAAAAATTCCACTGTAGAGGAACAAAAGGAACAGGAAAAAGGTCAAACATCTCAAAATATACATACTGCTGTAGATGTCTCTTCTGGCAACAACATTTTCACAGCCTCAGGGCCTTTCTTCCTGCAAAATCTACAAATATACAAGAGATACTTCTTAAAAATCAGGTAAAATGTTATTATAGAATAATGTATTGGGGAAGCTAGAAAACTGGTGCTTCCATTAATTCCCCTGGGACTCATGCCAAAAAAGTAAGTAAAAACTGATTCTTGGGGCTAGAATAATCATTGTGAAGACCTTCTTCTCTATTCTTTACTATCTCTGTATATATCCAAACCAGAAATCCAGAGGAACAATTAAGATCAAATCACAGAATTAAGTGGGTGAATGTTAACCTATTAATAGAATTGAAACAGGCACATACTGAGTGAAGTATCATATGCTACATTAAAAATTGTATCAGATGTTCCTTCTTACTCTTTGGCTTGAATCAAAGCTTGTGCCCCTTCTTCATACAGTTGGGAGCACACTTCATCCAGCAGTTTGTCATAATTAGCATCCTCTGCCTTTACATTATCCTGTAATATGACCTCTGCTCTTTTCACCAGCTCTGCTACCAGCGTTGCCCTGAAAATGTCAACATTCAGAGTATAAAGGGAAAAAAACCAAAAGAAGTTCATGAAGACTTAACTACATTTAATACATACGGCACAGTTTGAATCTTATTTGCAACTGCAATTCATAGGGAGTCCTTAATTCCGGTTTTCATGGCCTGAATGTCACAGGAAACTTAACACACTAGCCACTTCTAAAAAGTTGGGGACACAAGGCACTTTAGCTTATTACTTATTCCTGCCCCCAGAAACCGTTCTTGAATTAGGAATGAACTGGGCCAAAGAAATGGGATTGTTTTTCTGGGAACTATTATTTAACCGTTTTATATCCCATCACCCAACAAATTCCCAAGGTGATACAAAAATATATAGTTACCAACAGACTAAAGCAAAAACATTAATTCACAAATCACAGGAAAACAGCAAAAAGCAACCAGCAGAGAAACAATAAACACCAAGCAGCACGAAAGCAGTGCACAGGATTCCAAAGACTGGGGAAATAAAAAGATTGCCTGCAGCTAACAATGATTTCAAGGCAGGCACCAGCTAAGCCTTCTTAGGTAAAGTATTCCATTGTGGGGTGCCGATGAGCAGACCCTTTCCCCATAGCCAGGGATTGCATCTCAGAAGGTTAGGGCACCTAAAGAAGTATGAATGTTTTCATATATGGTTAAACCACATGAAAACAAAGATCTCATTCATTGTTTTTCTGAACTGGGAATTCATGTTACAGAATTCACCATTAAAATATGCACATACAGTAACAGTTTTTCTAACTATAAAGAATGGAGAATGAGTTTGACTTATCATCTTAAGGCAAAAGCTCAAAAAGAAGTTTGTGGAGCCCTTCCCCATTCTTACTTGATGTGCTTGACACAATTTGATCCTATTCTCTCTGCCACAAATTCTACTGTTCTCCTTAGAGATGGGGACTGATTGTGGAAGAAGGCTTGCTCCAGCTCTGCCTATTAAAAAGAGAAAGAAGAATCTTAATGAAACTAGAATATTCCACAAATCCACTGTCTTCAGACCAAAGTCAGTTATAACATATATCTGATCATTTTGAATTATTAAATCGAAACCTCACTGTCATTTTTAAAAATCTGAATATAGGGACACAATGGCTTAGCAGTTAAGACAGAGACTCTGACAATGGCAAGGTTGGCAGATGAGACCTGAGCGCCACATGACAGAGTGAGCTTCTGTCACTTGTCCTGACTTCTGCCAACCTAGCAGTTCGAAAGCATGTAAAAGTGCAAGCAGATAAATAGGTACCACTTGAGTAGGAAGGGAACAGCATTCTGTGCAGTCATGCTGGCCACATGACCACAGAGCCATCTTTGACAATGCTGGCTCCTTCTGCTTAGTAATAGAGATGAGCACTGCCCCCTACAATCGGACATGACTAGACAATCACATCAAAGGGGAAACCTTTAATTTACCTTTACTGCTTTCTACAAAGCCCTCAGTGACAGTGAAAATACTTTAAAACATTTTAAAACCATGTGAAGGTTTGTGCAAATCCACATTTTTACTTGGCAGCAACGCTGGAGCCAACCAGGTTTCCAAGGGGAAGATACTTCACAACTGGCATACCACAACAGAAAAGGCACTCTTTGACATTCCAGCAATTATGATACCTACCGAAACAACCTACGTGATCCTAGGATCATTTCAGAATAGCAAGACAAGTGACCATTCCATTTTTTACTTATTCAATTACCTCACTGACAAAACACACAACATACAATGGATTCAAATTACAACTTCATGTTCAGGATTTTTTCAAAAATCTGCTTCCTGCCATAAAACAGTATGTTGTTGTTGTGGGCCTTCAAGCCATTTCTGACTTATGGCAACTCTAAGACAAACCTATCATTGGTGTTTTTTCTGCATGTTTCTTCAGAGGAGGTCTGTCATTGCCATCCTCTAAGACTGAGTGTGACTTGCCCAAGGTTACTGAGTGGGTTTCATCGTCAAGCAGGGATTCAAACCCTGGTCTCCAGGACCATAAACCAACACTCAAACATTACCCACAAATTTATTTGCTCAAATAATCATACAGTTAAGCACTTCTTCCATATAGACTAGAGAAGGGTTGGGAAACTACCAGACCTAACCAAATATACCACCATGACAACTGAGCTCCAACAGTGGACCAACAGCCAGTCTGCTTCTAATATGCCTCTTTTCTGCAAAAGTAAGGTGTATCAAAGACACTCAGGTAGCAGACTTGGAAAGTAAATCCAAAAACTTCCTGAGGAGATCCTGGAGCACAGCACTTAAGACTGTTTACAAAATGTCTCTAGCCTCCCTATTCTGCAGTTACATGTGTACCTGCCTTCCAAGGTATTCTCCTTTCAGAGGAAAGAGAACCAAAGAGAGAATGCATAGCCAAGCACATGCATGATCATGGATACAGAGTAGGCAGCCTGTCTCTGGTCTTTCATACTGTCCCCACTAGCCTACAGGGGAAGAAGGGGGAAAGATATGCTGGAAACTGGCAGAGGGCAGATATACGTGCATTAGAAGCAGGCTGCCACATTTTTGAACAGATGCATGATTTTATCTTTTTTAAATGGGTGTTTGTGCATGCACACTACTCCTGCCACACTCAATTTGCTTTGGTCCTGTCCATTTTCAGCTCTGAAGACACCAATGAAATATAATAATAATAAAATTTATTATTTTTATCCTTTGCGTAATGCAACCAGGGTGGTTACAACATTAAAATATACACTCCATATCCCACAATCCCACCCCCCTTAAAATACTATTAAACAGTTGACAGTTTAAAACACACTTATATGGGTCCCAACAAGTTCTGACCAAGGTAATACAGACCTTGTCAAGAAATTAAATGGGTTTTTTTAAGCAGCATAACATAAGAGTGAAACGCCGCATGATTTTGCTAGAATCCTTTGTTACTTCTACAATAAAGAATATAGTCTCTCATACACAGAGGTTTCTTACCTGAAGTTTCTGCTGAGTGATGGAGGCCTTTGGTGCCAAAGCTTCTGCAGCAGTTGGGGTTATTTTTCTTATATAGCCACCATTCTTTCCTCCGCTTCCCAAAACAAAAGATGACAGCAATTTCCTCAACTCACCTGGAGCAAATTGTTATGTGTTACAAGCCAGTTTGCACAGGGAGGGTATGATAATAGAAAACTGCAGAGAAATCTCAGATAAAGTACATTTCCCACATGAAAGATTCATGGAGGCCAGGAGAAACAATATAAACAACCTGAAGAGCTGTCTGCTTAGGAGGGTCTGGAACATTGCAGTGAGGGAGAACAGGCTGTCTTTCTGCCAACAGCCAAATATCTTTTTACCAAGTGGGTCTTTGGCAACTGATCTTGCTTGCTTTGGAAGCTGTTTTTAAAATCATGAGTGGGGCTTTTAACAAGAGTGTGTGCTACATTGGGGGGGTCGTCAAATGGGCATTGGCTTCTATTCATTTTATATTGATTTTTCCCTCTTTAATTATGAGTCTCCTCGAGTCCCATTTGCGTGATAGAGCAGTTTGATGTAAATGAAATAAATAAATAAATAAAATGGGAGAGAAAAGGAAGGCAGAAGGTTATCAACCCTTCTAGAGATAATAGGCTGAATCTAACACTGGACTAGTATACTTTTCTCTTCCCACCTCACAACCCCCAAGCAATAGGGGGAGAGAGGAAATAATTCTCCCTTTTGTTTTGTGATGCATTACCAATGGCACCACACATAGTATTTAACTGAATTTTTATATGGTTTCTTGCAATTAAAACTCCAAAAGTGTGTACAAAAAATCCACAGCTTTCATGTGGAGTTGCCTCAACACAAATTACAGCAATCAGTTCTTTCTCTTTCAATAGCAGATATATTATGTATATTAATCAAAACTGGTAAATGGTAATCTAGGCCTCAGCTATCACCTGACAAGGCAATGTCAGATGCATGCAGTCCCAAACTATGAAGTTGACTGCCAAATGAAACTGCAATCTCATCCAAAAACAAAACAAAACCCAAAACAGCAAACAAACAAACAAAAACCCTTCTCCAGCTAGTTGATGAACCATAACTTCTTTTTTCCTAGAATGAGTTTCAATTGATTCACTCTCATCCAGTCCAACAGCAACTTCAAAAACATATTAAGGCAGGGCAAACGGCCAAAAAGATACATATCTATCTATCTATCTATCTATCTATCTATCTATCTATCTATATCTATGTCTATCTATATATTAATATATAGACATCTATATCTATATATCTATATTTATCTATATCTATATTTAGCAGTAAAAATGGCCTTATATCCTTTGTCAAACACGCCAAAGAGGCGGGTGATGTTAAAACAGCTTTGATCCAGGAGTATTTCCAAAAGAAATTTTATCTCCATTTTGGAAATAAACGAGGTTTGCCAACACACCAGAAGGGCGAGTGGCCATTTAGAAATTTTTTTACCTCAGAAATAAAATTAGAATAGAAAATTTTTTACATCAGAAATAGAATTAGAATGTCAGACTGCGATTCTCACAGAAATCGCAGCGCTCATCTTAAAATATGAACAACAATGTTAAAACAAAACACCACCAAAACGCAAAATGATCCTGTCAAAAGGCAATTTAAAGTGAGACAGGAAAAATGAATCTCTGAAGAGTTCCTCTAGATGCTGCTGCTGCGGCGGATAAAAGGAACTGAGGGTTTAGGTGGGAAACTGGCCAATAAGGCAGTTGGAGTGGGCGGGGCTACCGCCAAAACGCTTCTAAAAGCTCTAAGAAAGTTCTGAAGTTTGCTGCGCAGGCACAGAATAACCCATTTGTGTGAATTCGCAGATGACCACTCGTAGAAATACTGTTACAGGTAAGCAACCTGTCCATATCCTCCTTGCTAATCACAGGAAGTCATTATTTTTGTTCAGATTATTCACCCTTTTCCCCGATTCTCCCTAAATGCCCAATAAAGGAGGGTATTCAGTTTTTCCTAGAACTATGATTGTGACATAGCATATACTTTGATAAATGACTCACCGAGATAAGGGCAACAGGTATAAAGCAACTGCTGATCCACCAAAGGCACAGAATCCTATGGAAGGAGGGAGAAAGTGAACAGATTTTTACTCCTTTCATACATTTGGATAGTGTTCAGAAACCTGCAGACTGCATTTCATTTGCAGGTCACTCACAGGCTAGATATACCTCAGATAACTAACAAGATGACATATGCTCACATGCACAAGCTCATGTGCTCATCTGTACAAGTTTACCAGAGCTTGGATTTTTGTTCCAGAATCTCTTATCAATTCTTCTGATTTCACTTCGCCAGAAAAGAACAAGTTCTCTGGAACAGTAGGCACCTGGAATAAAAATTGTGAACATTTAATTCCATGAGCAGGATAGTGAAAAAACAAAAATTGAGTGCATCTTATTTTCTAAACAAATGTTGAAAATAGTAGCCCATACTTGAAAAAGCCATCCCAAGACTGCAAGGATCAGTAGTTTATTCAGGAAACACATCTCTTTATCTTCAGAAAGTAGCATACATCTAGAAGAGAACAACAAAGGAAACAGAAGTAATAAAACAGTTTGGGACCTTGGTATTTGAGACAGTCCTTCCCCCTGTATATGCCTGCCCAAGGATTTAGGTCTACTGTTGGGCTCCTCTGCATACCATTGAGATCAATACACTTGTGTGAGGATACAGGAAATGACTTTCTCAGTTGTGACACCCAAGTGGTGGAGTATCCTCCCCCAACACGAGCACCAACACTGGTTTCATTTAGGCAACAAGTAAAAAATCTGACTATTCACCAAAGTCCAATGCAAATGTTTTAAAATTATTTTAACGTTTAAACTTATTATATTTAATATGTTTTAGGTTATTTAAATTATTTGTATTGTTTTAAACTATATTAAAGTATATTAACTTCACTTACACACAGCCCTAAAAACTTTAATATAGGTCAGGGTAGAATTTTTAAAATAATAACAATAACATATGTGGAATCAAAGCATCTTTCTTTATTTCTATCTCCTTGTGGGTTTTTAAAAATAAATTATTTCTCTTACATTTAAAAACTTTATGGCTCACTCTACAAGACAGCAAGGATTTGAAATGCAAACCTAGTGGTCAGTTTGCTGCCCATTACTGTTTGTTTTGAGGATCATGCCCACAGGTTAGCCATGAAAGGAGACAGTCCTTGACAGAGAAAAGGCCGCTCACTCAGTGTATTCAATAAAATAAAGTTTACAGCTATTTCACAAACTCAGAAATTAATTACAAAAGCTTTACCAACACACCCTCAATAATTCCGCTCCTTGCTGCAGATCTCAAACAAGAAACAAAAATATATCCCCAGCCTCTTACCTGTACAGTTTCAAGAGGAGAGCAAATATCTTCCCATAGTAGTCAAGAAACGGAGCAATAAAATCCATAAGGGAAAGAAACTCAACAACCCAGGGTATGGTCAGGACTGTGCACCTTTTCTGAATGGATTGGCTGAGCAGCTTCAATATATCCAGCACAGGACGTGTCTTCAAAGAAATCAATATTGGGAAAATATTCACTACAACCCAAGAGCTTACTTCTTCATTGTAACTGTGTAATTATATAAATGGACCATTTTGGGGGATTTTTTCATTCACTGACAAACGTCAGTATACTTGCATCACCATGCAACACCAAAAAACATTATCTTTCTGCAACTAGTTTCAGAACGTAGAAAAATTACTTTTAGAGAGTAACAGCCCACTGAATCTTGCATCCAGCACATGTTGACAGGGACTCTGGGAGCTGCAATTCAAAAAGTACTCTCTCCTTCTTGTTCAGGACACAACTTAATGTAATGGACACCCATTACAATGCTACCATATTGACTATGAGCTGCCAAAGAACAAGAAATGGAAGGAGGCACATTCAGTCACCTATTCACTATATCCTCTTTTGCTACAAACAAACAAAGCCACACCTTCTCCTTAGCTAAACATAATCTTTTGGAAATGTTTGTGCAAGTAAGGCAAAATCATATAAAGAAGTGTAGAACATTTAAGGCATGATGTTAAGTATTCAGCACACCCTTCTGTAAATTTATCAATTTATCAAAACAGCAGAAATCAAATAGGTACCACTTTGGTGGGAAGGCAACAGCGTTCAGAGCAGTCATGCTGGCCACATGACCACCGGAGTAGTTCTTGGACAAGGCTCGCTCTTCAGCTTAGTAACAGAGATGAGCATCGCCCCGTACAGTCAGTTACGACTAGACATTCATGTCAAGGGACTACCTTTACCTAATCTACACTAAGTTTAACATACAGTCAGCCTGCCTTATCCACAGATTTTTTATCCACAGGTTCAATCATCCACAGCTTAGAAATATTCCAAACAAAATATATATTCCAAAAAGCAAACCTTGATTTTGCTATTTTATGTAAGGGACATCATTTTACTACACCACTGTATTTAATGGGACCTGAGCATCTACAGAGTTTGAAATCCATGGGAGGATCCTGAAACCCAAACCACAGCAAATACCAAGGGCCCACTGTAATATGGAAATATACCATTGAAGCACATTAAAAGAAATAAAATATTTGTGTATTAGCAGTGAAGCAAGTCCATTCAAGCTCAGCAATTTAAAGTAATTTATCTGAACACTACCTCAGGTTTCTACTCCCAGCCTATACACTGATATTTAATAAGAATTCTGGGCACAAAAGTGGACAACACAAATTTAAATTCATGCTTGGCCATAAATATAGTAAATAATAATATGACATGGAGACTAATGCTAGTAGAGTGGACTCAGGGCCAACCGAATAATTTCTTAACATAGCATGGCACCCTCTCAGAATTTAGTCTGCTGCAGTGATTTATTTTGGACTAGTACAGAGACAGGTTCAAATCTCAACTTGAACCTCATTGGGTGACTTTGGAATAGTCACTATTTCTCAGCCCAATCCATCTCAAAGGTTTGGTGAGAAAAGGTTTGCTTGGTTTATATTGTGAGCTGTCTTGGGTACCTTTTTAGAAAAAAAGGCAGCATAGAAAACAAACACAGACGAACAAACAAACTGGTGGAAAACCAAGATACAAATTAACAAAACCAAATAAGGTTTACACATGAAAACCAAGCCTTTCTCCACCTGTGTAGGGTTTTTACATGGGGGCAATCACAAATAAAATACTTCTTTGCTCAGAAAAGCAGTATAGTCTTTTGAGATAACATTGGCCTCAAGCAGATGGGTGGCTTGTAGTGGCCTCTGGCCACTCCAGCCATGAGCGCACCCTGAGCAGCGTGGGACCGTGACCAGACACTGCAGTCACGAGGCCGGCCGTCACCGTGGTCCGCAACAGACTGCCAGCAAAGGGCACTTTTGTTGCGCTCCTTTTGTGGTTGGGTTTGGGCTGCCTTAGGTGGCTGCTGAGCAACTTCAGCCTGGTAGAGGGCATATATGAATGCCACGCCCTCGGATCAGCCCAAAGGCAGAGCTTTTGGCTTGTTTCGGGCCCAGACCACCTGAGTTACTGTTAGTATTTAGCCTCAGTTTACAGCAGCAAACACACAAAAAATACAGAAAAACCAGAGGGTAGTTAATTGGGGTACACGTTTTAACAGAAGTAGCTCTCCAATGACACATACAAATTTGTGTACAAATGTGTGTGTGTGTGTGTGTGTGTCAGTAGAGATGGCTAGTTACATACTTGGTTTCTTAACACCACTGCAGATTCTAGCTGATCTCCAGTCACTGGCTCTGATGTGCGATAAGGCAGGAAGACAAGGAATCCAAAAAACTTTGCCAGGAGTCTGAGGCTCATAAGGATAGCAGCAAAGTGCTTCTTTTCATCCTGAAATGCAAAGATACACCAAGCACACATTGCAGTCACACAGTGGGATGTTAACAATGTTCTTATAGTGTCTCTCATGGTTCAAAGCCCACACATTTTCTAATTATAACCTGCCCCAACAGGGCATTTCTGTTACAATTACAATTTAGGATAACAGAATATGTAAATTATTTTGTATACAAATCTATCAGCAACTGATTAAGCCTGATTCCTTGTGTTGCATATGACTGGTTGTCCCTATATCTCTCTGGATAGGTTCTCAAGTCTGTTTTTTTGCTGACTGAAGGGCCCTTCCCATATGCATTTTTACCTCATTCCACCCCTCATCTCACCATTCTTTATCTCCCTTTTTAGTTGTTGTTACTTCAGTTCCAAAATAGAGTATAGATTTCATTTACCTCAATGTGGTTTGAGATAAGCTGACTGTCTGAATAGATATACAGGCAAATGTCAGAACAAGGAGGAACTGAGGCTGATTTAGAGTGGCTTGCTAAACTCACCTAATGAAGTCATGGCTAAAGGCAAGATTCAGGTTCTGGACTAACCAACTCTCAGTCTTTCAATCCTATGCTACAATAGAATATGCCAGCATTCCCCATGTGAGTAGCCATCAGAGATTTAGCCTACAACTCTCATCAATTCCAGCTACTGTAGGGTGATGGAAATTGTGGTAAAGAACATCTGGAACGCAGAGTTGGAGAGCGATGGATTGCACAAGGCAATGACTCACAGTCATTCTTTCTTCTAAAGTCTCCTAAACCTCTTTATACAGTTAAAGACACAACTATGATAGTGTAGAGCAAAAATGTAAGGGGAGATCTGACTAGGGCCTATAAGGGATTTCCCTTTCTCTCGACACCCTATTTCTTTCATTGTTAATAGGTCTTCAAAAGGTAAGGAGTTTTGCTGTCAATACTCTCAAGGTCCAACATTCATTTAGACTATGGCAGCCCCACTCCCTACATTAAAATTCAGCATGCCCAGTATCACTTAAGCAGTTGTACTCAGAAAGCAGTGGCAATTGCCCCAAAGTAAACCAATTTGCAGCTCAGATTAGTTACTGTTGTGGACCATCCCCTCCACCCCTGCAAATCTGCCTTCTTTCTCTTAGGAACAAGTGATGCTATCAAATCTGATTTTACTAACAAAACAATACTGCTCTGTCCCAAGACAATGGGAGTTGTGGATGGAACATCTAAGCACGAGTCAATGAGCATGCTGAACCCCAGAACCCAAGCATGCACTGGGACTTGGGTAACATTTAGGACCCATTGGAAGTTTGCTTTCTCTTACAAATATGTTTGTAGGAGAGCACTGTCAGAACTGCCTACTCCCCACAGTTCAGTAAACTAGTCTTCTGTATTCAAAAGCAAAACTTTATTTCAGCAACTGGAGAACTTAACAGTAAGAAACATGCAGATAGAACTACTAGTATCCATAAATACAAGCAAAAAGTAAGGAATACCCTACCCTACATTTTCACAAGGTTTACCTTGACTCATTTATAACTCAAAATTTAGGGAAGGGCATTTAGAATTTTCAGTCTTGCTTTTCCAGCTCCCTCATACACTTTCATTTTTGTCTCTTTCTTTTCCCATGAGATTGTTCTTGGAAAATCCTTCTCCACATATTGTGCCCAGGCAATCTTTTTTTCCCCTTTTTTTTTTTTTTTGAGCTAACACTGACTCTTTGAATCAACTCCACAACTATCAAAACAATAAAAGAACAAATCACAGCATATGGGAGGATTTGTCAGATTCTGAAAGCATTCAGTTCATCCCATCATATATGTATTACAGCTTGCAAAAATCTAGCTTCTCCTTCAGCAGAGCTTCTAAGCATCTATGGCCATAAAAACAGTATCTAACAATTTCTGATTGCTTCAATTTAGTTTCCCAGTAAGTGTATTTAGTGTCTTATCACACTACACTCTTATAGCACTACATTCCACTTTAACTGCCATGGCAATATTCTGTGGATTTCTGGGGTTTGAGTTCAGTGAGGCCCAAGAGCTCCCTGGCTGAGAATTCTAAATGCCTTTCCCTAAACTGTAAATCCCAGGATTCCACAGGCTGTTGCTATGGCAGTTAAAGTAGAATATAGCACTATAACAATGTAGTGTGACAATATCCTTAGGCAAAATGTGCCACAAACATGAATGTAGGCCATTTCTTTCAGAAGAGGGAAAGTTTTTCTGAGACACTTCTGTAAATAAGTATGAACCACTACGTGCTCAATGAAAATTTATTTATTTCACTTCTATGCTGCTTTTCTCCCAAAAAAGGGATCCAAGTCAGCTCACAAGATAAAACATTATTAAAACATCATTAAATTAAGACATTATTAAAATATCCACTTCTTTTGAGATACCCACTGTTTCCAACTAAAAGAACTAAAACAACCTCCAAAAAGCTTCCACATCATAAAGTCAGAGTAAAATATGACATACAAGAAAACAAACTTTGCTTTGCAAAGTTTATTTCCGTAGACAAGTGGGGTTTCTTTGAGACAAAATTTGGGCTCTTGATGGATCACTTACAAAAGAATTGGTCCAGTGTCTCAAAGAAGTGAAGATTAAAATAGAACAAAATTTTCCAAACTTGTTCATTCACCCCACACAATTTCATCATGGTAAATATAAACAGATTCTGCAACAGATCTGGCTATACTGTTGTTTTTGAAAAATGGAAAGTACCTGCTCGCCCATTGCTTCTCTATCACTAGGTTCATGTTCCACCAAAGCAAGACCATCCAGTTCAAGTATCTGCAGACACAGACTGTCCATCAAGTGCTGATTAAATTGGTAGCTGCACGCACACACACACACACAAAAAGAAAACAATTCAAGAATGAGGCCTTCATGAGAAGATCAGAAAAGAGTGCAAGTTCTTATCTGACTACATCTGCATCAGGAAATGGTTAACATAATGCAACAACATGTTTAAAAATTGGGTAAGACGCACCCCAAGCCAACACTGTTGAAAACTCTGCAGACTGTTCTCCCAAGAGAGGCTCACCAAGCACCTATGATCAATCACATCATTTGAGTGCCAGGAAAACAAAAGAAAACAAAACCTCAAATATTTAATCTAAATTGTTTTCTCTCTGTAAGCCTCTCTGCTCTTTAAATTTCTGATCTTGTTACTTTTTGATTGCCATGTATGTATTCTTATTAAAATGTAAGTTGCCTTGGGAATTTGAAGGAAGGGGGGTAACTTCCATAATACTGTTGTGTAAAGAATCTTACTCTGTCCCTTGGCACATTCTAGGTGTTCAATTCATTTTGAAAAACAGCAGCTGCAACAACCAAGGGTAAGATAAGACAACTGCTATCAAGGCACTCTTTAACACAGCCCTGCAGTTGTGTTAAAATCACTGGAACGCATTCTTCCTAGTTTGTTCACATTGCAAGCTAAACAAAGAAACAAAAGACAAAAAGTGCATTTTACAACAGAATGCTGGGTGCTAGCTCATAAATATAATTACTCAATGGCAGCTTCTCCAGTTTGCTATTTCAAGCTATAAATCTGTAGAGCAGAGCATTTCACTTGACATCTTTGCAGAATTGTGTACCCTCCTACACACACAAAAACAAAACTTTGAAATTGTGGGGTAATTTAAGTTTCCTAAGGCTTTAGGCACTGATAAGGAAATAAAAATATTTAAATATCAAAATATGAAAGCCAAGACTGTTAGAGTCTGGCTTTAAATTAGCAGAGTAGCAGAAGAGTGGCTTTGTATAACTATACCTAAGAACTTAAACTGACTCAAAAACAACAAACACGCAGCTTGTAGTTCAAAACGATGGCTTTAATCTATATTTACATAAAAAGCTAAACCCTAAACTAGTGATGGTTTAGGTAAAGAACCCTAAACTAGTGATGGTTTAGGTAAAGAGAAGGACAGGTTACTTACCTGTAACAGTATTTCTTCAAGTGGTCATCTGTGAATTCCCACAAATGGGTTATATCTGCGCATTCACAGCAACTTCGGAAACTTCTGGAATCGCTAGGCAAAACTTTAGTTGCAACTTTTTGGCGGTAGCTCCTCCCATCCCTATAAAGCCCCTAGCGTTCCCACTCTTTCTCAGTTCCATAAGTTTGCCGCCAAGCAGCACATGAGGAACATGTTAGGTAAGCAGGACACGACTGAGGGGAGGATGGGCAGGATTTGTGTGAATTCGCAGATGGCCACTTGAAGAAATACTGTTACAGGTAAGTAACCTGTCCTTCTTCATCGTCATCTCTGCGAAACACACAAATGGGTTAGACTGACAAGCTTTGGTCAGTGAAGGAGGAAGTGTCCTGACAGAAATTTGAAAGTTGAAACAAGTTGTAATTTATTAACAATAAACTTTAAACCTTAAGGTGCAGTGTCTTAGTCATTTCTTGTTAAAATGCATATAAAACGCAAATGTAATAACCTTAGTGCAAACCAGCAAGCAACACTGCCTTCCCAAAGGCTGTGTCCTCTCTGGACCTTGTGTCCAATCTATAGTGTTTGATAAGTCAGAGGTTGGGACCAGACAGCAGCCTTGCACACATCCTCCAAAGGCACGCCAATCAAAAAGGTGCAGGATGTTGCTACCACACTAGTTGAGTGCACCCATACCCTGGCCGGTGTGTGTGTGTGTCTCTACCTGATAGTTCATAACAGAGGTGGATAGTACTAGCCACCCATTTAGAAAACCTCTGAGTAGTCACAGGTAGTCCCTTTTTAGCCTTCGAATAGCAAACAAATAACTTTTCGGAGCATCTCGAGCCCAAAGTTCTGTCCAGATAAAAGGCAAGCACCCTCCAAACATCGAGGGTATGTAAATGGCACTCGGTATCAGTGGTCGGGTTCAGGGCCAAGGTGAGTAGCACAACATCCTGGTTGATGTGGAAGGCCGACACTACCTTTGGCAAGAAAGTGATGTTGGGATGGAGGTCCACCTTGACTTTGTGAAAATGGAGGTAGGGCTGATTCATCCTTAAGGCACAAAGTTCACTCACATGACGGGCTGAAGTGATGGTCACTAAGAAGGCTGTTTTCCAGGACAGTAATCTTAAGTCCATGGTGACCACTGGCTCGAAGGGTCTGGATGAGAGACCTGAGAGTACTAGGTCCAGGCTCCATGCCAGTGTTGGTATTGAAGAAAGAGAGTGTAGGTTCGTAAGCTTTCATGGCCAGCATCCATAGTTTTTTGTGAGTTTTTCAGGCTGTGTGGCCATGTTCTAGAAGAGTTTCTTTCTGATGTTTCGCCAGCATCTGTGGCTGGCATCTTCAGAGAATACTGGAATGGAAGAGAGTGGGTCTATATTTACTGTGAGACCCTGGGTAGGGAGGAGTGATTTCCATGTAAACTGTGTATTGTTCTGTGTTGAATAGGTATTGTTCTGTTGTTAATGGCATGGCTTCAGGGTGGGAGGATATGCAATCAAGGATATTATCTGCTATTCCCATGTAAACTGTGTTTTGTTCTGTGTTGAATAGGTATTGTTCTGTTGTTAATGGCATGGCTTCAGGGTGGGAGGATATGCAATCAAGCATATTGTCTGCTATTGTCAGCTGGGAAAGCCCCTGACCCTGGTTGGTTTTCCATTTGCATTTGCTGCATACCATGCAGTTGCGGACAAGTCTACGTAGGGATCACCAAACGCAGTGTACAAACACAAGTCAAGGAACATGAGAGACACTGCAGACTGGGCCAGCCAGAAAAATCAGCAGTAGCAGAACACATTATAAACCATTCTGGGCATAAAATGCTGTTTGAAAACACTGAAATTCTGGACCATGCCAACAACTATCAGGTCAGAATGCACAGGGAAGCCATCGAAATCCACAAACACTTGGATAACTACAACAGGAAAGAAGAAACCCTTAAAGTAAACAAGGTTTGACTACCAGTCCTACAAAATAAGAAAATCAGCACTCAGCAAATGCAAATGGGAAACCAACCAGGGTCAGGGGCTTTCCCAGCAGACAATATCCTTGACTGCATAAATTCGATGTCCTTCAAGAGATCTTGTGGGAATGGAGCAACCAGGAGCCAGTCATCCAAGTAAGGGAAGATCGTAATTGCATGTTGATGAAGGTAGGCTATTACCAGGGCCATGTACTTGGTAAATACCCTCGGCACTGTGGAGAGTCCGAAGGGGAGTACTCGGTATTGGAATACCTGCGGTCCTATGTCGAAAGCAAGGAACCTCCTGTGATCCTCTCGAATCTCAATGTGGAAATAAGCATCGAAGGTCGCTAGCCAGTGGTTTTTCTGTAACAATGGTAAAATTTAGGTAAGGGTTAACAAGAATGGCAGTACACCATAAATTTATTTAGCTGTCACAAGTCCAGTATGGGCCTGAGTCCAGAATCTCTCTTTGGTACCATAAAGTTGCGGGAGAAGAAACAAGAATGAGAGTTGATAAGATCTATGGGCTCGATAGCGTCCTTATAGTGTGCGCACTTCGTCAAGTAGGATGTCTGAGGGTGGGGTAGGGATGAAGGCTCCGGTGGTGGGGAGCTCAGTGAACTCAAGGGCATAGCCCCTACAGACGATGTCAAGGACCCACGAGTCCAAGGTTATCTGAGACCAGGTGTTTAGGAATGGTCTCAGTCTATCCCCAAAGGGTTTAGGGGCGAAGTACGCGGCCCCACTTCATAAATTCTTGTTGGGGCAGTCAACATCCTTTTTACAATACCCCTGGCAGTATCATGGTTGAGAGGGCTGGCAACAGGCAGAGGAAGAGGAAAACTGGGAAGGATTAGGCTGGTCCTGCTGGAGCTGCCTCTCCTGGAGGTAATAGGGCGTGTTGGAGAGCCAGATACCAGTGACGGTGACCACCATACCAACAGCGCTGGGGCTGGGTGGTGGAGGAGGACATACTGTGCTTCAGAGCCATGGTTTTCGTTCAGTATTGGAAGTTGAGCTTCTCGTCCGTCTCTTTGTTAAAGAGGCCGGAGTTGTCAAAGGGCATGCCCTCAATCATATTCTTCACATGCAAGGTCAAGTCCAAAGATCTGAGCCATGCATGCCGTCTCAGTGCCACTGAACCCAAGATGACCTTAGCAGTCCACAGAGTGCCAGGCTGAGATGATTTGTTGGCCTCCTATCAAATGGGCCTCAGCCTGAAGAGTCAGCACTAGGGGTTTCTTATCTGGGAGCTCGTCCAGGTGGGGTAACATCCTTTCCATAAGGTCTTGTTGGTATGCTCCCATACAGGCGAGTCGTTAGTGACCTTTATATCAAGGACTGTAGAAGCATAAAATTTCTTTGGTAGTCCATCAATTTTCTTGCTCTCCTTGTCAACTGGGGATGTTGATGTCTTTGGAGTGGACTGAAGCTGGGTTCCCTCAACAACAGCAGAGTTAGGCCTCAGATGCTCAAAGAGCCAAGATGACGAAGGTGCAATCCTGTATAAATTCTCGATCTTACGAGATGGCTGAGGTGGTCCAGGAGCGCTGCGCTATCTTCTGCAAAGAAGGAAGGAATGCTAGGGCTGGTGGAATGGGAACTTTGCCATGGACTCTTAATTAAATGGCACTGAGTGCTGCATCATCCGTCCTGACCACCTCGATGTCAAGCACGTTGCCCATCTAGATGACTTGGCCCACAAAGGACTTAATATCATCAGTAGGAGAGGCCAGCAGATGGTTGACCAGTAAGAGTGGAGATTGCTGGTCAAACTCAGGAGACAAGGAGCAGGATGACCTTGAGTGTTGAGATTGAGAAGAACCCAGAGACCATGGGGAAGAAGGCCAAGACCTCAGAGGTGAATCCTGAGGGGTATTAGGTAGCGGTCTCTGCTGGAGAGATTGTCTACGGGCTGGAGGTGTTGGTGGGTCCTGCGATGCAGACTTATGGACTTGAGCGTGCATCATAGTGGTTTGACATGGAGGAGGGACAATCATTTGGTATCGAAGGACCTCCGGGTCAACAGGCATCAGGTACCATTAAGAGCCCTGGTTGAACACCAAGTTTGGAAAGGACTGAAGAAGGGAGTCCTCCTTTTCCCCCCAGGCCGCACCGTCGGCCTCCATCCCAAGGGTACCTTGGTCCCAGAGTCAGGAACCCGATGGCTCGGTCTTGAGCTTGTTCGGTCTGGATGAAGGCCGAGACCTGAGGGGTCAGGACAGGAACTTCATCCCAGAGCTCTCCTTCTGATTCGGAGTCGTTAATCAGATGGGACTCTCCATCTACTGCAGTCGGTGTATTAGCAGTAGGCATCACCATAGAGGTGGAAGGGCCCGGTATCGGCAGGGTTTGAGGTCTCGAGACATCTCCTGAAGGGGGACAGGCCTTCTTGAGAAAGCCTAATACTGAAATCACTTATTTCTAGATAATAGGGAAAGATAGTTCATTGTTAAGATGTTTCTTTACAGTAAGGAAGACTTTTTATATTAAGCAAACCTTTCCCCCCTAATGGTGAGTGCAACTTTTCTTTCCTCTCTGTAGTGCAATTTCACCTTGCTTTGTAGGATTTGGGAAAAGCATAAACTGTAGTCCTTAGGAAAATATTCTGCTAAGGCAATAAACATATTACAAAACATCTGTAAACAATAGAAAACACCCTGTACAGACCCTTTTTCAAGGCTGCATCCAAGTCACTTTCTACCATATACTTTATAAGGATCAAATCAAATAAACTATGGCAAACATCTTTGATAACAATCACCACTCACTCAAACATAGCCCAGAGGCAGCTAGAAACTGCTAACCTTCCTGCACTGAGGATGAAGTCCCTGAAGAACTGCTGGCATCCAGGGAAGGAAGGAGGTGGGCAAGGCCCATTGATGTTCTGAGGAACAAGGAACCTCTCTTGCAACCTTTTCAACCGGCTCAGATTATCTGGCCCCAACATGTTAAGGACATCCTGGTCTGGAGTGTCTCCCCAACTTGTGCCACCACCAACTGGACCTTTACATATCTTTTGAAAGGAAGTTAAGAAAAGCATTAAGGTTTTTCCCCTCCTTGCAGCATCATAAAAATCTACCACTCTACTCAGATTTTCTTATTTCAGTGACTTTTTAGTTTACAGCTCACTCACAAAGGTAAAACTCTGTGTGCTGTGTCTACTGTTCTTTTATTACAACGGTGCTAATATATTATTTTGCCATTTGGAAACTCAGATTAAGATTTCAAGTTGATTTCAAAACTATGCATCAACTTGGATTCAAAGTTAATGCTATTCAATTTCTGTAGCAGCTTTGGTGGTTTCATGAATTTCTAAAGTACATTACTTAGCATATAAACTACAGGTTGCACATCCTTTATTTGGAATTCCAAAATCCAAAATTGTCCTCATGGGTGGCTGTGATAGTGACACCTTTGATTTCTCATAGTTCAGTGTACACAAACTTTGTTTCATGCACAAAACTATTAAAACTATTAAAATATAGTGTATATATTTATAAGTGGTATATGAAAAATAAATGGATTTTGTGTATAGACATGGGTCCCATCTTATTATGTATATGCAACTATTCCAAAACTGAAAAAAATCCAAAATACAAAACACTTCTGGTCCTTAGCATTTTAGATAAGGGATACTCAACCTGTATTGTAGAAGAGTACTCCATGACAAGGGTCTAATAATATACACGACAATTCCAAGCTTACCAGAATTTTCCAGCAAACATTACTAAAAAGAAATAAGGGAAGAAACTGGGACCATAAAAACTAGGACTAAATTAGTCTAAAAGAACAAGATTTAATGCATTAAGGTAAAAACCAGACAAAATAAATAAAACAGACAATCCACTGCCTCAAATATGATCTACATATGCCTCAAATATGACCTGCCTTGAACTGGTTGGCACGAGGGATTAGCCCATGTGTTGTGGCTTGTGTCCTCAGCCTCACAGAGAATGTGGTTATCTTATTTGTTCTTGTAGAAAAAGCCAAAATTAGCAAATTTGTACCATTGTGCAACAGTCTGTGATGTAATATAAAACAGAAAAAACAACCCAGTTGTCACAGCAGAAACCATGACTATTTAGTGGGCGTAATTTCTACAAATTGCCTTAAAAGATGTTTCCTTTGTCTGCAAATTAAAATATTGTCTGCAAAATTCAAACTGTAAAAACTAAGTTATAAATTAATTATGCATATTATCAAGTATAAATTACAGAAATGGTCCATCATCATGTATCTCTGGATTCATAGTATTTTGCTTATGGGAAATTTCTACCTGAAGAAGTTGCTTCAGGAACAGCCTGGCAAAGTGGCTGTAGTTACAAGGTGCAGAAAGATGAGCCATCATAACCCTGAAAAATAAGAGGGAAATACTATAAATAAAACAAGATAAAGTCAGGTGTTAACATTCATGTTGCTGCTATTTAGAAAAATAGTGAGTTACCAATTTTAAAACTATGAAAATTACTGTTTTTATTATTTTTAGTTCTATGTGACCCAAAAAGGACATTCATGCTTATCCAAAAATACTTACATTATTTCTTCTATGAGCATATGGACAGTCTTCTTGGGGTATTACACCAGCCTAACCTGCTCTAACACTTGCATTATTTAGAATAGACAATCTGAAAGGGCTGGGGCCAATTTCTCCCCACCCATCCTCCAACAGCATCCAGTAGGTGATTTTTGTTAAAGGCACACGGAATGCTTTTGATGCAGTTTTCAGGTAAAATTTGCCCAAAATCAGAGGCATTTAAAAAATAATAATGGGTGGGTGGAGGGGTCCCAGGGACTGCAAAAGTGATGTCTGCAGGTCACACATAGCCTGTGGGCTGCACTTTTCCCCATCTCTGATTTAGACACTTGCATAACAAGGTATCCAATATCCCTTCGCAAGCCATTTCCCCATTCAGCCACAGTGCAACAGTACAAGGGCACAGCTGTGCCCCCAGCGATACAGGAACACCTTCACAATCGTCTCCAGAATGCCTGGAAAGCTAAGAGATGCTATGCATTTCTTTTTTTAAAAAGAAAAGCTACCTTGGATCTCTTTCCACAAGAAAAACGGCTTTTAAATGAAATACAAACAAAAGTTCCCCACTGCCATTCCCTTCTCCTTTTGTGTCAAGTCTTTTTAGATTGTGGGCCTGACGGCAGGGAAATGTCTAACTATTTGTAAGGCGCTCTGAGAGCCTTTGTGGCTGAAGAGTGGGGTATAAATAAATAAAGTTTTCCTTCTTTAATTTTTTTCCTCCAGCTGGTATCCAATATCCAAGTTAAAAGACATCTAGGTACACTGACAAAATCTCCTTGTTTGACTATTACTCATCACTTGTCAAAGAACAATGGTACAAATGAACAATGCAAGCTGCCACATTGAAACCAGATGTTGACAGGGAAAGACAAATAAAGCCCAGAATGAAAACTGGATTGTAAGTAGGTATGCAACAGAAAAACTAGATGTACTAAGATATTACCATTGATCCAGGAAACTCTACATTGCCTTTCAAAATTGAAAGTATCCTCTGCTGTTGTTTATTTGTATCTCCTATTTTTCTTTCTGACCTCTAAAGGAACTAATAATACATGACATTAAATGCATAACATTACATAGTAATATTGTTTTAAAAGTCAGCAATGACTTGTGGAAGCTATGCTTTGCATTTAAATAGAGACCCTCCGAAATTGAAGTTTGTGAAGCAATTGCTGCTTAGAAATCCATGTACACATGCATGCACATACTTTTAAAGTCACAACTGAATTTTTTCCCAAGCCACCAATTCACCAGAAATACAAGAAATACTATTTAGTCAAGGAACTACAAAACATTAAAATGACATTTTAATTTGTCAGGGCACAGCTGCAAGTTTACCAGGCAACTGTGACATAATCTTAGAATCAACCTTAGATCTGTTCCCAACTTGCCCCAATATGCCATCCTTAACATGGAGACAAATATATCAACACAGGCAATTCTTAATTACCATAGTTCATGATCCAACAGGAATCTTCTTGTAGAAACACAGTAAGTAGCTGCTTAATAGATCACAATGGGAGATAGTAATAAAGATGAGGCAGTGCTTTCTATTAGCTGAACAGTACTCCACAAATTCTTGTTAAACCACTAATTTTTACCTGATTCTTTCTCCCAGACGCTTCTCAAAATCCCAGCCTGGTTTTTCATAGTTATCTTCCCATTCTCGCAACAACTCATAGAAAATATCTCTATTGAACAAGACATATAATTTAGCTTCAAACTCAAAATCACAGTAATTGAATGACTCAACAAATTACATAAACTGTGCCACGGTATTCTACTTAGTTACAGGCCCTATGACTGTGACAGAATTTTTATTACTTTTTTCAATTTCTCAGATATTGCTTATAAAGTGCACAAGCCTAAAGACTGACCAACCAAACAGAAAGCAATCATAAAATGTTCACAAGATAACTAACTGAGGTACAATAGCATCACCTGGGTTTTTAAAAGAAAACTGAGATAAAAGTTTTGGTAAAGCCTGGCCAAAAAACAATATAATTTTCCTGTTCAAATTACTGCCAAATCTTTCTTCCAAAATACACTATATAGCATGAATGGAAATCATGTGGCCCTCCAGATGGCAGAGGCAGTCCACCAACATCTGGAAGACCATGTGATTCCTGCTCTTGTTCTGTAGGAAGACAATGAACAAGAATGAATATCACAAGTTGGGTGTTCCTTCTTGCCTGTTTGGTTTTCAATTTCATTAACCCAAGGTTTCAAAAACAAATAATATACATCCAAATGAGGACTATGGGTTTGGAGAACATAGTTCAATGCTACTTCCATTATCTGCTGCATGTTAAAGAAAGGTATGAATCACACATTTTTATAATATCTCATGATGGAAAACAGTACTGACCTTTGCTTCTTAAATATGTGAAATGCTTTATCAGTGGAAAAGTTAGATCGATTGTCAGTTTCTGGCTGGAAGGAAACTGACTGTACACATGAAGGTAGCAACAGAGAAACCTGTTTAATATACAAAAGCGTAAGTATATGTTCTTCTGATTTAATAGTCTCTCCAATCTACAAAAATAAACACAGAGCTTTATATTACAGTTTATTCTCCCTTTTGTACAAGACCTTAATGGTTAGTCGGTTTTAACAGCACAACATGTAGTGATCGATTTCCAGTATATCAATCTTTTATAACCGGTGAAAAGTCAGTCAATATCATTATTTCATGTCTTTTTTTCAGACAGAGCAGTTTATTCTGTTAATGACAGCTATCATTCAGGCTACAGAAAAAAAAATCCACAAATGTCCAGTTCCCCCATCCCAGTTCCTATTTCTAGGAGGATATAAATAATGATAAGAATATTAAAAGAAAAAATGGTTTCAATTTCAAACAGTGAGCATACTACAGCTTTACACAGTGCTTCTAGTAGATGCTTTGTTTTTACCTTAGCTGTGCTGTTTTCATAGGCTGCCATAAGCCTTTCATGCAAGACAGGAGAAAAGGATGCAATCCTATCATTTTCAGCCAAGAGCTTCAGCGTCCCTTTCTCTAGATGAGAGACAATTCTGCCAGAATGAACAAGGAACAGGAACACATTACTAAAACAAATGAAAAAACCAAACGCCCTTGAATTCCTGGATTCTTAAATCCCCCACTGATTAAAGCCAGCTATACACAGACTATATGAAAGGAAGATCTCAGAATTATTTTCATTTAAACGGAATGAAACACTGATTAGCAAAGACAACTGAGTAAATAAGAAATGCACTAGAACAGTTGTTCCACTGGAACTATCTATCCATTAGAAAATGGCATAATCCATGTTGTCAAACTTAAAGATGAAGTAACAATTTGTAATTAAGCTGTTCAACATACAAACCAAACAGAAGCAAGCACTTGATGAAAACAAAATTTGGTGTGCACTTATAAATAATAATAATAATAATAATAATAATAATAATGTAATAATAAAATTTATTTATATCCCGCCCTATGGTAACTCAATTGTTACCATCACCCCCACAAAAATTTCACTTACACAAAGTGATAATCCAAGACCTGAACAGCAAAATAAACACAGTTGTGTATACTGCAAAAATGCTGCTTTTGAACTGCGTCTGCAAAAATACAAAAGCTGTTTTTAGAAAAAGTTAACTGGTCAGAAAGCCATAGACATTTTCTGAAAAGAAAGAACTGATAATCTCTGTAAGAATAACATATCACTGAATGTAGGCAGATCCACCACTGATCAGCAACATACAGCACAATCCTTCCTTTCATTACTGCTTCGTTTAACTTAAGTAACTAAGGAATGCCGAACACCCAATGAGTTATGAGAATTTATTAAGGGGCTTCTATAAGCAATATAACAAGGGAAGACATTTGAGAAAATTGCCATAAGCAGATATAAGGAGGATATGCCAAATGGATGTCATTTCTTATTTAAAACTTACGGTTTTCAGAGAATTCAAGTTTAAATGAAGAGTCATACCATTTTTCACCGATAGCAATGTATTACAGGCATATCTCAGTTAACAAAGGGCCTTTGCAGACTGCCAGAAATAGTGCACATTAAATTGAGGCACTGCCCTGGCTCAGTGTTAGGGAATCATGGGAACTGTAATTTATTGTGGCACCAGAGCTCTCTGACAGAGAAGGCTCAATGTCCCAGAAAAAAATACAATTCCCATGACTCCCTAGCACTGAGCCAGGGCAGTGCCTCAATTTAATGTGCACTATTTCTGGCAGTCTGCAAAGGCCCAAAGTCTCTGACAAAGAAGCTCCTTTTTACAAAGCCCTTTTATGGGAGCCCAGCCCAAGCCAGCACTTCCCCCTGGCTTTTTTTTCCTTGTCTTCTATCTACCTGGGAATCTTTTTGCAGCCTTGGCACTGGTAGGATGGTGAAGGAGAGCTGGAGACAGATGTTTAATGTTGAGTTGCAGTAGCATATCTGCTATAAGCAGTGCTATTGACCTGGGAGAGAATGGGATTCTACTCTGGGTGCTACTGCAGCTGTGTGTGCTTATGTACAACAGGCAAGGTAAACAGTTGCCTCCAGAATCACTTACTGAGCATGTGTGTAGAGTAATCAGAAAGAAAAGGGAAAAGCAGATTAGCCTGCCTCACCAACTACTCTAGTATGTTGGAAAACCATAGATCTATAAGTTTTTGCCACCGAGATGGAAATTGTAAAAGTGGAGGCTGATGAAAGAAAGAAAAATCATCCTGGAATGCATTCTTGAAGAAGCTTTTAAGTGATCTCTACAAGATTAAAATGCTTTTGTTTACTTATGCAAGGCTTGCCTGAGCTGGTTGTTTCATTTCACAGGTGTATAATGTTAGTTTTGAATAAAAGTTTTGCTAAAATATGTTAAACTGCTAATCTTTTTTGTAGTGTAAGAACCACTCTACTTTCTATGTTATTTCTACTTCTTGTACCAAAGTTTCTGTTAAAGAAATAAAGCCTCAGAAATTATAATTTATTAATTATATTATATTATACCTTTGTTAACTGAGGTACAGCTATTTTCAGATATTATAGGTAATTTTTTTAAGGAACATTATGACACTGAATACTGCTGGCAACAGAATTAAACATAATAAAAATGTTCCAGGTGTATATTACACTGTACCCTTAGGCTTATCAGGAAAAAAACACACATATTTATTGGCACTAAGTTTCTGTTGTCTAAAACAGTGAGCACACTACGACTTTACACAGTGCTACAACTAGATGCTAAGTTTCTATGTCTCATATCAAATCCTTGGGTTACAGCTTAATAAGCCAAAATGCAGCTTCATTTTTCCTTCCCTCGCTTTAGCAGAACTAGTCAAAAAGTGACCAGTAACTAAAGCTTCTCATTACATCCAACTGGAAAACTATATTTAATGGCTTCCAAACAAGCCACGATATGAAGCCAACTTCTGAATTGTTTGGAAACCAAGATTCTCCATGTAGATGCAAATAAAAATTATATTTAACGGCAGCGTCTTGATTTGTTTGTCCACTCACAAAAAGTGACTGTGTAAATGCACAAAACTGGTGCACATCCTGGCTTATTAAACTAGGACTTGACTATATGAATGCACTCAATATAGCACATTTCATCTCTTTAAAGTATCAGAAAAATGCAAAGTAATCATTTTTAAGAGAAAGACAACCTTTAAAACCCATCTATATTACACTTGGCAGACAAGGAGCTATATGTAGTGCAACTTCTGACCTTTGTATTCTCCACTGAAATTCAGGTCACTTTCCCTGTCCTCTACAGAGGAGGTTCCCTTGGCTGTTAGCAGCTGCAACACAAAGAAAAACTCCAAAAATATATTTGGCACCAGGTTTTCTGCAAAGTGAAGGAACAAAATAAACATTCTAAAATGACCTCTGATTTTATCTCAAAAAATTATAGCCTTATCAGTCTAAGCTTATGAAAGATACTAACATATTCATAATAATAAGGCATGATATATACATCTACAGCTAAAAATAAGCCTCAAGTAATTAAGGTTTTGCTTCATTCTAATGTCCACTCACAATCCACTGATGGAAAAATAAATTTAAACCTCTGGCAAGCCCAATGGATAGGGAAGAAAAGGGGGGAAAAAAAGAAAAGGTGAGAAAAAGAATGTTCTACATTTTGGGCTCTTTCAATGCCCATGTTTTGCTTAAGCCACACATATTGTCAGCTTGCAGATCTTCACAAATCACCCCCAAGGGAATGGGCCCTAAAAAAGGGAAAGAATGCCTAGCCTAACTTTACTTTGCAATTCTGTACAAGAACAGAATTTAACAATTTCCATACTAAGAACCTTAGCTTATTTTAAATGTGTGTGTTTCTAGTCATTATGTTTGACAATAGTAACTTGAAATGATAAAAACAATCCAAAAGCACTGAAAAGCAAGGAAGGGCTGTTCAGATTTCCAAATATCAGGGAATGGGAGTTGGCTAGTACTGGAAAAATCAGATCACCCTTCTAATTTAGACAGTTTGTGCAGAATCTGAATAGTCTTAGCCAGGGGTAGGCAACCTTTCCCCTTTTGGCCAACATGGCTGAGGCTTCTGGGAGCTGAAGTCCCTTGGCCCTTAAAGGGGAAAGGTTGCCTACCCCTGGTCTTATAATTTTTTCCTGAACCTTTATTATCACTTAAGAGTTCAGGATAAGATGTGCCTCTGCTTAGGCTTTTAAATTATTAGGATATGTGCTGAATAATCAACTAAGAGAAAGACATTTAGTTCAAAGACATTTCTGTGAGCTACTGTTCTTAGCATCCTTCCAAATCAATATGACTGCCAAGGGTTCAGTGTCATCTCTTTACCCGCAATGCAAAATGAGTAAAGCTGAGCCAACTGTTCCAGTTGTTTCCTGCAAGAAACCTGGTTGACATCTGCAGAAGTTACTAACTGGTTTTCAGCAAGAGGATTTGCATTCAGACCAACATTAGGCTTGACAGACGTGTCAGAATCCAGAGATAACCCTGACGTAGACGTATGATGCAACAGCTTGGACCTGTAATTCAAAGAACTGAACATAGAATAGGAAAAGCGAGCAGTTGCTATAAAATAAGAACAGCAAGACCATAAGATTCTGTACACCGCAAACATTTAGCAAGTAAATAAGAATGTAACTTCTTTGGAGAATGACACATTAACTAGTAAAGTAATGTCTTTCAATGAAATCATAGAATCATAGAGTTGGAAGAGACCACAAGGGCCATCCAGTCCAACCCCCTGCCATGCAGGAACTCCCAATCAAAGCATCCCTGACAGATGGCCAAATGTTCTACTGCATTTAGAATATGTTATAAATACAGGTATACCTTAGTAAAGTAAATGTATTCCTGGACATTATTTCTTTTATCAGAACTGATACTGGGGCAGAAATAGTATGGAAAGAATAGGGATGGCTTCCTACACCACCACCACCACCACTGAATGAGCAGTTCACCATGTTTCAGCAAATTTTTTATTCAAAACTAATGACAGGCATATGTGAAATGAAAAAACAAAACAGGTCAAGTAAGCCTTGCATAAGTAAACAAAAACATGCTGAACCTTCTCCAAACCACCCGAAGGCTTCTTCCAAAATGTGTCCAAGAACGATTTTTTTTCCTTTCACCAGACTCCACTCTTATGATTTCCATTTTAGTGACCAGCCTTACACATCTATACCCTTTAAAGCATGCTGGGAGTAGCTGGTGAGGCAATATTATATGCCTTCCCATCTTCTCAATGCAAATGATGTTTTAAAAACCTCCAGTTAGACAAAGGAAAAGATGGGGCTGGGCAGGCAGAAACACTTTGTAAAAAGCTTTTGTCAGAGACTTTGGGCCTTTAAAGACTGCCAGAAATAATGCAGCCTGAGTCCACTTTAACTGCCCTGGCTCAGTGCTAGGGAATCATGGGAACTGTAGTTTATTGTGCCACCAGAGCTCTGACAGAGAAGGCTCAATGTCTCAGAAAAAAACTACAGTTCCCATGATTCCCTAGCACTGAGTCAGGGCAGTTAAAGTGGACTCAGGCTGCATTATTTCTGGCAGTCTGTAAAGGCCCTTTGTTAGGTGAGGTATGCCTGTATGTCCAGATTTTTCAGCACAATATATCAAATTATATTCTTAACACAGCTACTTGCAAGGTTAAGGCCACCAATAATTAGGTCACTTTCAGAAGTAATGCTAAGAATGCATTTCGGTTTCAATATAGGGTTTTCAAACTTGTGAATGATATCATTATTGACTGTAACAAAAAACCATCCCTAGACATTCAGAACTACTTCTCTATGGATATAGCTCAAACAAGATTCCTGAATCATGGTTGATTTCTCTTTCCCCTGAGCACATCACTCCAAATTTCAAAATGTACCGTTCCTTCTTCAGCATCTCTCTTTCCTCTTGAAGGCTTCCAGGAATAGTCATCAAGTTTACTTCCTGAAAGGAAGCGAAACCCTCAGGACTTGTTCCAGACTGAAACTGAAGTGCCTGAGATTGGCCAAGAGGTGTGGAAGTGAAGCACATTTTTGGCTTGGAGAGGGTTCGCTCAGTACTCACTGGAGTAGGGTTGATTCTTCTTGATGGTTTGCTTTTGCTGAAAGGGATAATAACACCAGATCAAGAGAAAGGAACTACCACACTAAGCTATCCTTCTACCTAGTCAGTCTTTGTGGACACCATTTGTAGACATTTTTTGTGATCACAGATACACTAATAGGCTGCAATCCAACATCACCACAGTGTGAGTAAATATCCACATGCAGAGATACAAAATATACAACCCCCATACAGAATATCAACCTGGGTGCTGTTGTGCAAAGTGCAACCAAATGCACAACTATAATGTGTGATGTTGCTGTATGCACAGCCCCACTAACCCGGCCCCCAGCTCAAAAAGGTTGCCTACCCCTGTCCTAGATGAATAGAGCAATGTACAGATGTGTAAGAATGCCAGCCATTAAGTGACAATACAGAGCACACAGATGTACCAATACTGCAGTTCTCACTGGGGTCAGGAAAAAAAATCACACAGCGAAAGATAATTAAGTGTAAGACATGTGTGCTGCATCCACACCACAGAAAAAAATCCAGTTTGACATCACTTTAACTGCTCTGGCCCAATGCTATGGAATTCTGGGAATTATAGTTTGTTGTGGCACTACAGTTCTCTAGCAGAGAAGGCTAGTTTTAAAAAACCTACAATCCCAGAATTCCACAGCACTGAGCCAGGGCAATTAAAGTGGTGTCAAACTGGATTAGTTCTGCAGTGCAGATGCAGCCTTAGTCAAACTTCTTTCATCTGCCTAGATGAGGGTTAAATACATTGGTTGGAGGAAGGTAAACAGAAGGCTAAAAATGAGAAGAGGTACTTCTTCAGGCCTCATCACTGGGAAGCGGTAGGAAACCATGTCTTACTAATCATCTGGTAATTGGATCAGTACCTATTTCCCCAATGAACCCATAAGTTGAGTTCAGCATGCTCTGGCCAATTTTAGCAGTTCTACTTTCCTATCATCTTCTCAATACATAATTCCTAGCTATTAAATCATTTTGTTTTTCAGTTCACCAGAGAAATTGAGAAAGCATCACACAGTAACTTACCTTATAATTCCAGCAGCACTCATGGGTGGAAACTCCTCCAAGTCATTTAAGTTAAGCAGGTCAGGTGGGGAAGTGGGAGAGCCAGGACTCACTTCATTCTGCTTCCTTTGCCTTGATGAACCCTGCAAGGAACTGTCATGTTTTGCTTCCTCATTTAATCGCTTTCCCAGGTCTTGTGCCACTGTCCGGCCAGAACCATTCACAGAGGTGTTGCCTTTTCTTCTGCCTCGCCTCACCGGAGCAGAAACAAGAAAACTCCCCAAGTTCGTTTTCTGTGTAGAGCGCCTCTCAGCACGAGAAAAACTGGAGCTTGAAGTGAAACTTGGTGTAGTGCTAGGATCAGCACTGAGGGAATCACTGCAAGAACCCAATATGCTTGGCCCACTGAGGATATAAGACCCATGAGATTCAGAAAGAGAGGTATTAGAGGTACACAAGCTAGTTGGAGTTGCATTGCAAAAAAGCTGTCCTTGAATGCTAATAAAGTCTCCTGTGCTCTGCGATCTCCTTTCAGATCCTGGCCTTTGGCTCCTATAGCTGGCAGTACTCCCAAGATGCTTGGAACTTGGAGTTTTAGCAGGTGTTGAGGGTCCATTAGTCAATATCCGACCAGTTTGTTCCCTTAAGTAATTCAGCAAAAAAGGCACAAAGTCTTTCTGAAGTGAATTAAGGAGGGCTAACTTGGGATGAACTTGACTTTCCTATACAAAACACAAATAAAACAAGTCTGAATTAATATTTTTAAACTAGAAATTTTAAAGCAAAATAAAACTACCATATTTTCCACTGTATAAGATGACTTTTTAACTCTGGAAAAGGGTCTCAAAAGTCGGGTGTCATCTTATACGCCGGGTAGAGAAGGAGGAGGATGAGGACAAAGGGAGAAGAAGAAGGGAGCCAGGAGAGAAGAGGACGAGGGGAGAAAGAGAAGGAAGCTAGGAGAGAGGAGGACGATGAGAACGAGAGGAGAAAAAGGAAGAATCCAGGACAGAGGATGAGGAGGATTGAGAACGAAGGGAGAAAGAGAAGAAAGCCAGGAGAGAAGAGGAGGAGGATGAGAACGAAGGGAGAAAGCCAGGAAAGAAGAGGAGGATGACAACGAAGGGAGAAAAAGGAAGCCAGGAGAGATGAGGAGGAGGAGGGGAGAAAGAGGAGGAAGCCAGGAGAGAGGATGAGGAGGATGAGGGGAGAAGGAAGCCAGTTCTACAGTATGGATGCAGCCTGAATCTGCACTGCAGAAATAATGCAGTTTGACACCGCTTTAACTGCCATGGCTCCATCCTATGGACTCCTAGGATCTGCAGTTTGCTTTGTGGTACCAGAGCTTTCTGACAGAAAAGGCTAAATATCTCACAAAACTGCAAATCCCAGAATTCCATAGCCTTGAGCCAGGGCAGTGAAAGCGGTGTCAAACTGCTTGAATAAATTTCTGCAATGCAGACACAGCCAAAGTTGATGTGTTGCTTGGGCATGGCTTCTTTAACAGATAATTCTGCACAATGAAAGAGAGAGAGAGAGAGTGTACCTTTGAAGATTTATCTAAAGAACCAAGTTCCTTAACTTGGAGGTTATATGTGTATGTTGTGTGCCTTCAAACTGTTCCTGACTTATGGTGATCATGGGGTTTTCTTGGCAAGATTCGCTCAGAGGAGGTTTGCCACTGCCTTCCCCTGAGGCTGAGAGTATGACTTGTCCAAGTTCACCCAGTGGGTTTCATGGCAGAGTGGGGAATCAAACCCAGGTCTCCAGAGTGGTAGTCCAACACTCAAACCACTACACCACACTGACTCCTATTCCCACGTACTACCTATGAAACAATTGCAGACTTTTTTGTTGTTCTTGTGTGTCTTCAAGTCCTTTCCGACTTATGGCGACCCTAAGGCATCCTTATCATGGGGTTTTCTTGGCATGTTTCTTCAAAGGGAGGTTGCCATTCTCATCCTCTGAGGCTGAGAGTGTGTGACATGCCCAGGGTCACTTACTTGGCCACAAATTGTACATACCCCAGAATGCATCACCTAGTATATTGGCAGTCCTTCCCCCCAACACTTTCTCATTTTCCCCCAACCATCTTATAGCTGGGAGATGGAAATAATTTTTACAGCAGCATTTAAATCTGGACTATTTTTTTAAAAGTAAGGACCAAAACACACTGCAGAAAGAAATGCTAGGGAACATGGGAGCTGTAGTTTGTTGTGTTTATAAGTGACAGTTTTCCCGCTAAGTACCTACATGTCATAAGCATTTGAATTAATATTACCATATTGAAATCAAATCTGATTTTTAAAATTTTTTATTTGGCATTGGAAGAGGGGTAGTCTCATATGGAAAGTATATACCAAACTCTATATTTTAACTGGAAAAGTTGGGGGTCGTCTCATACGCCCCGTCGTCTTATACGCCAGAAAATACGGTATTTCAAAAGAGAGAGCTTTTCAAATGATCTAAAACCAGGGCTCAAAGAATCACAGCAATTTATCTTTTCTAAAACAGGAAACTATATTTTCTCCCACCTGAATTTGCTATTATTGTTGTGTTTGCAAGTCATTTCCAACTTATTGTGACCCTAAGGCAGTGCTTCTCAATTATTTTCTGTCATGCCCCCCCTAGGAAGAAGAAAACATTTCGCACCCCCCGTGCGACTGTAAATAGTATCATTTGCTCCCTCTCTCCAGCCGTAGAGTTGCTAGGCAACCCTTTACGGAGCCTCGCGCCCCCCCTTGGGGGCGCGCCCCACTATTTGAGAATCAATGCCCTAAGGTGACCCTATCATAACGTTTTCTTGGCAAGATTTATTCCGAGGAGGTTTGCCATTGCCTTCCCCTGAGGCTGAGAGCATGTGACTTGCCCAAGGTCACCCAGTGGATTTCATGGCAGAGCTGGGAATTGCACTCTGGTCTCCATTGTTGTAGTCCAACACTCAAACCACTACAAGACTATGCTTAATCATCAGATGAAAAGCATTTTCATGCTAAACAGACTACTCTTAGACACAGAAAAATAATTTTGATAATATATGACAAAAAGACATTTAAAGAACAGAGGAGAGGAAAATAAATTTATTAAGATGCATGCCTCTACACTCCACAGCATGACAGCCTAAGGCAGTCAGACATTTCTTCACTCTAGTTCAATGTGAAAAGGAGGAAAGCCTTTGGACAATATATGCCAATGTGGATGCAAAACTATACTCCTATTCTATTATTTTATTTGCTCAAATATTTATACCTCATCCTATAATTTAAGATCCCAGGGCACCATTCAAAGTGATTTAGAACACTGTCTGGAATCATATATGTATACATATTCCACGCAGCATTCAGATATCCTTTGGATCCCATACATTTCTGAGGGCATCTTAATCCCCCTCTCCACAGGTGCAGGACATGCCCTGCTTCAAGTACTAGGCCAGGGGTAGGCAACCTTTCCCCTTTAAGGGCCAAGGGACTTCAGCTCCCAGAATCCCAGGAGCTATTGGCCAACATGGGACTATTGGCCAACATGGCTGAGGCTTCTGGGAGCTGAAGTCCCTCGGCCCTTAAAGGGGAAAGGTTGCCTACCCCTGTACTAGGCCAATGATATATGTATTAAGACATCCAGTGGTTGCTACTGTAGGTATGAAGTACCAAGGGGACTCTTGACATAGCTGTTGAAATCTCACAAAACACAAGTCACAGGGTTTTCCAGTGCCACCTGAGTGCACCTCTGCCAGGGAAAACGCTGGGCAGCAGGGTAGATAGTCCACCATTAGCATGTCTGTTCTTTTTGTACAGCACCAAGTACAAATATTTAAACTAGTGCCAGAGCAAATTATTTTCCCAATGAGGGAGCCATTACAAATCATGGCATCTCTGGTACACAATCTAGCTTGATGCTGCTTAATGGACAAAGTGGAAACAAGTCCACCCCATTCAACTCACCCACCTAGCTCCTTAATACGCACCAGGTCCAGCACTGCAACCGCAATTAAGTCATGGATAGTGGTTGTTTTTACTCTGGAGTAACTCAGCATCCAAGCACAGCACTAAAGACCAGAGGTCAGGCTGCCATTACTTTCTGAGGCACTCTCTTCCAGAAGTCTAAAGGTTAGAGCTAAAAACCAGTAATATGGAAAAATAGTACCAATATACAACTTATTCTAATTTCAGAAAGAGTGGGACAGCACTTTTCAGTATGGTCTACTTAAGCTAATTTACTCAAAAAGGCACACAGATTCAGTGAGACTGAGCTCTTCAGTATGTGAACTTAGGGACAGTGACTGTAACTTTAAATTGGGAGATCTCAGAAGAGGCACACTGCTGTCTAATGTTCCTTCTACAATACTGCAGTACTAAAACAAAAACAAATGCAAAGCATACTGCCCTTGTGCAAAGTAAAACATTAATAACTCAAAATTAGTCCATCAATATATACTAATTTTGGCACACTTGTAGTTCTTAACTGTACAACAAGACTGACATTGATCCAACAATCTTTCATAATATTTACATTTCAAGCTGAGTTAATGTCTAATTTCTACATCTGACGTGCAAAGAAGTATCTCAGTAAACTCAGAGTAATTAATATGTGGTAGCCTTTTGCCTAATTTTCTTAGTTATTTCCTTCAACCTCTTTAAAGAGGAAAACCTATTTAGGATTCTAGGAATCATAGCTATTGCTGCACATATTCAATACAGGGCTGGAATTGCCCTTTGAAATGGCACAAATTGATCACAGAATATTATTTCCCAAGGGTATATGGAAAGAAAGAAAAAAAGGATTCATTATTCTTAACTTCTCAAAGGCTTTTGTCTTTAAAACATTTTTTGAGCAAAAGAAAATAGTCAGCACACCACAGCCCATCTCAAACTAATCTAAATCCAGTACTATTTTTGATATCGTATAATAGAATCTTTAGCCAAACTTTAAATACTGCATCAATAACTTGGTAAGAAAATTGCACAATACAGCACAGCTTGTTTGCCCATCACTTGATATAATGTTCAATCATGATGAGCTCTCATGCTCCTGAAGGGGCACAGTCATGAGTTACAAAGAGTTATAAATTTTTGTTTCTATTTTTATTAATCTAATTTTGTTGTACCATCAGAATCTGGGGGGGGGGGGGGGGGATGTAACCAGTTACAAGTTGACTTTAAGCCTTAATTTATTAAGCTGACTTCAAACCTTAATTTATTAAGCTGATTTATATAGCAATATAGCAAGTACATTTTTATACGGCTTATCAGTGAATAATACTCCTTAAGTCAGGGGTAGGCAACCTAAGGCCTCGGGGGGGCTGGATGCGGCCTCCCGAGGCCTTTGGACCGGCCCCAGGCTGGTCCTGCCGCCGCCGCCTGCCATGATGATATTGATTATTGTTGTTATTACTTGTTCTTGGGGTTTTCTTGGCAAAATCTCCACAGGGGTTTTGCCATGGCTTTTCTGGGGCTGAGAGAGTGTGCATGCATATTTTTAAATTTTTTAATTTTTTTAAAAATAATTTTATTTATTTTTCGGCCCCCAATTGTCTGAGGGACAGCAACCCGGCCCCCGGCTCAAAAAGGTTGCCTACCCCTGCCTTAAGCGATTTATAATATGTAATGTGCGACTCTGGAGACCAGGGTTCGAGTCCCAGTTCGGCCATGTAAATCCCACTGGGGTCCAAAACACACGAGACGAAAATAATCCACCTTCAGACCGCTTTAACTGCCCTGGCTCAGTGCTAGGCAACCCTGGGAAATGTAGTTTATTACCCAAAAGTGCTCTTTCTGACAGAGAAGGCTAAACGTCCCACAAGAAAACTACAGTTCCCAGAATCCCCTAGCATTGAGCCAGGGCAGTTAAAGCAGCCTCAAACTGGTTTACATATATATTCCTGCAGCGTGCTTTGGACCTAACTCAACTCTGCAGTGTGTTTTGGACCTTGAGTCACACTCTCTCAGCCTCAGGGGAAAGCAAAAGGCCAAAACAAAACAAAACCCTCCTCTGAGGAAACCTTGCCAAGAAATTCCTTTGATAGGTTCGCCTCAGGTTCTCCATAAAGTCGGGAAGGACTTGAAGGGACATAATTCACACAGACATTGGCTGCATCCACACTGGAGGAATAACCCGGTTTGGCAGAGCTTTAAGTATCCTGGCTCAAGGCTATGGAATTCTGGGAATCGGAGTTTGTTGTGGGGCCCAGAGCGGAGCTCCGCTCCGCTCTGGGCCCCACAACAAACTCCGATTCCCAGAATTCCATAGCCTTGAGCCAAAGTAGTTAAAACGCTGCCAAACCGGGTTATTCCTCCAGTGTGGATGCAACCACAAAGACCCTGGGCACCAGCGGAAACTTCCCGCCCAAAACGGAGAGGAGTGCCGCCATGCCTCTCCCGGGAAGGGTGCATCCACTGCCGCCTTTACCTCCTCGGGACCGGGGCTCCGTCTCGCCTTCAGCCACCGCAGCACCGCCGGGGCAGCCACCTCCTCCCGCAGCAGCAGCTCCAACACAGCCGCCATGCCATCCGCCCGCCGCTTCCTCCTCCTCCTCCAAGGCTTATGGCCTCCTCCTGAGGGGCTCAATCGCCTTCCTCGTTAAGGCCCCAGAGCCCGCCAAACGCGTCTGCGAAGGAAGCGAGACAGAGAGGTATTAAAAGAAATGTGGGGGGGAGGAAAGCGCGCGGGGGGGCGGGCGCCCACTCATTTGCGTCTAACTCCGGGTTACAGCGCAGCACGTGGGGAGGAAGAGGGGCGTCTCGAGGGCGAGCGAGCGCGCTTTCTCTATCTCTCTCCTAGGCTCCGCCCCCCTCACGCGCCCCAGGAAAGCGGCGGCGGTTAGAACCGTTAAACGTTGAGCGCGAGCCAGCGCGCGGCAGCGGCGGCGGCTGCGCTCTAGTTTGAAAAATGGAGGGGGGGGAAAAAAAACCAAACACCACCAACAGCTTGATGATGACGACGACTAAGGAGGCGTGGCTAGATCGCTCGGTCTCTTAAGGGACAAATAGTGAAGCGTGAGAAGTAAAGGGTTTGAAGTGGGACAGTCGAGGCCGGCTTGGAGTTGGGAGGAGAAGGTTCCTATTGGAGAACCCGGGTGGGCCTTCGCGGGTCGTGATTGGCGTAAGGCTGAGAGGGCGGAGCCACGCTGCAAGACGTTTCCCTCTTCCGGCGGCGTCGACGATGTAGATGACGACTAAGGGGGCGTGGCTAGAATGCTCGGTTTCTAAGGGGGAGGGAAAGAGTTTGAAGTGGAACCCTGGAAGGAGAGGGTTTTCATTGAGGGGGCGGGGAGGGCTGCGCGGGTCGTGATTGGCGTAGGGGCCGAGCTACGCCGCCGACGTTCCTTCCTCTTCCTCCTCCGGCGCGCGGCCATGTCAACAATTGGGGCGCCTGCGCGGGGGTCTTGCGCGTCTTTTCCTCTCACGCGCGCTCTTCCCTTTCCGAGCGGGGCCCGGCGGTGGCGTCGGCGTCGGCGTCGGCTGCTGTCGGAGGGGCCTAGCGCCGGCGGCGTCGTGATCGGGGGGCGATGGGCCTCGGGGGGCGCCGTTGCAGCCTCTGCGGCGGGGCTGCCCCTCTGCCGCCGGCGTCCCCCTGAGGCCTCCCGCTCCCCCTCCCGCTCGGTCCTCCAGGGATGGCGGAGGACTCCCCGAAGCGTCGCAAGGCCAACTTCAACGAGGCGGAGACGGAGGTGCTGATCGAGCAGGTGCTGCGGCACGAGCAGGTGCTCTTCGCGGCGGGTCCCGGGAGGGCCTCCCCGGGCCAGAAGAGGAAGGTCTGGGAGCTGATCCGGCACAAGGTGAACCCGGTGGCCGCCTGCCCGCGCGGCGTGGAGGACCTCAAGAAGCGCTGGCGGGACCTCAAGCGCCGCGACCGGAGCAAGCTCTGCTGCCGCCTCAGCCACGGCCTCCTCATGGCCGGCCCCGGAGAGGAGATGCCCGCGCTCCCGGCCCCGGGCCCCGACCACCTCCTCCTCCTCCGCCCCAGCGACGCTCTCCCCATCGCCGGAGGCATCGACACCCTGGATCTGCCCGCCGTCACCGCCGCCGGGGCCTCGTCCTCCTCCTCCTCCTCCGCACCGACGCCGGAGACAGGTGAGTGAGGGCCTTTGCAGACTGCCAGAAATAGTGCAAATTGAGTCCACTTTAACTGCCCTGGCTCAGTGCTAGGAATCATGGGAATTGTATTTTTCCTGAGGCATTGAGCCTTCTCTGTCAGAGAGCTCTGGTGGCACAATAAACTACAGTTCCCATGATTCCCTAGCACTGAGCCAGGGCAGTTAAAGTGGTCTCAAACTGGATTATTTCTGGCAGTCTGTAAAGGCAGTGAGTGAGCGGCCAAACAAAACGCTAACACACACACACACACCACTCCTGTAAGTGTCAATTCAGGCTTCTGAGTCCTGCTCAAAATGGAGGACGTTCTGGAATATCTCCTGGAAGGAATAAGGTTGGAATGGAGGACAGGTCCTGGAAAAGGAGGACCTCTGGTCACCCTGTGCAGGGGTGACTATTTAGATCTGGTTACTCAGCAGGACAGGGAAGCACCCCAGGCCCAAATGGTACCCCACCAGAATGACCAGATGTCCTTACTGCAAAGGAGGATCAGGCAGCACAAATTGGAGGACATGACCATACAAAACGTTAAAAGCACTCAAAGATAAATTTATGCTTTTTAGCCGTACTCAAAATGGAGGACATTTAGTAATTGCTCCTGGACAGAAGGTGGAAATGTAGGACATTAGGAAGAACTTCTTGACAGTAAGAAGTGTTTGACAGTGAAACCTCAAAGAGTGGTGGAATCGCCTCCTTTGGAGGTTTTTAGACAGATGTGTTTAATGTGTGTAGGTGTGTCTAAATGTGAAAGCGAGTAGACCACAAGTTGAACATGAGTCAACAGTGTGATGCCGCAGCTAAAAAGGCCAATGTGATAGATATTAGGCTGCATTAGTCAAAGCATAGTGTCTCTAGATCAAGGGAAGTAATAGTGCCACTCTGTTCTCCTTTGGTCCAGCCTCACCTGGAATACTGTGTCCAGTTCTGGGTACCACAGTTCAAAAAAGATGTTGACAAGCTGGAGTGTGTCCAGAGAAGGGGCTACCAAAATGGTGAAGGGTCTGGAAACCATGCCTTATGAGGAATGACTTACAGAGCTGAGTATGTTTAGCCTGGATAAGAGATGGTTAAGACGGGATATGATAGCCCTGTTCAAGAATTTTAAGGGCTGTCATATTGAGGATGGAGCAAACGTGTTTTCTGCTGCTTCAGAGAATAGGGCCTGGAACAATGGATTTGAACTACAGAGATTCCACCTCAACATTAGGAAGAACTTCCTGGCAGTAAGGGCGGTTTGACAGTGGAACACACTCCCTCTGAGAGTGGTGGAGTCTCCTTCTTTGGAGGTCTTTAAACAGAGGCTGGATGGCCATCTGTCGGGGATGGTTTGTTTGTAAGTTTCTGCATGGCAGAGGGTTGGACTAGATGGCCCATGTGGTCTCTTCCAACATGATTCCTTCCCTTCCGGTATGATTTTTAACGCCTTTGCCTGATGAAGAAGTCAATGGAGTTTCAAAAGCTTGCAGCGTGTTTTATGCATTTTGGTTGGCCCCATAAAGGTATTGTTATTTTTTCAATTTTTGCTGTTATTGTGCTATATAGCCAATATAGCTGCCCTGGATATGTTTCCTTCCTCTGTGCCCTTTGTTCAATGGCTCTAAGGTTGCATTCTTTTCTCTCAGCCCTTGCAAACAGTCGATGTCATTCTTGATCCCACTGGGGAAAGTGCCAGATCCCATTGACTGTGGGATTATGCTGTGTAAAGTGTCGTAAAGTGGTGGCTTCAGAATCAAAGAAGTTGGCTCATCCATTGCATGACAGATTTCACAAGTGACCGTACAAAAACCTCTTATGCTGAAATGAGTCCGTTGTGAAATTAGGAACAGAGGCAGCTACTTCAAGACTGTTTCCCAGCTCTGCCTGGGAACACTGGGGATTGACCTTCTGATCTTTTGCAAAGTCTGTGCTCTGGAACTGAGTTGTAGCCCTTTCCACCTAACAAGAACACAGCATGAAATGATAAAAGTCACCCAGTTTTAAAGCAGTCTTCATTTTAGTTTTAAGTCAATTCTCAAAAAGCAATGTGTAGCTCAGTTGCAGAAATAGCCGGAGGCTCAGAATAAGAACTTTGGGAAATGTGTTAAGATGCTTCCCTGACAGTTAGTTTAGTATAACTATTTTCCATTCCAGCGAAAATCTTATTGTGATATTCTTGACTCCGTTCGTTATTTTCTGCAAATGTTAACTGCTAGCTAATTGGTACTGACAAGGAATTTCTAGGGACATAGCTGCAGCACTGCTTCCTACTGCACCTATTTAGAAATATTGACAGAACTCCCAGAAGAAAATAACTTTCCCTTTCAACTTTACCTGTATAGACACAGGCACCTGCAGTATTTGACCAATGGATAATCTCTGTCAGGTACTGGATAGGTGCTCTTTCTCTTTATTGCTTGTATTTGTGTCCTATCTGTTTTCCAAATTACTAAGGTAGTGCATAGGGGGCTATGCAATTTCACTTGCTATCTCCTTAGTCTATGTCATACGTGACTTCCTATACTACACTAAGTGCTGAAAGTTTTGCACACAGTGCAAATATTATGTCCCTCATCTTATTGCTATTTCTGCTGCCATAATCTATGGCCTTTTAAAACAAGGGAAACTGTTACTTAGTACAGGTGGAACGTGCACCAAGGTAGTATTTTTTGTGTTGTTATATCACTAAGATTTGCTGCTTATCAAAAGTTGATGACATGAGGCACAAATATAGGCACAGTTTTCAGTAGGGAACAGACTACTGACTTAATGTAACTAAAAATACAAAAAAAGATCTTAAGGTAACTTTAGTAGACAAAAGCTTATGCAAAATGCTGTTCTTGTTTCTGATCTTTTGCTGTGGTATTCTTTGTTCTCTGGTGCATGGAGAAGAACAGAAGCTTGAAATGCCCTTTATTTGCCTTTTTCTGTCCTTTTGTTTGTAGTGTTTGTTCTTTTGTTTCTGTTGAATTTCCTTAGCTGTGTTCTGTATCTTGAAAACGTTGGGAAAAGGGGGAATTAAGACTCTTATACACCCAGCCTTTACGTCAGGATTTCTCTTCTCTTTAGTGGTCATATTTAATATGTGTTTATCCACCCAATAGAAGTTGATGAAACTCTGTAAAACTGTATAGAGCAATAAGAAATGTATGTGCCTGTGACATCCAGATTCTTGAATATGTAAATGGAGAATCTAATCTTTTCCTCCATTCCATTATAGGTTTTACAGATGACCCTGGGCCATTCCACCAGAGATGTGCAGAGAAGGTTCATTTAAAAGAAGAGATAGTGGTGAAAGTAGTAGAGCCAGAAGAAAGTTCAGAGGACATGGCTGTAGTTCCTCCCAGTCAAGAACAACTACCTTTTCTGGGGGTACAGAATGGAAGTCCCTGTGGAAAGGTAAAAGCCAAAACAAAAACTCAGCCCCAAACAACCCCCAGTGAAATTACAGAAGAGGATATGTTGCACATCCAGCAGAACCAGCTGGATGTCATCCAGTCTGGCTTTGAGAGTATCAACCATAATCTTCGGCTTCTGCAGCAAGGAATGCAAGATCTCAGCAACAGCCTCAGTGTCATGGCGCATACATTAGTGGCTATCAAGAATGTCTATGTGAAAAACAATGCTGGTCCTGCCACTTTTGCTACTGTCACTACTCAGACCACTGCAGGATATCTGAGCCCTGGGTCCCCGCTGGCTGAGGACAGAGTCAGAGTGCCAGTGGCTGGAGGTAGTAGCAGAAGCAGCAGCTGCAGCTCCAGCTCCAGTTCCATGTCACAAGAACCAGGTCCTTCAGAATTTCCACGACCCCCACACAGAACCATTAAGAAGGAGCATCCAAATGGCTGTTATTATTTCTGTTTTGCAGATGTGTAAGACCTGAATAAATGAATTAGAACTATGGTGTCTTGAGAAGGACATGTTTGTACCCTGCTCCAGTAAAGGCCTCATGGCAGAGCAGTCGTGTCTACCTGTCCTCTGATAAATGCTCAGTATATAAGATCTCCACCATCCTCCAGCTGCAAAAACTGTAGCATCATAGGAGGCATAACACTAATGACAAACCCACTCTGGAACCAATTTTGGTGAAAAGCAGGATAAATAAATTAAATGCAGTTTTTAGAATCCATTCCTGTTTGTTAAGAAAAAGGCTTCATTGCTTTCCATGGGATTTTCTCACAAACAAGAATGCACTCAATTGCAGCATTAGTTATGTGGTTGTTCCATTTTACTGTGGTGGTGGAGAGAAAAACCTGATTCATCTAGATTTTCCTGGTATTAATTTAAACTAATTAAAAGCAATATGAAAAATAGCAGAAACTGTACTTAGTATCTGGTGCAGAATTGATCGTACAAGCTGTTCTGTTTTTTTAAGCAATCAAAACTGAAGGTTAGTAAGAAATTGAGTACTTGATTGGATTTTTTTTTTAAAGAAAAAGCTGCCTACTGCAACTTTTCTGAGAGAGCATGTGAGTTCATCTGCTTGAGGACTGGAAATGAATCAGGGCACTGAGCCACAAGCAAAGTGCTTATATGTTTTCCTAGAAAGCTGCTGCTGTTGCTCATGTCCAGTTCTTAGAAGTACGTAAAAGTATTCTGCTCAAAACATGCAGGAGTTGGGAGGCTGCCTTTTGTTGCATAATTAAAGAAAAATTCTTTTTTCCCCTGCAAAATGGTGGTGAGTGGTATGTGTTCTAGAAAATAATTACTTGCATAAATCATCTCACTACTAGGGTATGTCTGACATTTGCATTCCTAGAAAACACTGGATCTCATGTTTGGAAGTAATACTGAATCTTGGCCTGGTGTAACCTCCCCCCAGTAGTTACTCTTTGTTTTTGACTGTAGCTCCCATTAGCAGTTACTGTGGGATAGAAGTTAGTATTGGATAGGGGAAGAGCTTGACAGACCTAGGTTTAAAAAATGAAACTGACCAGGTGAACTTGAACCAATTACTTGCTCAGCCTTGCTTAACCCTTCACGGGGTTATTGTGAGGATAATGTAGTGGGAGGAGCCATGTATGCTGCTTCAAGTTCATTAGAGGAAAAATGTAATGAACAATAAAATATCCCTAACCGGTAACTATGCTAGTTGGGGCTGATGATGATAGGTCAAAATATAGAGATTTATGTCAGGGCAAAGTCTTATTGGCACATGAATGAGCAACAGACATGCTCTCCTCACTTCCTCCGATACCAGTGTGATATGAGAAGCATCCGGGTCTTGTTTCAGTAAAATTAAACTAGCTAGTATTCCCACTATTGTACATAAGTTAGTTTAAAGTTTGTTAGTTTAAAAGATTGAAGATTCAGCTTTCTCACACTTGCACTTAAAAAGTTAAACAAGACTAGGTAAGCATGGGGCTCATGAAAATGGTAGTAAACATTTTATTTTGGAGATGCTTGAAACTGGTTGCTGCAGAAGAAGACATTATTTTCATGTTAATCTAAAAAATAGTTAGAATCATAGAGTTGGAAGAGACCACAAGGGCCATCCACTCCAACCCCCTGCCATGCAGGAACTCAAAATCAAAGCATTCCCAACAGATGGCCATGCAGCCTCTGTTTAAAGACCTCCAAAGAAGGAGATTCCACCACTCTCCGAGGGAGTGTGCCACTTTTGAACAGCTCTCACTGTCAGGAAGTTCCTCCTGATGTTGAGGTGGAATCTTTTCCTGTAGCTTGCATCCATTGTTCCGAGTCCTATTTGGAGCAGCAGAAAACAAGCTAGCGCCCTCCTCAATGTGACATCCCTTCAAATATTTAAAGAAGGCTATCATATCCCCTCTTAACCATCTCTTCTCCAGGCTAAACATACCCATTGTTCTAGGCCCTATTCTCTGAAGCAGCAGAAAACACGTTTGCTCCATCCTCAATATGACAGCCCTTAAAATTCTTGAACAGGGCTATCATATCCCCTCTTAACCATCTCTTCTCCAGGCTAAACATACTCAGATCCCTAAGTCGTTCCTCACAGGGCATGGTGTCCAGACCCTTCACCATTTTAGTCGCCCTCCTCTGGACACGCTCCAGTTTTTCAACATCCTTTTTGAATTGTGGTGCCCAGAACGACACAGTATTTCAAGTGGGGCCTGACCAAAGGAGAACAGAGTGGCACTATTACGTCCCTTGATCTAGATACTATACTTCTATTAATGCAGCCTAAAATTGAATTGACCTTTTTGGCTGCTGCATCACACTGTTGACTCATGTTCAACTTGTGGTCCACTAGGACTCCTAGATCCCTTTCACGCATAGTTTCATTAAGCCAGGTGTCCCGCATCTTATATCTATGCATTTCATTTTTTGTCCTAAGTGCAGTACCTTACATATCTCTCTGTTGAAATTCATTTTGTTAGCTTTGGCCCAGCTTTCTAATCTATTAAGGTCATTTTGAATTTTCTGTCTTCTGGGGTATTAGCTATTCGTCCTAATTTGGTGTCATCTGAAAATTTGATAAGCATGCCCCTTATTCTTTCATCTAAGTTATTGATAAAGATGTTGAATAGCACTGGGCCCAGGACAGAATTCTGTGGCACCCCACTGGTCACTTCTCTCCAGGATGAAGAGGAGCCATTGCTTAGCACCGTTTGGGTTTCGTCAGTCAACCAGTTACTAATCCACCTAACAGTTGTATTGTCTAGCCCACATTTTACTGTCTTGTTTGCAAGAATATTGTGGGGGAACCTTGTCAAAAGCCTTACTGAAATCAAGATATGCTATGTCTACTGCATTCCCTTCATCTAGTAAGCTGGTAATTTTATAAAAAAAAAAGAGAGATCGGATTAGTCTGACATGACTTGTTTTTGAGAAACCCATGTTGACTTTTAGTGATAATGGCATTTCCTTCTAAATATGTTCACAGACTAATGTTCTACAGTCTTTCCCAAGTTCTTTTAATATCCTTGGATGTAGTTCATCTGGTTCTGGAGACTTAAATTCATTTAGGTTAACCAGTTATTCCTGTACTTCTCTATATTTATTTTGTGCTGCATTTCTCCTATTGTGTCCTCTGCTCCATTTTCCTCAGGTTGAGGAATGCACAAGATACTTCTCTCTGACATTATGATTGTATATAAGGAGTACCCTGCTTGAAAGTGTAGACATGAAATAAGTAAGCTCTTTCCTTCAAGAGACTGTGAAGCAGCCATCAGTCGTAGCCAATAGTATGGTAGGATGAAAAGTTCAGTCCAGCATCTGGAAGGCCACAGGTTACCACACACCGGGGGGGGGGGGCAGAGCTATATTACTCAAGACTTGCCTTGTGACAGTGAAGTAGTGTTTTCCTACAAAGTACTACAAAAAGATTCTTATGTTCAACAGACTACTGTACAAAAGACTAAGGAGAGTGGGAAAGGTTTAATGAGCAGTATCAGAAACGCCAACTTTAGATAAGCTGTTACAGTATTGATAACTAATACAGTACCTTAAACTGATGGAGCATGGGCTGAACTGCTGAGGGATTGAGACTCTGTCAAATTTGGATGAATACAAAGAAATAGATTATCTTCTCAAGAAGCATGCCAGTAATAATGCTAAAGATGGAACAAAAAACAGCATAGATCAAGGATGGAGAACCTCTAGCCTTCCCATTGGTGTAGGGCTTGACTCTAAACAATGGTCAGAAATGGTGGGATTTCCACCTCGAGAAGTGCTCTTACCTCACTCCCAGCCTGTGATGGTGACACTCTTGAACCATCTTTACAGCCATAGCAAACATCAAGGCTTACCCTGTACACAAAGTAAACCCCCCTAAGTGATTCCATGCTACAGATCCCAGTGTAATTTTGACAGCTGCTTTCAGTCTCTTCTTGTTCCACTTCATTTTATTAAGTGTGGTTTTATTGTGAACTACCTTAAGTATACTTTGGAAATTACTGGAATAAACAGTAGCAAAATATCCACCACAATAATGACATGCTAAGACACTGACCTTTGTTACTGCTTGAAGCAGTTTCTTAAATATAAAAAATTGGTACTACATTTCATTACTGGCCTGCAAAAGTTAATCCTTTGAATTCCCAACCACTACAGGTTGCATACATTCTACTTGCATAAGCGCAAGAGTGATTACTTTTAATTTGGGATGGCAAATGTCTTAATGCACAACTTTCCCATAGTTCCATTTACTATGAAGTTGCTTTTTTCCTGTCACCCTGCTGCCACTCCTTATTCCTTTAAAGAGATGTTCCTAAATGTAGAACAAAAGTGACTGTAGGCTATTCTCTTTTCTCGAACTCCATAGCCATATGTTGATTCCCATTCCAGGAGCTCAGAAATCAGGAAAATGGGTGTTTTATGTGGGAATGGTGGAATAAGGTGAGCTTGCATCTTTTGTTAAAACTGGTTGACTAATCTCTCTGGAGTCTTCTGTGTTTTGAGCTATGTACTCTGCCTGAACACATGGTCTAAGAAGGTCTAAGACCTTCTGCTGCTGACAAGTAAGTTCCTTGGTTGAGGGTGAAACTAGCAACCAATAGCTCACTATATAGCTGGTCCCTCAGTCTTTAGAGCTGATTAATCAGAATGTTGAACAGGGAGAGCAAAATAGGAATTTTGGGGGGCATTTCTTAGAGAGCGTTTAAAGGGGAGGTTCAAAGTGTGCTGGCACTACCTAAATAGGATGATTGAATGTAGATGGTGAAGGAGCTGATGGCAGTACCCTGCAAAATTTGTTTTCTTTTTGTCTTCACGCCTGAGAATATGGGGAGATATGCCTGAAGAAAGTCCAAGCTGGTTGTCTTGCCAGAAGAAGATGCAACAGCTTGAGATCTAGTTGTCTACACTGCAAATTATCTGAAAGAATGAAGCTTTTTTTGGATGGGGTGGAGCAGACTCTCTGAAAGGGCAACAAGAATGCTAAACATAGGTATACACTTGGAAGAATGAGACACACAGGAGTAAAATATCAGGAAATCATGTTGTAAGCTTGGACCTATACACCTGATTCCAAACTGTCTCTCTGTATAATAGTTATGAGACACAGAGCAGTGACAACTCAGAGATCATGGAATTTCTGTAGATGTTAAGGGCTCCTGGCATTTCCCAGAAAAAAAAGTGTCAATATTTTTTTTTTGTAGAAACTACAAAAAATTCCAATGTGAAAGTAAAGTGGGAGATATCCAAAGAAACCAAGATGGATATACTTGTAATGAGTCAAAAAATGTAAAATTCAGTGAGTTTAGGCTTGCTAGAGAGGTTAAAAATAAATTTTAAAATGGCAGCGGCTATATATGGAGCAAGAGGAAGACAGTTTTTAAGGAGAGGTCTAACCAAATTAGCATATAAAAACTGTCCAGTTCTGGGCACATTTCCAGTGGGACACTGACAAGCAAGACAAGATAAAATATGTCCAGAGGAGGGCAACAAAGATGGCAAAAAGGCTGGAAACAAAGCCTTAGGATGAACTGAGGCAGCTGGGAATGTTCACCTAGGAGAAGAAAATGTTAAGAGGTAACATAATAGCCACCTTTAAATGCATGAAGCAAGCTTGTTTCCCTCTGATCCAGGGCCTAAATAAACCAGTGGATTCAAACTGACAGAAAAGAGATTTCACCTAATTATTTGGAAGAACCTCCTGACGTTAAGAGGTTTTTAACAGTGGAATAAGGTTCAGAAGGTGGTGGTCTCTCCATCTCTGGAAATCTTGATGCTGGGTGGCCATCTCTGAGATTCCTTGGCTGTGTACTCCAGCATGGCAGGAGGTTGGACTAGATAAATCTTGGGATCCCTTCAAACTCTGATTCAGGCAGCGGGGGGAATTCCCTGCCTAAATTTTTGATTTGGTGAAAAAAAGATCTCCCCATGCCATTAGTACACCTTGTCAAAGAATTTTTCCAAAGACCAGGATTTTGCACACAGTCCTTTGCTCATCACATTATAGAGAAGTGAAGAGAAATAAGGAAATCCTACATGTACTTTTATCCTTAGATTTTTCTGGTCCAGAGTTCATGTATGTGTTAGGACATAAAACAGTGCTGCACCACTGTCAACAGTTAGCAGCCTTAAGCACAGCTCTTTCAGTTTATTTTATTTGTATGCCACCTTTCTCCCTGAGTGGGATCCAAGGCAGCTCCCAGACAGAATCAATAAAAGATCATTCACAATAGCATTTAAAAAACAATTTAAATCACCACATAAAACAGTACAAAATTACGTAAAAGACATATACAAGTTTAAACATTCAGAGACATAGGTTGTAGGACCTCTGAGATTAACTGAGCTAAAGAAAGTTGTAGACCTGGGCTGAATCCGCACTATGGAAATAATGCGGTTTGACACTGCTTTAATTGCCATGGCTCCATGCTATGGAATCCTGGGATTGGCACCAGAGCTCTCTGACAGAGAAGGCTAAATATCTCACAAAAATACAATTCCCGCAATTCCATAGCATTGACTCATGGCAGTTAAAGCAGTGTCAAACTTCATTATTTCTGCAGTGCAGATGCAACTTTAGTCTACTTTCTCCAGTGCATGAAATGAATTGGTGCCCAATCTTAGTTTTAAAAGATAAAACATCCCATTAAGAAGCTTGCCTGCTTACTCATTAAAAGCCTGCTTAAAGAAAAACCTCTTTACCTGCCAACAAAAGGAAAGCAGTGGGGGGGGGGGTCACAATGTGGGAGCAGCCCCTGAGAAGCCCCTCTCTTGTGTCCTCAGGTGGTACGACCAAGGGAAATCCTTCCCCTGTAGATCTTAGAACTCTGGCAGGTTAATATGGGAAAATATGGCCTTTAATGATAGTCTGGACCTAAGCTGTAAAAGGGCTTCACACAGGTCATGACAAGCACTTTGAATTGTGTCCAGAAATGAACATATAGCCAGCGAAGCAGTTTTAACAAGGGAGTTATATCTTCCCTATATTTGGCCCTCATTAGCATTCTGGCTACATTTTGGAACAGCTGGTTTCCCAAGGGACTTTAAACATAGGTAGATTAAAAGAAGTTACCAAAATGGTTTATGTAAACAATTGTTCTTGTGGTTTGCCAGGAAGTCATTTCTGACTTATGGTGACCCTAAGGTTACCCCATTATGGGTCTTCTGAGGCTGAGAGTATGTGACTCACCCAAGATCACTGAGTCGGTTTCCATGGCCAAGCAGGGAACTGAACCCTGATCTTCAGAGTCATAGGGCCTTTGCAGACTGCTAGAAATAGTGCAAATTGAGTCCACTTTAACTGCCCTGGCTCAGTGCTAGAGAATCATGGGAATTGTATTTTTTTCTGAGACATTGAGCCTTCTCTGTCAGAGAGCTCTGGTGCCACAATCAACTACAGTTCCCATGATTCCCTAGCACTGAGTCAGGGCAGTTAAAGTGGACTCAATTTGCACTATTTTTGGCAGTCTGCAAAGGCCCATAGTCCAATGCTCAAATCACTACTCTACGCTGGCTCTAGATTCATATTAGGGTCACCATAGGTCAGGAACAATTTGAAGACACAACAATGAATATTTAGAACTGTAATCTGTCAACTATCTATTTAGCTTGATGAAGAGTTTTTTTCTAGCTTGTAAACTTTATACCGTCCCTTGTAAACCGAAGTTGTAACTACACTAACTGGTTGTTCTCTAAGCTCTTCAGTTGTTTAAACTGCACCATAATAGCTATAAATGCAGTCTGGCGATAACAATATCTAGCTAAATATAATAGCAGAGAATAAACTAAGCCAAAAAAATTCCACCTTTATTTCACAACTGTTAAAAAGTTTATTAAAATGCTATTTTAATCATCACATTCCAAAACTGATCATTGATAGATCAGCACCAGTTTTTCAGCACCAAACTTTGATTTTCCAGGAAACAGTTTTCATTGCTTTGCCTCATCTGAATTAAAGTATTTCCAAAGCTATTGTTTGGTAAAGTTCTGTACAGAATAAACTGACAAATCTAGTCAAACTTATTGTTGCATGCTGAATGAATTTTATTTAAAACTAATTTATAAAAATAAAATACAAAATAATTAAAAAAAACATTTACAAAGCCTTGATATGATACAAATGGGATAAAATAAATAACTACATCTTTATGTACACATGACCATTACAAAGACACTATGTCAATACTTTGTATTCTCAAATTACTTAGCAAAATTATAAATAGAAATCTAATCTGAATTTTGGAAACATGAAGAAGAAAAGAAAAAGATTGGAGTCTATGACCTTACTAAATTATCACTCCAGAATAATCTGCTGCCTAAATTCATCAGAAGTTTTATCCTTGAGAAATTAAATGTTTTCTGGAGTAAATGTTTTCTCCTCCCGTCTGCTGAAATTTAACAAAAATTAGTAACAGCTTGCTGCTTTACTACTTACTCCTAGCTTCAAAGCCTTTATTTCCTTTATTCATATTGTATGGGCCACATGATCAGGTATTAACAGTTCATCAAAGTTTGGTGTTTGTATTTTAGCAGTATTTTAGCAGGAGGGAGCTTTTAGAAATATGCTATCATCACTGAGGAAAAGCAAGAAAAAGAGGTCAGGAGCCACCTATGTGCACAATACTGTGTTTCAAAAGCAGGGGTAAAGGTTGTTGGACTGCAATTCTCACTATAAGCAATGCTGCCTAAGACTCATGGAAGATGTAGGCCAATAACAGAAGGGCCACACACCTGCCAAACATATTCTACAAGATAAGAAGGTCTGTGCATCCCTCTCTCTTTATATATATATAGGCATATTTTCATCCAGCAAATCAACACTAATTTTACTCTGCTGGGCTTGAGTCAGGACAGCTGAAACATCTGTTTCACAGATCTAAGAAGATCTGAGTCGTCACTTTGCATCCTAGAGAGAAATAAAAGCAGCCTTAAGTGTTCCTAGCATATAAAGGTGTTGACAGACTCAAAAGGCATGCACTTACCTGCAGTCCTGATCTGGAATGGACAATGGTAATCTACATTCTTAGATAAAGAATGTAGCTAAGAGTTAGTAATTATAATCTAAGGAAAGAAACATTACATCACCATTACAAAATGTATATTTTCATATTTTGTGAGAGAAATCTTTGCAGTGATATTTACCCTCTTTCTAGGCTATTATGCTTGCATAAAAATAGACAGCGCAATATACTAGATTGGGTCCCTAAATGGCCTCTCAACAGAAGACTCATTCCTTCAGCAGGAGCCTTTCCAACACAGCCTACTGCACCTAGGAAACAAGCGAATCTCCCTCCCCATACTCACCCACAGTTCCCCATCTAACCCCCAAACAGTTCTTGTAGTACTGTAAAACCATTCGGAGCAGTCTGGTAAATGGGTCTGTGGGCTGGAGGAGGGACAATGGAAAGAGAAATCACTTTACTCAGCCCCTTTCACCAGCACATGCATTCTGAGAACTCAAGGCCAGCAGAATAAAACTCTTGAATCTAGATGCAATTGAAGGAGCAAATGACCAGAAAAGACCAAAGATTCCAAGTGCAGAACCAAAACCTAACATTAACCAAAGCAAAAAACATGTTGGCCCAAGAAGTTCCATTTCTTATATTACGATCTCAGCAGAATTTTTGTGGTTTAATTAACATTCCAGTCAGAGCCTACCTAGTGCTATCACTAACACTAATGAAAAGAACTCCTGAGCCTACTGAACTATATGGAAGTTTTATATGTAATGGAAAACACCACAGTTCAAAAGTTCCTCTTCCTCTCTGTATGACGTCACCATGCTTCCTAAATAAAAACTAAATCTTTACTGCAGAAGGAAAAAAGTCTATTCCTTTGAGCTATCTACAAGCAAGCTGAATTGAGCTTATAAAAAGGAAGCTGCTAGTCTATCACTGCATTAAATTGAGATACTTCCTAGTGCTAGGGGTTTGGCCATTATTACTGTTAATAGATACTGTTACTCAAGACGAAGCAAAAAACTAAAACCACTTTTTAAAAAAGATGCAGTAATCACAAAGTTAAAAGAAACAAACCAGACCAACACACAACACACTTCTCCCTCTCTCTATATAGATATACACATACACAGAGAAAGAATGCCTGTTATTCTATAAATGTATATGTTACAGGTAACACACTTGCCTATGATTTTACAATCTGAGTTGTTACCACTCCATGTCATTCAATTTGTTTTCAGGGATTGTAAGGGAGAGGAATATTCCTCTGAAGTGGAAGGCTAAAATTTATAGAAAACTATTGTTACACACACATTCCTATGCATATGTACATTTATCAGTCAAATTATCACAAACATACATGCATAATGATACACAGTTACACATTTGATTTAAGGCCTGTGCCCACTCATCTCACTAATCTATTTTTAGTGATCAAATTTCCTGTCAAGAAAAGCAGGCTATATAAGCAAGAACCAAAGCAACGGAATTCCCCTTCCTTTCTTGTTGCCTTTTCAGACATAGAAAGAGATTAGGCACTGTCCTAAAATTTTAGGCTCATGGGCAGTTCTGAAAATACTAAAAGGTTGCTCATTCTATCAGCTATTATAGCCCAATCTCCCAAAATAGCAGAAAGAATACAGCAAACAGAAGGATGTGGGGGGTGTCTCATTCAATCAGTGAGCTCTAAATGTCTTGATGAATCTTTAGTTGTATTGCAAATCCCTTCCCAAGCACCCACATACAGGGATATAAATGAATGCCCCTCCTCAAGTAACAGAATAAACTTTACTGTAACACAGAGGTGGCAAAGAGCAGTCATTGTGCTGGATCCTCGGTTTAAATGAATAGAGCTTTTAAAATATCAGGTTATCTCAGGGGTAGGCAACCTTTCCCCTTTAAGGGCCGAGGGACTTCAGTTCCCAGAATCCCAGGAGCTATTGGCCAACATGGGACTATTGGCCAACATGGCTGAGGCTTCTGGGAGCTGAAGTCCCTCGGCCCTTAAAGGGGACAGGTTGCCTACCCCTGTAGACAAATCAAATATTGCTTATATTTATTTCAGAAGTTAGTAAATAAGGAATAAGCAAACATCACTAGAATTACAGTGATTTTTGAATACTGATAGTTCCTTTCAATTGGACCTGATTTTAAAAAAATGTTCAGTCACCCACAGCACTACTGTCAAGAGATACACTCAAAGACATTTTCCATACTCCAATTTTGGCATGCCCATTTACAATGAAAGGGAATTTGAATTCAAAAATTAAGAGCTCTATGTTTTCTTATTAGAATCACATTAAGTAGAAAGAGCCAGATTATCTCAAATTCAAATTTAAATCTTCTGCTTCCTTTTCTATGGAAAGTACAGGAATATTTATATTTATTACACTGCAAAATTATACTGATGCTATTGTTTCTAGTTGCTCTGCTTGCCCTGTGGCAAGATTATGTTGTAGCTAAAACAACATGAAATGGCTACCATGCTGGTCAGCATATAAAAAAAAACTGTTCGCATATAACAAAGATCTAATATTATGACTTTTCATCAATGTAATTTTTTAAAGTGTAAACTACATGCCATAATATAGCAGCTCCAAAAATTATACACCTAAAATTGTGCAAAAAATGCTATAAAGAAAAATTTGGCAAGAATCAATTGCTGATTCTCACCCAAGTCCCCAGAATGATGTGGTGCCTCCAAAAGTAGTGAAACCAATGTTTTTCAGCATGGCGATAACTGTTCAGAGAGCCTCTACAGGTTTTTCTAAAACAACTGTTACTCCTGTCATGGAGTGCAAGGTAACATTCTCCACAGAGGTGAAGAGAAGTGTTGAAGAAAGGTAGCAAATGCTTCCATTAAGTTTAACTGGCTGTGTTCCTATTTATGGAAAATTGCTTGCAGCATTTACAGAAAGAAGTGCACAACTGTTCTTAACTGTGGCTCAAGCTGAGAAGGTAATTTAGTCTAACTTACTCTGATCCAACACCAACCACCCATATTAATTTGGCCTTTCTCTTGATTTGCCTATTAAATTTTGAGTTTTGTTCTTCAAGACAAAATAGATTAACTTCATAAAATAGTAAATGCAATTATCTCATGAAAATACAGTTGAAGTTGTTGCAATCAAGATTCATTCACTGTACCTTTTTGGTTCTAGAAGAGGTAAACACTGGGAAGAAACAAATGTAGGAGATGAAAAATGAAACACACTGATTAAAGACAGAGAAATTAAGAGTGTTTGTAGTAGTTCACTATCCTTACTTAAAGGTTCATTAGTAAACCACTGACTTTCTAATCACAGTTGTCTCACAAGTTTGGTACAGTGACACCTCCAGAAACCCCACTGTTCTGTCACTAAATGAAAAACACACATACACCAACCTGTGCTTTCCACAGTTACTACCCAGTCTCCAGCTTGTCTTTTTGCATTAGTACAGAACAGAAAAAAATACAAATGTACATCAGCAGAAAAGAGTTTGAACATTACTTTCAGAATACATATACTGTACCGTACATAATAGGAATGATAACAGTATGTCTATAACATTCTTTTTAAGTTAATGCATAGGATACATATCATTTCATCCCTGACAGCAAAGCATGAAAGTCAATTTTTGGAATATGCATCTCCCTACATGCAAGGCGAAGTATTCTTACCATACCAAATGCTCTGCACATGTTTATGAATGAATTCCTCTAGAAACATAATGTCCTTGGATACAGTGTAAGATATGAAAATCACAGACACTGCAAATAGTTGAAGCAGATTGTAAGAAGAGAAGGAAACCTTTTTATTGGACTTTAGAAACCAGATAAACTGATGCCATTAAATTCTACAGGACAACATAAGAATAAGCATGGAGAGTTTATACAGTTTTGTTGTTTCAGGGCAAGTTACGGTACTCTTAGGTAATATACCTCTACCATACATCTGATTCAGCTAAAATTATTTAGCTTCACAATGAATCAGTCCTTGGAAGCGCTTCTGTGCATCTCAAAATGGGGCCAATCATGTAGCATTTTAAATATACTCTGCTAGGACAGTGTGATAAGTTGCATGTAATTGTAAATTTGATAATATGAAGATTATCATGCTTGGATTGCAGCCTAAGGGGAAGAGAAGGTCTCAGAATGTCTTCATCATAATCAGATGATTACAAGAGAGACTTCACATGACAATGATGAAGAGGAGATCTAGATTTCTTTGTGTTGCATGGGTCTATGTGTCTTTACTCACTGTGCAGCAAGGCTCTCATGATGGGATGTAGTGGCAAGACAGACAAAAGAATGAATTTTGGCCATAATATACAAAAACTCACTGATTCTTTCCAAATCATTCAGAAATTTAAAAATAAAGTGACAAAACCGATATCAAACATTGAGTTGCTGAGCAATCACCAACCCTTCAGTCCTGAACTGAGGCAAGAGGAATATTCAGCTTTGTGCAAGCCAGGAACTGGGAGCAGCAAGGCCAAGGCTATTGAATTCAGGCACACAACTGAAAAAGCACTGCATTGATTGTGGTCTGTAATGTTACAAATGGAAATGAGAGAATTAGGGAAGTCTATAGAAGCATATGTATGTATATTTATATTTATATATTTATATATATATATTTATAAATATTTATAATATATAATTTACTCATGAGAACATGCAATTATTGGAATAGCACCTATTGTACAGTATAATACATCAAAACAGGTTTTTAAATCACACAGTTTCTCAAAAAACAGCAGGTATGCTCCCTCTATTGCATTCTTCCGTAGTGCTTGAAACCTGGTTCAATGCTGTGCTACATCACTTATGAGAAACAATACACACATTTAAGAAGAAAAAATTCCAACACATTCTGACAGAACAAGAGAAAATCAGTGCAGTTTCAATGCAGCATTAAAAATGAATTCACTCAGAGAAGAAATATTCCCTTTTCCATCCAAGTATACTATTTTGGCAGCAAATAATGATAAACAATGTTAAATTAAAATTAATTTATGCTGACTACAGACATAAGACTATAGCAAGCAGATAAGTAATGTACTCAGACTCTGTATTTCTTTAATTTTAAAACAAATACCCACCCAGAAAGCTAGCTGTATCTTTTTTAAAATATGTTTTATTTTTCTAACCTCCTATTGACTTGAATCCAGCAGAGGAAGTCATTCTGCTGTTACTCAAGCAAAATATTGGAAAACTAGAAGCCAATGACTTTATCAAAAGCATAACATTTCTGGGAAGTGGAAGACAATCCTCAAACATTAGTTTTCTGTGTACTGTTTTCCAATTTCCAATTGCCCTAAATGCAAGTGTATGTTTAATATGCATGTATAGTCCAGAAATCACAAAAGATGCTGTATTCCACCCAGCAGAGAAATGTGTCAAATGATCTAGCACAATGTATGTATGTACATATTTGGAGAAATGGGAATACATGTTTTTTTGCATACAATATGTATTTAGGGTTGCTGAAATATGAGAAACTACCCTATGATCTTGCTCTGTAGGCTTTACTGTCAAGTACTGTGGCCCAGATTCTAAAAGGAAAAAAAATGAACAGATTTCTCAAGCATGTTGCATGAAAAGGTTCTGCAGTCATTTTTGAGAAGGTTAAAGCTTTATCTTTCTTTTAAAAAAAAATTAAGTTAAATTTTCAAGTAACAAGTCTTAAGTATGAAAATATTTATGTTCTTCAGTATGGTTACACTGGAGTAAGATTATGTATAAGGTTAACAGAAATAAACATCTCAAACACACGCCCAAATAAATTCTGGTAAATTTTAACAGTGGCTCCCCTTTGTACCATAAAACTTTATTGCACTCAAATAAATATTTAAACTGTGAGATATTCCAGGATCTAATCTCATTTTTCTTCCTTAACTCAGGCTATGGTAACTATTTCCTGATCCTTCATTACATGGTGGAAATCTGATGGAAACGTTTATAACTGGAAACATACAGAGAGGTTACTGACTTGTCTAAGGATCAGGATGTGAATGTTCTTCTAACTCTTCAAATTTATGTTTGTAATCCTATGCATAGCTACATAATTATTATATGATAATGGTTTCACTTAATTCATCATCATTTATTATATCTAAGGAGACAGCTCATATTCAATATATAGTGGTACAAGATGTGAGTTTACTTTGGCGCTTTGTTTTGTTTTTAAAGGTGAGAAGTACAAATCATGGTGCATGGACAGCTAACAGCTTCAAATGATGTTGAAGCCCATTGCCAAAAGAGAACCTTACAGGAAGACTGCTCTTCCAAATTATTTTTTTTAAATCTACAACACACAGTATTAACCTCAATGCATTTGTATGGTTCAGTTAAGGTTTTTTTTTTTATCCTTTCCTTGAGAAAAATCCTAAAATAAGACTTCTTAGTAAATAAAAAGTAAATGAAAATCCGACAAAAAACATTCACCTCCAAATCGCATGTTCTGAATTTTTCACACACCTTGAACTTTCTGATCCTCCATGCCTGTCCTCTAGCCTCCCTGATCTGATTGCTGCCTAGGCAATGCTAGCCACTCACGTACCAAGTGGGCCTTATAAATAATACGTATCTTAGAGCAGTTTTTCTTTGAAAGTCAGTATGGACTTTTTAAAAATACGCAGTATACAGACACAACATGCATCAGATTAAGGAGTGGGCTTTTGACACCTGACAAGACTCTGTTCCTATCTGCTTAGTTTACTGGCCGATTTGCCTTTTCCTGTGGGAGATTTCGCATAAGAGGAGTGGTGGCAAGAGCCACTAGACCCTTTCAGGCCATTCTTGTTCGACTTGTTGTAGCAGTGCTCTTGTGGGCAGGATCTCCTTGAAGATGAAGAACCTGAAAGACTGGGAGGGGATTTGCTTCTTCCAAGATGGGGGGATGAACTTCTCTGGTCATGGTATGGCCGACCACTCCGGGATGGTGACGAACTGGCAGTACGGGGCAAAGAAGAGCTCCTAGGGGAGGCACTAGGACTGCGTCTGGGGATGACTGGGCTTTTGGGTGGTGTTTTGGGGCTATGTGGAGATCCGGGACTCTTGCACTGAGAAGAACTCCGTGGTTTCTGAGATCCATTCTGAAGGATTTGAGCCAGACGAGAGATCAGTTCTGAATCAGAGGTGCTACTTCCTAGCACTTTATACCTGCGCAACCTTGAAAAGAAAGAGAATATTGTTCCTTTCCACATGCTTTTCTCAAATGTTATTTCAAATTGCAGTATCCCACAATATCTTTCCAAGGTGAAACTGGAAGAGCTCTATCCCATCATTATTAGAGACTTCATGAACTACACAGTTTTGGTGGTAGCATCATATATTTGAAAAAGTCTCTTGCTGAGAGCCAATAGTCTCTGCATTCAGATAGGCCTAGAAAACATAACTATTCAAAGCCACTTTTAACATTTAATTATCTACTATTTTAAAGCTCTTATTATTCTGATGCTGATCCTTAACTATAAGTTTTTAGTTTTGTTTATGTTGTTTTAAGTGATTTCAACTGACTATTGTTTTACATTCCATAATCTGCTTTAAGCAATAATTCCTCACAGAAAAGCAGAATACTGTGAATTAATAAATAATATATAGTTATGCGATTACAATACAATGTAAGAGAAAGAGATTCATTGTTATGATATTCAATTTTACATTCTAAAAGTAACTTTTTAATTCTAATAAACTGGGGAGACAAAACTTTGAATAAGTAGGAGAGGGCATTTAGAATGGTTGGCTATTATTTCCTGCAGATAATTTTGAGAGGCTTATATGAAGGACATTATTACTAATATTTCCCACAAAACTACATGCAGCAAAAAGCTCTATCATACCATATTCAAATCTTTGAACTTTTTATTCAGCCATTATCTGTATTATCTACCATATACTTTTAATTTAAAAAAATATTATTTATTCCTCCCTGCCCTCTGGTACCATGAACTTTAAGTAATATAAAAACTGAAGATTCAAAAGTTTAGTGTACATTCTGCTATAAAGTTATTTATTTATTTAGATAAAGAGTGCAAGGTGTCCCCAACAGCAATGCCAAAGCATACATGACAAAAGTAGCTTATAATGGAGGTACAGATAGATTTTACTGGTTGTCGAGATCGGTTTCGGGGAAAAAAATATTTCTACTCTTGGCTGCCACTGCAAAATTCCTGTCCATTTTAACATATGCATGGAATGTATCATATAAGAAAAGATGCAGAGACTATGGATATGGACCAAATCTGGCTTGCCAGGTCAGCCCTTTCAGCCCGAGCCTGCTCCCTCTCCTCAAAACACCACTACCGCCCAAGAGAAAGGAGTATGACAGCAAATGAGCCATGGCCAGGAAGCTGCAGTTTAGTTCCTTCACCTCTTTATCATCACTGAATAAACTGGGTCCTTGACTAAGGTATCAGCTAGAGAAGCTGGACATTTGGGAGGTGAGAGCAGGGGGCAAATGCCACCTCCTATCTCAAAAGGTTCCCTAGTTTCATCATAAACGAAAGTGTTGTTGAATTCACATTAAACAGCTGCATGCAAACAGATTTTTAACAATTAGTCCCTGAGATAATTATAACTGCTTCAAGTTCACACTTTAAATTAGAAACAAAATGTTTTAGAAATGTAGCATTAAATGTATCACATATACATCTTATGCAAGCAAACAGACCTGCATTTTGCAAAAGTGGGAAGAATATCCATCTGTGTGCATGTTCACCTGCTGAGTTCCAGAAAACAAAAAGAATGCATTGCAATTTGCATAATGACAAAGACTGTAATAACAGTCTTCCTAAAATTATTGAAATCGGTATCAGAAGTGTTATTGTTTTTCCTTACCTGGCTTCTACTCCAGGTCTTGTTGGTGGTCTTCCTGGTGGTGGTCGAGGAAAAAACTGAGCAGAGTTGGAACTGCTAACATGATCCAGAGTAGTCCAAGATACAGGTCTTGGAATTTTGCTCTTTCTGGTTTGCGGACTGTTTTGTGACAAATAGTTTTCCTCTACTTGGCTGTGTAAATGAGTGCCCAATGTCAGTTTAGAAATGGAGGACAACACATCTTCAGAAAGTGGCATGGGACCAGTAATTACTTTTTCCTTCAGTGACTTTTCAGAGGCACTTGAGAGGTCACCAAGAAAAGATCTGAGCTGTCTCCTTCCTACTAGCAGTCTAACCAAGTCTGTTTGATGAGCCTTTTTCAAAAGCAGCTTCTCCTTTGCTGAAACAGGAGAAGACTCTGATGAGGAATCTATCTCTTGCGCTAATACAGGAATGCGACTCTGTCTAACTACAAATGGTGATCTCGCTAACTCCTTCTTGGACTGATGAGAACTTTCATTTTCTGAAATGGAGTGAAAAAGGTCTCCATTTTTTTGAACATTTGGCTCCTCTTTCACCTTTTGATGAGCAAAAGTGTCAAGATTCACCTGTTGGGATTGAAATTCTTCACCATGATCAATATCTCCATCATCCTGGAAACCATTTTCTTGAGCTGGCACTTGGCTTTCCAGTCTATGGGCTAATGGATCAGTACTTCTTGATAAAGAAACATCAGATGTTTCAGGGGCTGATTGTTTCAATAACTCTTGTTTTCCATCTTGATTTGGCAATGAAGCGGAAGTGACTGGTAGCAGTTCTTCTAGTTCTGTAACCACCTGAGGTCCATCCAACACAGACTCTGAGTTTCTTAGAGCTGTTAAACATGTCCCTTTAGTCTGTATTTCAAATGCATTGTCACAAATCACAGCAAGCTGTTTGTCTTCTCCAAAGAGATCTGCAAGTTCTCTTTCCCCTTGCCTCTTCATGTATTGTTCAAGTAGGTCTGTTTGGCTATGATCACGGATTCCAACATCTTCTCCAACATGACCTTCTTTATCAAGTGCCTCTAGCTCATGGTCTAACTTCAGAACTATATCTGTTTTATGGCCACCAAAAGTTAATGTTTCATTAGTCATCACTGAACCAGCTAAGTTCTCCTTGGGAGACAAAAGTTCAATATTATGTTCCAAAAGCCGAGGGTCCCGGTCCTTCTTCTCTAGTTGCTGACCATAATGAAAACTCTCAGAAGCAGATTGTGTGGATGCCATTGACGGTCTGGGTATTGTAACCTATACAAAGAAGAATATTTTAAAATGATTTTACAGAAATGGCTTTTCTTGGCTTTGAAGTGCTCACACAGGCCACATACTCATACAGAAAAATAATTTTCTCAGATTCAATGGGACAATTAACAGTTAATTTACTTTTACAGAATTAGACAAGATTAAGTGTAACTGTCTTTATTAAAATCACCTGTCTCCTCACAGCCTCTTCTAAAAGTCTCTGCTCTGCCCTCATCCATTTCAGTCTCTTCCTTGCTTTTGATTTCAACAATCCCTGATCTGAGTCCATACAGATGGTTTTGATTTCACCAGATGGATTTTCTTGTTCTCATAAAAAGGGTCCTTTTCATGGCCTTCCCCCTGCACCCTTCTTCTCAATTATCTCCTCAAATCCAGTTTTATTGCCAAATAGGAAACAAGAACACTCAGCAATTCCTTTCTACATCAGAACCTTTGTCAACTGTCAAGTCTACATCTAAACTCTTGTTATTCACTCAGTTCTCCCATTCTTCAATCAACATGACATCCTGCTCAAATGACATCTGTGCATCCCTTTGCATACACAATGAAGTTTCTGTGAAAACTACAAGAAACCTTATGGCATATTTCTGACTAACAAGTTTTATGTAGCATATTCTTTCATGAACTCCATATCATTTCTACCAGCAGGCTGGGTCCACTAATGTTAATGCCAAACAAAACTTGTTAGTGTCTATGATGCCTTTATTTCCTAACACATAGTATACGACAGTTGTTCTTCAAGTCTATCACTCCTTTTAGGTAGCTTTCTCCCTTGCTATGCTTTATGCCAATAATAACACATGAAATTCCAGTTCCTTCTCTCTTCCTTGAAATCCTATCTCTAAACACATTTCACCTTTGATGCTTTTAGTTTAACAATTAGTCACTATCTCCAGCTGAAACAATGTGTCTTATGTATCTGCAAATGTAACAATGTATATTCATCTATCACAAACTATGGAAGGATTAAACCATATGGCATGGTCACTTTTCAGTTATATCTGCAACTACAGATGATAAAATTTTGTATTTTTCACCCTTTAAAGTGACCCAGATCATAATACCATGAAAGGACAGGTTACTTACCTGTAACAGTATTTCTTCAAGTGGTCATCTGCGAATTCACACAAATGGGTTTTATCTGCGCATGCGCAGCTAGTTCGGAATCTTCTGGAATCACTAGGCAGAAGTTGGATTGCAACTTTTTGGCGGTAGCTCTGCCCACCTCTACACAGGCCCCACGTTCCCACTCGCTCCTCAGTTCCAAGTACGCCACTAAAGAGCGACAGCAAGGTTATCAAATAGAGCAGGACACGACTGAGGGGAGGTTGGGCGGGATTTGTGTGAATTCGCAGATGACCACTCGAAGAAATACTGTTACAGGTAAGTAACCAGTCCTTCTTCTTCGTGGTCTCTGCGAATCACACAAATGGGTTATTCAGACTAGCAAGCTAAAGTCAATGGAGGAGGGAGTGTCCTGACACAAGGCTTGCAGGTGCAAACAAGAACGTTTATTGGCACAAACATCAGCCAAAGTAAATTAGGCACCTTCACATATATATGCATTGCATTCAAGTGCATGAAGAAGTGAATGTAATTCAACAGTCAACAAATTTTAGTTTGTAAATGGGATAAACAGTAAGAGTTGCATAGAGTCAAGTCTGAATTCAAGTAGAACCCGTAATGATCTCAAATAAATAATAACTAAACCTTCAAGTCAGGTATCAATGTACATACATTTGTACCGCAGCAAATAGTCAACATACTCAACTTGAGCAAGTGCATTAAGAAGTTAATGCAAACATTGCACAAATACATTCAATGAAGTCCAGATAATAATACTGCTCTCCCAAAGGCAGCCTCCTGTCTGGCTCGCGTGTCCAACCTGTAACGTTTGATAAAAGTCATTGGTTGGGACCAGACAGCAGCCTTACATACATCTTCCAAGGGAACACCAAACAGGAAAGCAGAAGATGATGCTACCGCCCTTGTAGAGTGTGCACACACCCGGCCCGGTGGATTCTTGCCTGCCAGTTCATAACACAAGTGAATGGTGGAGGTCACCCTCTTGGACAGTCTTTGTGGGGTAACAGGCAGTCCTTTTTTGTGTTCAGAATAGCACACAAAAAGTCTCTCTGAGCGTCTCGAGCCCGAGGTACGCTCCAAGTAAAAAGACAAAGCTCTATGAACGTCCAATGTGTGCAGTCTTTGTTCGACCTCAGTGGTTGGGTTCGGGGCCAGGGTGGGAAGCACAATGTCCTGGTTGATATGGAAGGCGGACACCACCTTCGATAAAAAGGTGATGTCGGTACGGAGGACCACCTTGTCTTTATGGAACCGAAGATAGGGTTGGTCCATCCTCAAGGCACATAGCTCACCAGCCCGGCGAGCTGAAGTCAAAGCTACAAGGAATGCTGTTTTCCATGTTAAGAGTCTGATGTCAGTAGTAGCCATAGGCTCAAAAAGTTTCGTAGAGAGGTAAGACAGTACCAAGTCCAGGCTCCAAGCCGGCGTCGGTATCGAGGATGGTGGGTGTAGGTTGTTGAGTCCTTTAAGAAATCTCTTGACCAAGGAGTCAGAGAAGAAAGACGGTTTGCCCTCCAGCTGGTAATGAGAGCAAATAGCAGAGAGGTAGCATTTAATAGAAGCAAGGCAAAGTCCTGATTCGGAGAGGGAAAGAAGAAGCTCAAGTACCGTCGGTACCGAGACACGGGATGGAGGAATCCCTCTGGATGAAAGGAAGTCCCTGAACTTCTTCCACTTGTAATAGTAGGACCTTCTGGTAGAAGGCTTCTGGGCTGCTTCAATTACCGTCTGTAGATGGGCTGGGAGTGAGCTTAGTCCGGGTCTGGGTGAAGCACTCTGCCCTTGTACATCGTGAGGAGGTCTGGGCGATACTCCAGGCGACAGTAGGTTTCTTGAGAGAGATGTAGAAGTGGAGCAAACCACGGTTGTCTCGGCCACCACGGAGTGATCAAAATGGCATCTGACCTGTCCGTTCGCATCTTGGTGAGCACCCTGGTTATGAGCGGAAACGGAGGAAACACGTAAAATTTCCTCCTGCACCACACGAACTGGAAGGCATCGCCTCGAGAAGCTCGGGTTGGTATCCTCGAACAAAATTCTGTGCAATGAGTGTTGTCCTCTGTGGCAGGTCGATGTCCCTGGTCCCCCAGAGGGAAAAAAGCCAGGAGACTGTCTCGGGATGGAGACGCCATTCGTGACATGGATTGGAGAACCTGCTGAGGCTGTCAGCCACTTCGTTCTCCTGTCCGGGAAGGTGAATGGACTGGAGGAGGATGTTGTGGTCGATGCACCAAGTGTGATGCTGAGTAAGGACTACTTTGTCCGACAAGTCCATTTGGAAAGCTCTGAGCGCTTTCTCCACAGTAAGCATCTCCAGGGTGTTGATATGCAGAGTCTTCTCGTCTGGGGACCACACTCCCCTTACAGTTAGTCCTCGGGAGTGAGCTCCCCATCCTTCCATTGATGCATCCGTGGTCAGCGTGACTTCTGACTGAGGAGGTAGAAATGGCATCCTTGAGCAAACGTTGTCGGGATGGAGCCACCAATGGGGAGACGCCGCGACATGAGGCGGGATGGTGAGCCACTTTGAGGGGGAGTCAGAAGTGGCATCAAACGAGGATAGGAACCAGGATTGAACGGGTCTGAGGCGCAGCCTCGCCCACGGTGTCACAAAAGTTGTTCAGGCCAGATGTCCCATCGCTGTACAAAGTGAGCCTGGATCCTGCTGTGTTTGAGGCAAGCTCTGATGGAAGCGGTAAGGGCTGTGAATCTGTCCTCCGGATGGAAAGGTTTTTCCAGCTCTGAGTCCAAAATTGCTCCGATGAACCTGACTTTCTTGGTAGGTGTGAGACTGGACTTCTCTTCGTTGACTTTGAGTCCCAACGAGTGGAGCAGACTGAGGGCAAACTAGATATCATCCAACAATTTCTCTCGGGATGGTGCTGTGAAGAGCTAGTCGTCGAGGTATGGGAAGACCGTTATTCCCTTCCTGCGGTGCAGGAAGGCGGCGACCGGGGCCATGCATTTGTTGAAGACTCTCGGTGCCGAGGACAGTCCGAACAGAAGGACTTTGTATTGATAGTAGTTGGTGCCCACTGCGAAAGCCAGGAATCTGCAATGATCTTCTTGGATGCCGATATGAAAATAAGCGTCCTTGAGATCGATGCTGGCGAACCAATGGTCTTTCTGCAAAAGAGGCAAAATAGAAGAAAGAGTCGTCATGTGGAAGCGTCTGTACTCAATGAAGGAGTTCAGTGCTCTCAAGTCCAAGATGGGCCTCAGGCCCGAGTCTTTTTTGGGTACAATAAAGTAGCGGGAAAAGAAGCAGTGTCGAGCCCGAGAAGTGGGGATGGGTTCGATCGCTCCTTTCTCTTTCAAGGTGCGTACTTCGTCGAGTAAGGTGTCAGAGGGGGTCGTGATGACAATAGTCCCAGTTGGTGGGAGCTCTTCGAATTCAAGGGCATAGCCCCTCTTGACGATGTCAAGTACCCAAGAATTGGAAGTGATGTTGGCCCAGGTGTTAAGAAAGGGCCTTAGTCTGTCATCAAAGGTGTCGACAGAGTACGCGGCAACACATCATTGTTTTCTTCTGGTTTCGAAGGGCTTCCTTCGGAATGCCTGCCTCTGTTGCTGTTGGCGGTGGCCAGAAGAAGAGGATGAATGTGGAGTTTGCCTCCTCTGTGATTGGTTCTGAGTTTGGGAAGCGTCTTGCTGGAAGGGACGCTGGGCCGGAGGGTACCAGGGTCTTGGCTGGTAATATCCGAATCTCCTCCTGGAGGACTGGGACGGTTGAATGCCATGCTTGCACGCAGCAGTTTTCATTTTATATTTAAGATTAAGTTTCTCGTCCGTGTCCTTGTGGAAGAGACCGGATTGGTCAAAGGGCAAGTCCTCAATGGTTGCTTTGGCCTGGGTTGTTAAATCGACTGCTCGCAACCATGCATGCCGACGGAGGGAGATCGCATTAAGCAGCGTCTTTGAGGAGCAGTCTGTAAGATTCCGGGCAGTCACGATGTGCTGAGCACCAACTGCATGTGTCTCTTGCTGAAGGGCAAGGGCATAAAGCTTATGTTCATCTGGAAGATGTTCCAGGATTGGTCCAAGTTTTTCCATAAGATGTTGGGTGTAAGCACCCAAACAATCCACATAACTGGCCACTTTGAGGCCTAAGACAGAAGTGGAATAGGATTTCTTAGCCAAGAAATCTATCTTTTTTCCCTCCTTGTCTGCTGGAGAGGTGGAGGATTTTGATGTGGAGACATACTGTGCACCCTCTACGATGTCTGAGTTTTGATGAGGATGGTCTGTCATCCATGTGGGTTTAGGGTGGGTGATTCGGGTACATATTGTCCATGCGCCTCGAAGTGTGTGAAGTAAATGTTGGTACCTCCCAAGATCTCTTCAAGATTTTAGCCAGAGACGGCATGTAGGGGATAGCCGGCCTGTCAATGACTCTGCTTTGGACCCGTTTTTTGAGTTGGTCAGAGGCCTCTTCCTCTTCGGGTTCAGTGACCTTCAAGTCAAGAGCACGAGCCATGCGAAGGATTTGGTCCACGAAGGCACGAGCATCATCCGAAGGAGAAGCCGACTGGGTATTCAGGGGTGGTCTGGTTTGAGTGGGAGACCAGTCAAAGTCCTGATCGGATTCAATCACCGGATCCAGGGAGATGGAACGATACGACGAGGTGGAGTCAGGTGACGAGGGGCGACGTGGATTTTTATGCTCACCTCTTAAACGTTGGCTTCTAGTTGGAAGTGACAGGCATTGGCTTCTAGTCAGAGGCGACGGACTGGGAGATGGGGATCGATGTTTGGATACGGAAGAGCGGCGATGGGATACAGAAGATCGATGTCTCCGAGGAGTTGAAGGCGATGACGGTATAACCCGTTGATGGGAATCACTGGAATGATAACGGCGTCGGGACAGACCAGGTGATGGAGATGGAGAGGGCGAGACGGAATGACACGTTGGAACCGGAGAGGCAGGGGACTGCTGTGCTGCAGGAAGACGGTGAGAAAACGGTACCGGAGGAGGGGCTGCCGTGTAGCAGCAAGAGGGTAAAGCCTCTGAGCCGATGCGGGAAGGGGCTTCTGTATAGCAGGAAGGTATTGGAACTGACGCCTCTGTTCTTCCATGAGACGCAACTGCTCGGGCTGCACAGGGAGCAGGTAGCTGTTGGAAGGTTCATCACAGATCAGTTGTGGGAACCAGGAAATCCACGGGTCCGAAGCCGGTTCGACTGTAGGCTGTTGCTGCATCTGCCCCGAAGCAGACGTAGGAGATGGATCACCCTCGAACCCGATATTGCGGGTTCGAGACGAGGAGACAGTGGGAGGCATGGCCATACGTGGTGTTATGGTCGGAGGCTGTTGTATCTCCGCCTTGGACTTTGTGTCGACGCACACAATTGGAGTGGTCGGTTTCGACATAGACGGGCCTGTGGAGGTCAGTACCGAGATAGTTGGTGGAGGCGCGGAGCGTGTTAACAATGGAGTTTTAAGATTTTCCCCAGATCTAGACTTGCTCCTAGAGAGCATCGGCTGTTCCCCGTCGGTGGAGTGGTGGGGGAATGCCGAATGGGCTTTCTTACTGGATAAAGGAGCCTCCTCGATGGTCTCCAAGTGTTTACGCTTGGAAGACCTCTTTCCACCCCTTTCCACGTCGCTAGGACTCACGCTCTCCATGTATTTGGATGATCTCTTGGATCTCTCCCTGGATCTTCCCCTTTGTCGAGGGGGGTCCAAGGAAGGTTTGGAAATGGCCACCGAGGCCAAGGCCATAGTTGGCTCCTCAGCTTGTAAGGCCTTTTCCCACAAAACCGCCCTCAGCCTGATCATTCTATTCTTCAGGGCTTGAGGGGTCATTTTCCTGCACAACTTACAGGTTTTTGGATTGTGGGTGTCTTGGTCCAAAGTCGGGAATTTCGAATTGCAAGAGATGCAATGTTTGAAAGACGCCATGGTTGTCGAATCCAAAACGTGAAGCAAAGCCGAAGTTGTTAACAGTCCAAGTCAGATTGACTGTAGCGGTGAATAGTCCAATGAACAGAATAAAGTCGCAATCCAGAAGAATAGTCAAGTCCAATAAACATGGTCAAAACCGTTAGACGAATAAACTGCCTAATAGCGAGGTTCCTTACTAGCTGCAAAAGCGGCAGACGAAAGGAACTGAGGAGCGAGCGGGAACGCGGGGCCTATATAGAGGTGGGCGGAGCTACCGCCAAAAAGTTGCAATCCAACTTCTGCCTAGTGATTCCAGAAGGTTCCGAACTAGCTGCGCATGCGCAGATAAAACCCATTTGTGTGATTCACAGAGACCACGAAGAAGAAATGCCGCTATAATATTAAAGCTGTTATAATTATTTGTAATATATGTCTCCTTTTCAGCTAAATCTGAGGTTATATTTAGTATCTGGTGTTAGGATTAGACACCAGTCCAGCTTAATCCAGATCAAACAGACATGTTACTGGTCTGTCAAAAAATAAATCAGGGAACTGAAATCCAACCTGTGCTGCATGGATTGCATTCCCTTGAAGATGCAGGTTCACAGCTTGGGTATTCCCCCAAGCCTTAATTCCCATATTTTTGTGGTGTCCAGAAGTGCATTTACACAACTAAAGCTAATGAGCCAGCTGTGCCCATTCCTGGAGATGTCTGATCTGGCTGTGATGATACATTAATTGCCTACATCCTGTTTGAATAACTATAACATGCTCTATGCAGGACTACTTTTGAAGAGCGTTCAGAAAGTACAGTTGATCCAAAAGGCAGCAGTCAGACAGGGGTTAGTTAGAAGGAACCTGTAACTTCCATAATATAATACAACTCCAAGTGCTCTAAAAAGCCATATGACTTGGGTCCAGGCTATCAGAAAGAGCTAATGCTACAGTGTTAGCCTGGCTGGGTTGAGATCTACAGAAAATATCTTTCTCTCAATTCTACCACCCTTCAGAGATATGGCTGGCGAGGACATGAATAAGGACCTTCTGGGTTGTCACTTTCATATTACGGAACTCCCTTCCAGAACAGAAAGAGGTGGTGATGGATAGAAAGCAGTCCTGGAGGCTATTATTATAAATGTATTACAGAAACAATGAGAATGACCATATATCCTCTATTTCTAACTTTATACTGTTTCCCACTTAGACTGCAGCATTATCTGTAAAAGATTATTTTCTCTTAGAAATCAAAGAACATACCTAGTTTTAACTATTCAATGGCTCATGTTACTGAATGAATATATAATGAAAGAATGTTCAGTGTTTCTCTGTAACAGAAAAAAATATGTATGGAAGCAGGACAAAGTAACAGGTGTTTTTTTTTAATGACAGAAAAGGGAATCTTATAGGAGAGTCAGCATGGTGTAGTGATTTGAGTGCTGGACTGTGCCTCTGGAGACCAGGGTTTGATTTTCCACTCAGCCGTGAAAACTACCGGGTGGCCTTGGGCAAGTCTCAGACTCTCGGCCTCAGGCGAAGACAATGGCAAACCTCTAAACAAACCTTGCCAAGAAAACCCCATGATAGCTTCGCCATAGGGTAATAATAACAATAATTTCTTACCTGACTCTCCCCATGGATCAAGGCAGGGGACAACAACAATTAACAAAACAATTGTAAGTTGGAAATGACTTGAAGATACACACAACAACAACGGGTTCTGGTAAGAATCAAAATTATGAAAACACAGGTTGCAGAGCTGTAACTGTAGTTCTTCGAGTGATCATCTGTGAATTCACACAACTAGGGTTATCCTGTGCCATGCCTCTTTTCAAATGTTCTATAGCAGGGGTTGGCAACCTACGGCCTTCGCGGGCCGAATGTGGCCCGCGAAGGCCTTTGGACAGGCCCCTGTCTGGTCCTGGCGCCACCGCCGCCGTCTTTTTTCACGGCCACGAGGCTCCTCCGGGACACCATTTTGGATTTCAAAATGGTGCCCAGAGTCTCGCAGGAAAGGTCACATGAGATTCCAGGGCACCATTTTGGAATCCAAAATTGCGCCCAGGAGGAGCCCCGCGGCGGCGCTGGGCTTCTTGGAGGCCCGGCGCTGCCGAGGGAAGCCTCCTGGGGGTCCCCTGCTGTCATGCGCATGCGGGTGCAACACAAGGGTGCCACCATTTTGTTTTTCAAAGTGGCGGTGCAGGGGGGAGCGCGCGCGCCATTCCCCCCCCGGCAAAAAAAAGTTGCTGACCCCTGATTATATAACTCTGAAAAGTCTTGGTGGTAGTCCTGCCCATCTCTGGCAGCCCTATACAAGGAGCCAATAAAGGTATCAGTGATGGATTTTTGTTAGGTATGCAGCCTGTCCTCCTCCTTCCTGTTCTCTGTGTTTCACACAACAGGGACGCTAGTAAGCTACAAGAAGTAGGAGGGGGGAGTGTTGGTGCAAACAATCAAACTTTACAGAAAACATGTATATAGTCAACATTCAGGGGTAGCTGTGTTGGTCATTTAGCAAATTCAAACAAAAACCTATCAGTGACACCTTTATTGGCCAACCAAAATGCACAATATACATGTTGCAAGCTTTCAAAGTTCCATGGGCTTTTGCATCATGCAAGATGTTACAAACCAAACTGGAGAAAAACAACTGGAGATGTTAGTCAGATGCCTACATGCTGTTTCAGTCTTTAGTTAAGATGGTATATAGTGGGGAAGTTATCTTTTGCAGGCAGGGTTCTCTTGCTTTTGGCCCTATGGCTACAGGGAGATTTGCAAAGTCCAGGAAATTTAAAATCCATTTGCATCTCAACAAGGACCCCTCTTTTGCAATCCACTATGTCTCCATTCCAGTGTGGTCACAGGCCTCTTTGTGGCAGAGAAAACAAAAAGGCCTCACTCTGGTGCCACAATAAACTACAGTTCCCATGATTCCCTAGCATTGAGCCAAGACAGTTAAAGTGGTTAAAGGCAACACAATGTCCTGGTTGAGGTGGGAGGATGAACCACCTTTGGTAAGAAAGGGGGTTCTGATCTCAACACAAGTCTATCCGGATGAAATCAAAGATACAGTGCATTCAGTTGCAAGGCACAAAGTTAACCAGCTCTCCTTGCAATTACAGTGGTAATGAGAAAGGCAGTCTTCCACGACAGGATCACATAGTGCAATCAGCTTGAAGGGTCTCTCACAGAGCTGACGAAGCACCAAGTACAAAGCTCATTTGGGCATCGGGCCCGATACTGGAGGATGAAGGTGCTTATATCCTTTCAAAAACTTTTTAACCAAAGGATGTGTAAAACAACAAAGCGTGCCAAGAAACTGAAAACATGCTGAAACAGCAGCCAAGTAACAACTAATCAAAAACAAAGAGAGGCCTTGATTTAACAAAGAAGAAAGAAGAAAGTCCAACTTGTGTAATTGTCTGTGGAAGTAGGAAGTCAGCAAACTTCTTCCACTTGTAGTCATAGGGATTTTTAGTAGAAGGTCTTGACAACAGTGCTCATCAACCCTACTTGTTTTAGAACCCCATTTCAGAATGTGAGAGGTAATGGCATCACCTAGATGTATGAAGGGTGTTTGCCTTTTCTGTGGACAGGACTGCAGCCTGGAGATTATTGATTAGCAGTGTCAATAATAGGAGACAGACAATCCAAGACCTTTACAATGGAGAGAAGTCTGAGAGATGAAGGTATTAATGGTCCAGTGGAATAGGACTCTGGGCTGGCTGGATGGAGAGAGATGCAAGTGTGGAAACATGGCCATCATGGTGTCATCCGACAAAAAGTCAAAAGTCAGTGCTTATATGTGTCCATTGGATTTCTTCTTCATCTGTCCAGGTTTGAATTTCTGGCCAGAAACAGTACAGTTTTGGGTAAATGATGCAGACCTTGATGGTTTATATGACCTTTTCGAGTACTGTCCTTACTTGTGGTCTACATACCAAATCCTAGAGGAAGACTGGACAAGAGGGTTAAATCTGAACTTCCTCACAGTGGACCTCATCTTATGAGTGTTTTCCAGTCTGTAGTCAGTCTCCAAACTGAACAGGCCAGTATCGTCAAATAGAAGATCCTCTATGACCACTCAGGCTTGGTCAGAAAGACCTGATTATCAAAGTAAGAATAGCAATGGAGACCTACCAACTATGCCACTGCCTTGCCCCCACAATCAGCGATGTGTTGTGCATTCATAACATGCCTGCTTGTGTGCCTCTAATTGCATGAGGGAAGCCATTCTGCAATCTTAATCTCCAAACTTGTTGAAGACTGGTGTCATCTTCTCCCAAGGAGTTGATTGGAGCTCCCCATACAAGCCAAGTAGTTAGAGATCTTGGAGATGAGAGCAGATGAAGAGTAGAATCTCCTTCTCATGACATCAAGCTTCTTGCCCTCCTTGTCTGCAGGTGTAGAATGCAGAAGGCATGAAGCTTTTGACTGGGCAGTATTGACAATGACAAAATTAGGTTTCAGATGCTATCCCAGAGGAAGAATGGCTGAATCATCTACCCTATATAGAGAGGCTTGCTGGAAGTGGATGGAATGGATGACACTATCAACCAAGACTTCCAGATGACTTGTGCAAGGTAAAGAAGCATCAGTAAAACCGCAGGAGTGGTTGCTGGAGACTGAATCTGCTGGAAAACCAGGTCCTCAGTCATGGTTAGTTGCTGCTGGAAATTAATGTTGAGAGGCTTGAACAGGCAGAGCACTGATTGACAAATACCTTGATATCATCAATTGGGCAGGAAGGTTTCATGGCACCCAAATCCATTGGAAGAGACTTTCTAATTGGCACAACCACAGAGTCAGAATCAGATCCAGATCCGGAAGTACCAGGTGTCAAAGAAAAACAGATGGCCTGGCAACTAGCAATGGCAACAGTGAAGGTAGGAGTGAATTTTTCCTTGGCACCAGACATAGTATCCTGGGTTTGAGTTGGCCAAGACACACCCTGGTTCTGAGATGTAGTACTTTCAGAAGGGATCTGGACAACAGATGCGGGACAGAAGACAGGACAGCCAAGTGAATATGGTCAGAATGATGTCTCTTGCATCTGGAAGGATGTGTTGAGGAAGCCTCATTCCTATAGTGGCATGTATAGCACCCAGAATGCTGCTGATAGGAGAACTGATCTCAGACTAGCTAGATTCTCAAGAAGGGACCTGTATCTATAATAGCCATGCTATCAATGACCATGAATAGTTTGTGGATGGGACAGATGGTATAGGGCCTTTGCAGACTGCTAGAAATAGTGCAAATTGAGTCCACTTTAACTGCCCTGGCTCAGTGCTAGGGAATCATGGGAATTGTATTTTTTTCTGAGACATTGAGCCTTCTCTGTCAGAGAGCTCTGATGCCACAATAAACTACAGTTCCCATGATTCCCTAGCACTGAGTCAGGGCAGCTAAAGTGGACTCAATTTACACTATTTCTGGCAGTCTGCAAAGGCCCGTAGTCTACCTCAGTAACACTGATAGGAAGAAGCCAAATCAGAGTCCAATCTGGAGTAGAAGCATGACCTGGAATGGAACCAACATCTATGACAATGCAGAGATGGAATTGCTGACAGAGGTTTCTCTCAAATCAAAACTCGAGCTGAAGAAGGAGAAGCTGTCATTCTAATGATAGAAGACTCCCTCCAAAACATGCTCATCCAACCTTCTGTCCTGAATGGATATGGTCTCCATCACCACTGTGATGGAGAAGCTGGCAGGTGAGACACCATGGCCTCATAAAAAAAGTCTCTGGTTCAGCTACAGCTGTAGTTTCAGTCAAATGAGAAGAAGAAAGCTGGGAAGAGTGTCCTTTCGATCTTTTCTTCTTCTTATGCTTGTGTTTCAAGCCAGCCTGTATTTTAGTCTTGAGAAATCTACTTGGGGTCGATGAACAATGAGACGACTTGTTCCTGGTACTGTCTTTGGCCTTCTTAGCAGGCATCTCTACCAACGTACTTGGGGCCTTCTGTTCAAAGGTCACAAGGTCTGTCAGTACTGAGGCCACCTTCTCCATACTCAACTTTGACTTGACCAAAGGCCCACTCCATCTCTCAGAATCGAATGCTACAGATGACACATGAGCTCTTGCAGTTTCAAGGCCTGCTCATACAGAAGAGCTTCAAGGTGACACACTCTATTGCTTCTGGCCTGTGGTGTAAATGCTGCACAGTGTGCATGTGATGCAACGATATGGAACTCACTCAAACACTGAAGACATCTCAGATGCCCATCTTGGCCTGGAATCTTAGCACCACATTTGATGAATTTCTTAAAAGAAGCCAGTGGTACCAAGAAAGCCCCAAGGGCTAGGGTGGTTCAAAGCTCACACCAAGAATTGATCTGCAGCAGTCATCTTCCAATTCAAGCACACAAATGCCATTTGTGATGAGGCAGCTGAAACAGCAGACAAAGAAACCTGGTGGATTTCGACAGAAAGCTTCTTCTAAAGGGCAGTAGAAAATGCACAGGTCTACTACCAAAACTCTTCAGAATGCTATAGAGCATTCTGAAGGAGGCACTGCACAGGCACAGGATAACCTCATTTGCAGTGGTGTTCTCATACTGGGTGACACCCAGTCCGGGGGGGGCCTTCCGGGGGGGGGTTCCAGCAACAAGACCTCTGGCGTCGTTTCCGGGGCGGGGGAGCACACAGATGCACCTGCAAGGCCCCAAGAAGCTCCCACATGGGGGAGCAGCACCCGTGGTCCCAAAGAATGCCTGCATGGGAAAGAGAGAAAGGCAGGAGGAGCCTCCAGCCCCCCAAGACCTCTGGGCTGCCCTGGGAGCAATCAGGGAGGGAAGGGGTTGGAAGGGGAGGCCTTGACCTCGCAAATAATTGAAACCGCGAATCTCAAGGCCGCAATCCGGAGGGATGCCTGCATATTTATTATTCTAGTTGTGTGAGTCACAGAGACTATGAAGAAAAACCTAACATTTCAGCAATCCTTGTAAACCACATCTGCAAAGGTCATTTTAGAGGATATTTTAAGAGCCAATGTGATATACTATTATAATGTTGGGCTGGAACATGCGAAAGCTATGACCCATCTGACAATATGACAAGTGTGTAAAATTTAAGAGAAAACTGATATCATGGACAAACATGACAGCAAAAATCAATACGAACTTCAACTTCCAATTTGTTTGAAGAATTATAAAAGACTTAAAGGGAAAGCAGAGATGGTTTTAGCAATGTTTAATGAACAGTATGTTTATACTTTTATGCAACATTTCCAAGCTCTAATTTGTGTGGTTGCCAGGTCGTGCCTATATATGTCGTTCTTGCTGCTTTAGAAGAATGCATTTGTTTAAAATAAATAAATTACCCATAATTTATTTATTTTTAAACAAATGTTCTGCCTGTGGTCCCTGGAACTAATGAAGGACCCACCACTAACAAATCTGCTTTAAGGGCAACAGCTAACCTTTTATTTTCTTTATTATTATTGCTTTTAAAGCAAATACACAAGCTGTGCAGGAATCAGGATATATACAAGCTGCTCCCAAAAAGGTTAACAGCACTCCAGGGAGCCTGCCAAAAGCACTAATAGCCTTTTAAATAAGGTGTATGGGTAACCTATGTGACTGGATAGCTGAACCATTCTCAGAACCAAATCATCCCAGTCTGTTCCAAGTGGCCATGAAAAATGAGTGTAGTCCAGACTGTACTCATCTGGTCAGTTGTTGCGTGGTTCTTATCTCCAGCACTCATCTTCTCATTCTATTGTCTCCCTTCCTATTTCCTCCTCACTGACTATGCCTCTTTTGGTTCATGCCATCAAAGCTGCTGTCCTTCCCTTCCCTAGGCCATTTCCCTTCCTCCTTGGTCCAGCTGGTGGGTCCAGTTGCAATCTGTTCTGCAGTAATGATTAAGGAGTATCCTCCACTGTCTCTCTGAAGGACCTCCTAATTTACAACCCCTTTTTAACAGGCGTCCAAATCCAAGTTAAAGATAAAGAACCATTAAAAAAGGAGAGCAAGGGCCTTGACATCCTGGATAGGAGGTTGAACAGATATATAAGTCATTTGGTCACAATCTGCCCCATTAGGCTGAGATGTATTGTATTTCTATTTAAATTATAATATTTCTAATTTGTATCTATACACACAAATTACACTATGTACAAATTGTATTCAGAATTGTAGGATCTTCTGCTCTTTGTTTTCATGATACATTTACTCATTTCTATTTATGTGAAAGTGGCCAATCTGCTTTTAAACATCAAAGTGAAGAAAAGAACATTACAACAATTAAAATAAGATTCAACAAAATAGGTCAGCTTTGGTATACTTCCATGAAAAAAATGGTATTTTTGCTTGTATATCACACTAATCTTCACATGGCCTTGTAGTGTTATGAGGAAAAAGTAAAAGATAGTGCAAAAATTGGTTGGCAGAAATTATTGTCAATACTACTATAAAGCTATTTATGTTGGGTTTATATTATCTACATGTAGTTAATTTCAAAGATAGATTTTCCATATTGATGCTACTAAATTTACATTTATAATTCTAGTCCTTCCACTAACTCAAAAGCTAAGTATAGACTGAACCTCCCTTTTCCAGCATTATGAAATATTCCGAAAACCAAAATGTTTTCATGAGTGGCTGAGATACTGACCCCTTTGCTTTCTGGTCATTCAATGTACACAAATTTTGTTTCATGCACAACATTATTTAAAATATTGTATAAAAATTTGTTCAGGCTATGTGTATAAGGTGCATATGAAGCATATATGACTTTTGTCTTTAGACTTGTATCCCATCTCCAAGTTATATGTTATATACATATATGCAAATGCAGGTATTCAATTTTTTTTTTTAAAAATCACCTGAAATCCAAAACTGTTCTAGTCCCAAGTCCCAAACAATATACCTGCATTCTAGCCATAGAACACAAAATAAAATAGACAGTGCTGCTTCTTTGAAATGAAGTATTCCCCCAAAAAATATATGATCTATTTCCTGCCGTTCTTTCCAGGAATTCAAGTCAACCTTTCATCCACACAACAAGCAGGCTTAAATCAAATCAGTATCACCAAACTGCCCATATGCCTTCAGATAACACCATGACATCTCTTATCTTTCTGGCAGCAATGAACTTTTAAACACAACTGCCATTTTAGCGTGGAAAAAGATCAGAAACCAGAGTATAACTAAAAATCATTAAAATGTGAATAAAAGTTATGTCCCGCTACTAAGAAATCACTGATTATTTAATTCATTGGTAGAATTTTGACACTAGTACAATAGGAAGGAACTGGCAAAACTACCTCTGGGTATTACTTGCCTAGGAAAACTCTATGAAATTCACAGGATTGTCACAGGTCAACAGGCAACTTGAACACACATACACATACATACATACATACACACACACACACTTGAAATATTACTTTCTTAAACTAGCAGCAAACATTTCTATTGAAACAAAGAGAGAAAAATAAATGTATTCACAGACTATATTATCCGATATATTGAGAATGTTTTTGTAAACAAAGCAAAATAAAACACATTGAAGAAATGCTCTTCAAACATGACAAAACTTGTGGTGGAATGGACTGTGATGAAAGGATAAGCCATACTATTGGACAGTCATTGCAAGTTTAAGTTCCTCTGCAAGTATTATCATTTATAAGACTTCAGCGATTATGAATAATAACCACTTCCTCAGAAGGAAAACTAGCTGAATAATATGTTCTCAATGTTCTCTTGAATAATCATTATTTAATATTACTTTCTTCAATATTACTTATTTATATCATTAATTTTGAAGCCTTGAACTACATTTTAGCTGTTTGTTGTACAAACACCGAACCATTTTGATAACTCCCTCACATAGTAAAAGAGGCTCAAGTGTATGTAATCTGTATGTAGTAATCTGTCTCATGCAGTGTCTCTCTTCCTCTCTTGTCTCACACTCTCTCTCACACACAGTATCTTCAACAGCTGCTATGATTCCTGGCTCCTATTTATTGACAGCATTTGGCAAGCTAAGTTATTTTTACTAGAGTTTCTAGTTTCATTTTCTTTTTGATAATTCTGCTTAATCCACTAAGCCTTAGCATACTCCCACAGTTATACCTTCTGAATATTTTAATATTTCATAGTAAGCAGTCAATAATATTTAGCACTGTCTCAAATTTTTAGATTTTAAATCATTATCCTCCATCAGGAAGAGTGTTTTCCACCCCATATTTAGAGGAACTTGAATTACTATTGAGCAATGCAAAGTAGCTGGGAACAGCAAAACTTCACAAATGACTGGCACAATGTAGTTGCTTTAATGAGGATGAAAATGTATTCACCTGCTGAAGTTGTGCTTTTGAGATGCGAATGACAGAGGGAAACCTGTTTCCACTGGGAATGATAGGAAGCTGCCTACGGGTAGCTGACAAAGAAGAGGAAGATTGGCTCTCTCCTGAGTGACTCCTTGGAAAGCCAGTCTCTTTCTTAGAGTCCACGTGGGTGGTAAGGTGGGCTACAGGGTTCAGGGTACAGAGGATGGGGCTTGAAATTCTTGGGATGGAGAAATGCAGCATGTGAAGTGAGTTGAGCTGTGAGAACAACATGGCAGGGGAAGAGAAAATGTATCAAATATATATTACAAAAACTTTATTTTGTTCAGTTCTATCATAGCTTTATACCTTTTCAAATAATGGTATACAAAAGAATAAATATTTGCCATTTTAAATATCTGTAATATAGTTGGCCCTGTGTATCCACGGATTCTTTATCCACTGATTAAAGGACACAATTTTACTGTATCACTGTATTTAATGGGACTTGAATATCCACAGATTTTGGTATCCACAGGGGTCCTGGAACCAAACCACAGTGGATACCAGGGGCCAACTTTACCTCAGAATAATTAGGAATCATCCCTGCTTGATTTTGCAATGCCCTCCAATAATTCATTTAATACTTCCAAAAGTAAAAAATTCAGAAATTGTTTACAAAAGGATCCTGTTTGCAAAAATCACTTACTAGATTATGCATATTCTTTAGCAATACTTACTTGACAAGCAATCACACAACTGTGAAATATACAGGCTTGGATCTTGACTCTGCTTTCCACAAACAGAAAGGCTTCTTCCATTTGTGGTAGGCATCTGGTTTAGTAAAAGATCACTGGTAGAGTGGAAGAGGTCCTTCATCAAACTCTTCCCACTTCATCATACATACCTCCCCTCAAAATATGCTTTTAAGGTTTAAGGAACCTCCCAAACAACATGAGAAGTTGTGAGAACAACATGAGAAGTTGTGCCTCCCCCTTCTGCCTGTTAAAGCATCCAGATAGAGCATCCATTCAAAGAGTGCTCCTATTAGTGGAAACAAATTCTGAATTCAACTGAACAGATGGCAGGTATTAATATCTTGGCCATTTCACAATCATGGAATAAAAAAGGAGGGTGAATTTAAATTACAAAACATGGTACTATCAACTCACTTTGATGTGTTCTGTTACAGTTAAATAAATACAGTACACAATTAAGATGTTAATAATGTTAATAATACTGCATAAAGTATATGTACCCAATATGCTAAAAGCATGTCTTTTTAAAAATTAAGGATTTTTTTAAAGACTGAGAAAAGAAAGCTTCTTTATCTTTCTCAAGCAGGTGATGTTATAATGTCTTACCGAGTAAGAAAGTAATGGTTAGAGAATGAACCACTGGCAATAATAAACAAACGGTCTCACCAAGGATGCCAAGGCCCCACCTACTCTGGTGAATGTTCCTTTCCTCCTGTCTGAAGTGAATGTACAAGACCCCAGCAGACTTTATATTCTATATGTTCTATATCATTCAGCTTCTAAAAATGTGGAAATATGGGAAACTGGGAATGACTCTCTAAAAAGCATGTTTGAGGTTAGCTAACTAGAACTAGTACAGATTTTAAATTAAAATCTAAGTGGAGAAGGACATATAGCTAACTTGATTTCTTTTTTCCCAGTCTACAAATGCAGCAAATACTTCTACTTCCAGTTTTTTACATGTCAGTCTGTACTTCGACAGGCTAGATCAGGGGTAGGCAACCTTTCCCCTTTAAGGACCGAGGGACCGAGCTCCCAGAATCCCAGGAGCTATTGGCCAACATGGGACTATTGGCCAACATGGCTGAGGCTTCTGGGAGCTGAAGTCCCTCGGCCTTTAAAGGGAAAAGGTTGCCTACCCCTGGCTAGATGCTAAATAAAAATAAAAGTTAAAAGTGAGTGAAGAAAATTTATCATGCACAGGCAGCATATAAATGACATAAAATAAAAAATAAATTAATAAAATAGAAGAGGGAATTCCCCCACCCCTTTGCATCCAGGACATAAATTAAGCTCTCTCTTCCTCTTATAATTGTCCCCAACAGGCTAATGAAGACTTGTTCAGGTGGCAGAAGACTCGACTCTTATCTGACAGAACTCGCCATAAGAACTTTCTTTGTTCCTATCGGGAGGCAATACGTGCAGCGAAGAGAAGTTTCTCCTCTGCACGTATTGCGTCTGCAGAGTCTCGTCCAGCAGAGCTGTTTAGGGTGGTAAGGGAACTGACACAGGTGCCCCCTGTGTCGAATCCCTTACTTAACCCAACGACGGCCTGCTGTGACGCATTTAACAACTTCTTTGCGGATAAAATCTTTCAGATAAGAGCTGACTTAGATGCCACCGTTGTAACAGAATCCATAGGTGAGGCATCCAGCAACTCCGTCAATGAAGTTATTCTGGATCAGCTCCAGTCTGTGAGTACCGAGGACGTGGACAAGCTGCTTGGTAAGGTGAGGAAAACAACTTGCCCTCTTGACCGTTGCCCATTATGGTTGGCTGTCCGGGGGGGGATGCATTGTTGAGATTCCTTACGGATATCATCAATGCATCCTTTAGGGAAGGACATGTTCCATCTTGCTTAAAGGAAGCGGCTGTTAGGCCGCTTCTGAAAAAACCTTTCCTTGACCCCCTGGATATGAGTAATTATAGACCTGTATCTTTGCTACCATTTTTGAGCAAGGTGATTGAGAGGGCGGTTGCTCTTCAGCTCCAAGCTGTCTTGGATGAAACCGATTATCTAGACCCATTTCAAACCGGCTTCAGGACAGGCTTTGGGGTCGAGACTGCCTTGGTTGCCTTGACCGACGATCTGCGTCTGAGCATCGACAGGGGTAGTGTGACCCTGTTGGTGCTCCTAGACCTCTCAGCGGCTTTTGATACAATAGACCACGGCATCCTCTTGGACCGCCTGAAGGGGTTAGGTATCGGGGGCACTGCTTTGCAGTGGTTCCGGTCCTTCCTCTCGGGCAGGTCCCAGAGGATGCTGCTCGGGGATAGTAGCTCCTGTAAGAGGGAGCTCACTTGTGGGGTCCCTCAGGGGGCTATCTTATCCCTGATGTTGTTTAACATCTACATGAAGCCGCTGGGTGAGATTATACGGAATTATGGTGCTGGGTGTTATCAGTACGCTGATGACACCCAAATCTATTTCTCCGTGTCTCGTTCGTCGGCCTCGAATTCCAATGGCATCTCCTCTCTCAATGACTGTCTTCAAGCAGTAATGGGCTGGATGAGGAAAAACAGACTCAAACTGAATCCAGACAAGACGGAGGTGCTCACGGTAGCGGCCCCGAACCCAAGAATTGGGTTGCAACCTTCAGTCCTGGATGGGGTCACACTCTCCTCCAGTGACTGTGTTCGCAGTCTGGGGGTGCTCCTTGACTCGTCGCTCCTGATGACAAATCAGGTTAATGCGACGGTCAGGAGCGCCTGTTATCAGCTTCGGCTGATACGCCAGCTGCGCCCTTTTCTGGAAGTAAGGGATCTCGAGACTGTTGTGCTTTACATGGGGCTACCCTCGTGCTTGGTTCGGAAACTACAGTTGGTTCAAAATATGCCAGCCAGGCTTTTATCAGGAACATCTAGGAGGGACCACATCACTCCGGTTTTGAGGTCCCTCCACTGGCTGCCTGTTGGTTTCCAGGCCCAGTACAAGGTGTTGGTTATCACCTTTAAAGCCCTAAATGGCTTGGGTCCAAGCTATCTCAGAGACCGCCTCCTCCCGTACAATCCTCCCCGCGCCCTCCGGTCCTCTGGAAGGAACTTGCTGCAGCCTCAAAGATCTAGGCTTGCGGCGACCTCCCAGAGGGCTTTTTCTGTTGTTGCCCCCAGGCTCTGGAACGGCCTGCCGGACGAGATCCATCAATTAACATCTTTGGACAGCTTTAAAAAGGCTGTCAAGACGGATCTCTTTCGGCAGTCCTTTCCAGACTAATCACCCAGCCTCAGGACCTCGGCTCCTCCCCTTTTTAGGAATATTTTGTAGTCCCCGTAAGAACTGAAGTTGCAGGGGGTTTGTTGGTTTGTATTTTAATTGTAATTTAAATTTAATTTGCTGTGTTTTAATTGTGGATTGTTTTTAATTGTGATTTGATTTAATAATTTTTTAAGGGAGGGAGGAGGGAATCATACTGTTTTAAGTTGTAACCATTTTATTGTTGTACACCGCCCGGATTGGCTTGCCACAGGGCGGTATATAAATAAAATTTATTATTATTATTCAGACTAATAACTTGGGGGCTTTTTTGATTTGGTTTACTTTGAAGTTAGATCCACTGGGTTCAACTGCTATTACTCTCATTGTGGCCAGGGGATTACATTCTTTTTGACCAACATGCTTTACACTGCATAAGATTCTCTCCCCTCCTTAACAAAGGTCTTTACTCAATTATTTTTGATAAAAACTAACTCTTCCTCATGAATTCTGAATAGACCTAGTGTGCGGCTTTTCCAGTACTATTGGAATGTACATGCCTATTTAAATCAGAATCACAAGTGTTAATCTAAAACAGTGGCTTCCCAAACACTGGTTCTCCAAATGATTTGGACTTCAGCTCTCAGAATTTCCCAGTGGAGAGGGAGAGATCCTCCTTCTATTCTTGGAAAAAAGGAACATATTGTGGCCATTGCAAAAGCTATCCTTTACTTTCATTACTGAACAATGTACAGGCACTTAGAAGGCAGGCTAAAAATGGTTTTAATACTATATCCCTACTAAAGAGCTAAATTAATTCTGACAGCTGTCAGGATAATAATCTCTAAGCAATATTTTGATGATGTTTCAGATGCTACATTTTATTTATTTATTTATTTATTTATTTATTTCATTTTATGCCACCTTTCTCCCAGAAAGGGAACCAAGGCGACTCACAAAGAAAAGTTAGTGGTGTCTTGCATTCCCTGAATACCATAGTTGAGCAACAGGCATTCACTTACTGGAGTAAAAGCTCCTTCTGCTTGGGCCTCCATTAAGCTTGTAGGTGTGACAGCAAGATGACCTGCAGCTTCAGCTGGGAATTCTAGTTGATCTGTAAGCTGTTCAGAAGCTGCAGTACCACCACATTCAACACCTAGCTCCAACGGTACTCCCATGGCTGCATTCTTGGTGTGAGCTCCAGGTTTATCATCTTGTGGGGATTCCTCCAACTCTTGAAGCACCTCAGGCTCCTCATCAGAAGGACTTCCAGTTGTTTTATGCCCCACAACTCCATTAGTCCTGAAATCCTGCAGGTCTCGTTCTTTATCCACAATCACCCACTCCTTGGAGTCAAACTCTTGCTGGCAGGAGCTCAAATTGACAGCCACATACCCATTGCTAATACCACCATCACCCTGTTCTGGAGAGCCACCAGAACCAGGCTTGGAAGCCTCAGGTAGGTATTCTTCATCATAGTGCCAAACATGCTCATGACAGGATGAAACTGCAGGTATGGGTGTTTTCTGAGAAGCTGCAACAGCAGATTCCTTTCCAGCATTCAGTTCTCTTTTCTTCTTCTCCATGCTTGGGAAATATTGAGAGAAATTAGTGATACATATGAGATAGCAGATTAATGTTAGTATTAACTGAATAATAAAGTAGTACCCAATGCAGACAAATTCTCAAGTAATTTGTTATTTTAGAAAAAAACCCAACATCACTTCATCTGTATTTCTTAGTCCTGCAGAAGTGGACTTGCCAAATTATACTTTAAGAAACAAGCTCTTTACTCTCTTCTCTCAAACCTGTTATTACCTTCCCAGTATTTGCAGAGTGTAAGAACACACGGCATGAGGAAAATTACTCATGCTATGTGGCAATAGTGTATCAATGAACAAACAGTTAAACACAACTTGCCAAAGCCAAGCAACAGCAAAGAAAGCCCAGCACAATAGAAACTATTACATACCAAATTTCCAGAAATTTATCTGTGTCTGGTTTTGACTCCAAGGTTAGACGTTTTTCCAGTTCAAAACTATGGATTGATCGTAACTTCCGGACCAGAGGAATATCTCGATCTGGCTGTGTGGTCTCTGAACGAACTCTAATTGGAGAACCAAGGCTTGGTGCATTAAGCAGTCCATTAATTGGCCCATGACTGTTTTCCTCTTCTGTTGCAGCCTATGATAAAACACCATCAGTGAATAATTAAACAATAGTTTCATGTTTTCAGGTCATTTCTGACTTATGACAACTCTAAGGTGAACTTATAATGGGATTTTTTTGGCAAGATATGTTCAGAGGGGGTTTGGACTTGCCCTCCTCTGAGGCTGAGAGACTGTGTCTTGCCCATGGTCACCCAGTAGGTTTCATGGCCAAGTGGGAAAATGAACCCTGGTCTCTAGAGTCATAGTCCAACACTCAAACCACTACGCCAATCTTGCTCTGTAATTAAACAATGGGTAAATCAAAATAGGCACAAAGTATAACAGAAAGAAGCTTTTCTTTCTTTCAAAATATTCACAGTTGACAGACTCTTCTGTCTAACTTTATCTACGTTCAAAATCTAAACTTTCCACTCCAACTATCCCATAGTTAATATATAATCTTCTGTAAAAATTACTTTCAAAGGATTCCTAGTTTATTCTCTTTTAATTCAAATCAGTGCTAGTTGTCTATAAGGATTCTTGCATACTATCATCCAGATTTTAGAAACACTAACATAGTAAAGTCCTTGCCACTGAGTCAGAACGTATGTTTACTACCCACAGCACAGCATCAGCTGCACAAGCAGCTGTGAACCTTGAGCTCATACACTCCATCTCATCTTGTGTGGCTATAGAGAAATCAGAAACATGTGCTACTATTTTTAAACAGAATGTATGTGGTTTTTTTCTGAAGAATACAGGAAGAGGTGTTCTAGATCAAACCAAAAAGTCTAGCACTCTTTTCACACCAGGGCATCCGGATGCCTAGACAAAGCCAATGACATAACATGAGCCCAATAGCAAGCAACTTGCATGCAGAAGCATCGTGCTGCTGATTCTAGGGAAACATGTAGCTATTGTGACCAGTACCCACTAATAGCCTCATCCTCCATAATAAACATGATGAACTCTGACTAATTAAAATTAGTTTATTTGAAAGATAAAGATTATAATTCTAAACTAGGAGTGACGAAAATGCAGCCCACAGGCCATACAAGGCCCCCACAAAGCCTCTGCAAACTCCCCATTTTTTAAAAAAGCATATTTTTTGATTGCAAACTGCCCAAAATGCACTAAAAGAGTTCATATATGTCACAGCTTTACTTGACCACCTCTTCCAGAATCCTCCCCAAAACTTAAAAAAAAATCTGCCCAAAATGGTGCCTGGAAATGAAAATGCATCATTTTTAAAGGATATGCATACAGGGCCCACTGAGGATTGCAAGGACTGCACAGTTTCCCACCACTGCTGTAAACTAGTTCAATATTTCAAGAAGCCTAGACTTAACCTGAGTTCCCTCTTTCTACATCCTCCTCCAGCACAGTTATGAGGAAGAATTTAGATGCCTTCACTTCAGTTTTTGGTTAAATGTAGTTTTCAATTCCATCTGAACCAGGAGAAGCTCTGGCTAATCTTAACTGTTAGTGAAAACAGGTCAAATTTAAGTAATAGTTTGTGAAACTGGCTTGCTTTCCCTATAGTTAAGAACAGAGCTTCTTTAAGTTATTTTATGACAGTTCCCTCACTGTTTCACAGCACTGAAGCACTGCCCCATTCAGCTCAGGTAACTATGATCCTGTAATGTATCATGCAAAATGATACATACTGAGTGAGGGGGGGAATCTTAAATCTTCACATACAAATACACTAACTTTATCTCTTCAGATTTGTGGACACAGTAGAATGGTAAAAAGAGAAGATAATTCCTTCAACACACTGGAAATCTTGTCAGCCAATGAAACTGCATAGCAGTAACATTCAGATAAAAAAAATCAGCATAACTAAAAGTGCAGCCATCTGAATAGGGTATGATGGTATTATTTTGGATAGCTTTCAGAAGCAAACTGATGAATTAAAGAAGGGAAACTATCAACAGCAGAAGGTAATATCATCATGTTCAGAAGAATACTAGATACTGAAGACAAAGGGACACCCTTTGCAGACGGCGCTTTGCACCATCTTGGAGGCAAGGAAGGGGAGGGGCAGCCTCACGCTTGGCGCCCCAACCCCTTCCTGAGGACGTAATCGGAGCGGCCATCGTTGCACACAATGGGCACTCCGATTATGTCCTTCCGACTCAGCGTCCAAACATCCTGAGCCAGAAGCAATGCCGAAGAGGCGCGCGACGCCTCTTGCGGTGCCTTTTCCGCACCTTGCGGAAAGGCGCAGAAAAAGAGTGGATTGGGGCCAAGGAGTGCGGCAGTCTCGGCCCCAATCCGCGGTTTCTTGGGGCGGCCCATGGCTGCCTGTCTGCAGAAGCTCGGAGTCTCTCTGTCTCTTCCAGATTCTGCTTTTTGCTTTTTCTTTCAGTAAAGGTAAATTTCAGGTTGAAGAAGCAAGAAACAATTTATTACTAATCTCTACTCAACTATAGTACTTACTTTTTGGACACCAAGTTTTATCCTATTCCTGTTCGCATCCATTTCTTCCCATACATCCTTTTCCTGAGCACGATGTCCAGGAGACTCTGGTAACTTCTCCGGAGAGATTCCAATAGGAATTCCATTCTCACCATCACTGAGCTGTTCATCTGGAAAAACTTCATCTGTATTCTCTCGCATCAGATCTCCTGGTATTGGTGTGGCATTGGCAATTCTATAAAGAAATGAAAAGTAACTATTATCAGTGTGCTAGAAGAAAGGCTGCTGCATTATTTAAATCAATAAATTGTAAACTTTTCAAGCAATTAAAGAAGTGCTACCTGATTAACTGGTTGAGCTATAGTCCCCAAATCCCTATCACCTCTTCTAGACTGAAATGCAGCTATCATTGCCTTCAGTTTGGTTTGGATACTGCCTTGCCTGTCAACACACACACACACACACACACACACACTTTCTGTACCTGTCTCCATATTTTCAAGCATATTCCTTAGCCTCAATACAACATGAAGAGCAAGATTAGAAGACTGGTATTGTGTGATCTTGCTACCATTCCATGTGTTACTGAATGAAGTAGGACAGAAGAAAAGATATCTCTAATCCACATTTTTTGCTAAGCAGTGAGGTCTGTCAACTGAAACCAAGAACACTGGGGAAAGGATTGAAGAAGCCAAGATTTGAACATGTATCTTTACACAATATTATTAGCCTCAATAGAGATTATGAACTTAAATTCATGGCCAACTATAATTGAGCTATTACTAATGAACTTAATTAGTATTATTCCTCAAAAAGGAAATAGAAAAATGTGATTTCCTTAATGCTCTATGACACATAAGATCAAAAATGAGAATCCTGACACAATCAAATATAGCACTGCTAAATCTGTTCACTACAGAAAAATGAACTTTTGAGAGAATGGCAGACAAATGTGTTCTAAAAGCTATGAAACATTCCCTCAGCAAATCTATAATGTTTTCATTAACATCATGCCACAAAGGAGCACACCTGGTTCCTTCATCAGTGCAATGGTACTATAATGGTATTATAAGCACAGATGAACCTTCCCATAGAGTTAAAATACCATTTAGTTCAACATTTGGCAATCTTACGAGAACAAATATAGACATAGGTTATTAATTTCAAATGCTGTATTAGATAATGTCAAATGAATCACTACAAAATACCCTATGGCTGCTGGAGTCAAACGAGTGTGCAGTTGAGGAGTAGTTGAAGTGGTGGTTGTAGTTAGAGAACCATCAGCTCCATTCTTTTCCCAGTCAAACAAGTCACTCTCAGCCACTCCAAAAGTCTTCATGCTGTTCTCAAAGACGGACATGAGAAGCTATAAAAACAAAAAAAGGAACAATAAACCCCATTCAAAATAGAGATATCCAATTTTATAAACACTAGTTCTCAGAAAACTGTGCTTTGAAGTCATCTGAAAGTAGGCCTACATACAAAATCTAATACAGTCGCCCCTCCCAATTCATGGGGGATCCATTCCAGACCCCCCCACCCCATGAATTTGGAAAATATCAGAGCCCCACTGATTCCAATGGGGGCATGCTCCTGCATGTGGCATGGCAGATACACCATTTTATCCCTCACAGCTTGCCGTCTATGAAGGAGCGAGGACACAAACAGCAAGAGCGCAAATGGCGAGGGACAAGTGTAATATCTTTCTCTCATTGTATGGAATTAAATACTATTTCTGTTCATACCATAAACAAAATACAGCTGCATTTGTTGACCCCTCAATGAGATGCTGCAGAGGAAGGGAAAGTTCTAATATCTGCAAGTTTAACAACAAAAAATCTACCATGACAGCAGCATTAACTAAAGAAAGGAAAGTTGAACATACTGTTGAGTGTTGCAAAACATGATATAGTGCCTTTTTCAAGAACAGGAAAGCCTAAGTAAATTCAAAAAGTAGTGAAGTATTGTTAAAATGTGATGTACAGTGGGCTCTTGTTATCTGCTGGGGTTTGGTTCCAGGAGCCCCCATGGATACCAAAATCTGTGAATGCTCAAGTGCCATTAAATACAGTGGCATAGTAAAACGGTGTCCTTTACATAAAATCAAGGTTTGCTTTTGGGAATTAGTGGAATTAGTGGATACAGAAGATTGACTGTACAAATCATGTGCTACATTTTTTATGCTGCAATATTAAAGTGAGCACTTTATTCCTCTGATTCTAAAACAGCTTTCAAATTAGAAATTAATAATCTAATATGGAAAAATATTTAGAAAATATTTCTAAATATAGTATCAGCCCAAAAATATTCTAGAATAACTAGAACTAGAAGGTGCAAGTATATATGGTCAACATATCAAAGGAATGAGAAAGAAACAAAACTTAGAAGGTGTAAAGTAAAAAATCATACCTGATAATCAGGTTTAGTAAAATAATCTATATTAGAAATATGATCTAGAAAGGTATTAAATTCTTGAGGGAGATGTTTTAGCATCAGACGGTGGTCATATCTCTCCTTTATAGAGCCCACTTGCTCCTACAAGAAGGAAAATAAAATATTGATCATACTTTCTTATAAATGGCAAGTCACTATAGACATTAGAAGGTAAATTAAATTATAGTATTAGAAGGGCTTCAGTAAATTATAGTTCTCAGACATATACTAAGATCCCAGGTCTAATTCTTCTGTTCAGGAACATATCAACAACCCTGAGTTGAAGACTAAATTCAGCACCCCAACTTGCCCCAAACCATCAAGTATAATAAAATAAATGCTCTTGGAGACAGCTATCTGTTAAATTATTCCTGAAAACAACTGTATAAGATCCATATAAAAATCAGTTTGAAATTCTGCCATGTATCGCAGCTCCAGAATCAATCTAATCTTGTCAAGTAGAAAATATACATCTCTGACTGAACAGCCACAGTGAACAGAAATACAAAATTTTGTATTTAATGATGCTACTAATGGGTTTCATTACACTTAACAAATATTGTTTATTAATTTACGAGGGGGTATTGTACAGTTTTAATTATCACCTTTAAAAAATTTTGACAGAAAGTTTGTTTTGATTTGTAGTTGTTAACTTATATCTACGTAATCACCATCCAGATTTACACATTTTTCCCAGCATTTCTTGACCCTCCAAGTACCGCTTTGTCTGCAGATTGCACCTTACAAGGATTTTACACTTCAGTTACTTCTGGCACAACCTGTCACAAAAACAAAGGACACAAAGAGCTGATTCTCAAAATCATGCACTTAGGGACCAATGATGACACTGACAAAATTTCATCAATATACCATAATAACTTCTGGGTGATAATTATTACTTTACAATACCCCCTCATAAGGCACAATCTGCATACTTCTACAATATCAGGTATTCGGAAAGTCAAGAAACACTGGGGGAAAATGTGTAGATCTGGATGGTAACTACACAGATACAAGTTAACAACTACAAATCAAAACAAACATTCTGTCAAATTTTTTAAAGGTGATAATTAAAACTTTACGATACCCTCTCGTATATCCCACTTTTCTCTCAAGATGGTTTAAGGTATACAGAGCTCTGTACTAGTTATGTAAGGGACTTAATGCAAAATATCAAAACATCTAGAAATGAAAATTACTAACAACTCAAAGAACTGTGGTGCTCATATGCTCTCCAATATCCTACATTGTGTGGAGAAATGTTTGGCTCAGAGACTGAGAATCAGACCTCTAGCAGCTGTAACTCTCTGCTTGATGTATTGGGGGTGTGGGGAAGAATGATGTTATAGACTTTTGTTTTAAAATGTTGTGTTTACTAGAGAAATTAAGGTAACTTTTGGTTATGTATGTAATTTATACTAAATGAAATACATGTAGGTGATCTGTTGGGAGGGGTGACAGCATGAAATACTGGAGGTGATTGATGAATGGCTGAATGATTGAAGGGATATTAAAAAGGCTAGGTGAGAGTTAGGGAGTGAAGAAATGATATGAGTATCTTAGGGGGGTTGCAGACTGCCAGAAATAGTGTGAATTCAGTCCACTTTTAGGGTTAGGGTTAGAGTTAGGGAACCATGGGAACTGTATTTTATTGTGGCATCAGAGTTGTCTGACAGAGAAGGCTCAATGTCTCAGAAAAATAACAGTTCCCATGATTCCCTAGCACTAACCCTAACCCTAAAAGTGGACTGAATTCACACTATTTCTGGCAGTCTGCAACCCCCCTAAGTTAGGAATATGAATTAAGGTCAGACAGAAATTAGACACAGGCCAGTGTCATGCCCAGCCTGGAGGCATGCCTGACTGAGGATTCGGAAGAGGAGAGAGATAGGGAGGAACATGACCCTGAGCCTAGTCCCAGTTCCTCATTGCCTGTGCCAATGGAGGCTGATGCCAAAGAGGATGGTCAGGAACTCGGCACCTAGGCAGCAGAGTCTCCTGCTAACTTGGGCAGTGAGGAAGAAGAGGAGGCCAACTTATCTGTGCCTTCTTACAGCCAGTAAAGATCAGAAGGGGTGGGGATGCATCATTCTAGGAGGCTTTATGAGAAACGACAAGCAATTAGGAAGTAGCCGCATTAGGAAGTGCTGAAGATAAAAGCCTGGGAAGTATGCCAGAACCTTTGTCAGAGGTTAACTGACTTCCCTGGCAAAAGCATCCTTGTCACAGACTCTCATTTCCTGATTTCTTTGACTGGACCCCTGGACTTTGGACTGACAATTCTGCTTGTTGAACCCCTGGACTCTTGGACCGGTTGACTATTCTAATTACTCAAACCATGACTGTCAGACTGGCTAAACAACCTTGCTTTCAGAACCCTTGGTATGCTCTGGCTTGTATCAGGACATGAATTGTATCAGACATTGTATTTTGTTCTTCTTTTACTTTGCCATTAACATTGTTCGGTTTGCTTGCTATCGGCTGCTGGCAGCTTTCTTGGGCAGCCAGTTAGTTAGGATTAGGAGTGAGAGGTGGGAGTTAAGAATATGACAGATGTGTTTTAGTATCAGTCAGTATTTAGATTTGTTAAGTAATTTTTAACTTTATGTTGAACTTCTGTAACAAATAATTTTTCTGTTAAACAATTGTGCCTCTGAGAATGCTACATAAGAGTTATTGGAATGCTTCAGTTCAGACACACAATGTCTATTGTGACAGCAGTTGTTAAAGGTATCCAGTGGTGGGATGAGATAACAAAGTCTTGCGCAGAGACAACAAGAGTATTTAAAAGTTCCCACATATGAAATCATAGCTGAGACAGGAGAAGGTGCTCACATTTTGCAGTAGTGGTGGGGATAAGGAGAATCCCCCACAGAGAGCACCAAAAATAGACCTGAACAAGCGAAAAACACAACCTAGAAATGGTTGAAAAGTGGGGGTAGTGGCTGGAAGTCTGGCCAGGTGTCGCTCTCAGACCTTCTAGGGCATCTCAGTTCTGGCTTATTCCCCTCCTTTCTCATCCACAATCCTGACCAATGTTATTGCCAAGAGGAAGGAGTTTCCATTGGAACAATGGAAGCTTTTCTCCTACAACTAACAGCAGTGGAGCAGGGGATCACACATGAAAGGGGAAGAATTAAAGCAGTCCCAATGAATCCCAATGAAAAAAATATATGTTCAAGCCTATTATTAAATTCTTGCCATGGTTCCAGCTGACACATGTACCATCATTACTAGTTTGTCCTTCAATTAATATTGATTAGTAGATTTTTCAACAAACCTTGTCTTTAATTTTCCTCCATGGAAGTTGTCCCACCACAAACTCTACCAACATGTAAAAGAGAGACCAGAGGTCATCATGACGTCCCATCTCCTAAGGGGAAAAAAGAAGGCTACATGTTTTCTGTTTCACAGTGCTGTGTGACACAATGTATTTACCAGCCAGAAGTATAATGTCATGGAATAAGAATGTGTTTATCTTAAGACATAAGTTGTGACACACAAAATGATAAACACACTAATTGGTAATTCAATTACTAAACTGCATTTGCAATAAATTACTAATACTCACTCTGTTCCTGTGAGCATTGACTGATGCATACCGCACTGTCCCTCTAAAACCAGCAACTGCTCGGGGCTGTCAATATAGGGGGAGGGGATTAAAATATTACAGAGTATTCCAATATTAGTTTCACCAATATATAAAAAAGGAAGTATAAAAATAATGCTGACCCTTTACTTTAGAGTCTGCTTGTCAGTCTGTCTATTACAGTGGTTCCCAAACTCTGGACCTCCAGATGTTTTGGGCTTCACCTCCCAGAAGTCCTGACTGTTGACCAAGCTAGCTGGAGTTTCTGAGAGTTGAAGTCCAAACTACCTGGAGGACTAAAGTTTGGGAATCACTGGTCTAATAAACAGAATTAAAGTGGACAAGGAAACAGGCCCTTATCATGTTTTCAGTTATTCAAGATCAATTCTTAATTAATATTTTGTTCTAACAATGTAATAATCCCCTGTAATACCTTTTTAAAAACTTTATTTCTCAGCAGCCATATCACAATATTTTATGCATCTAATTTTAGCACCTTGAGATTAGTAAAAGTAAAGATATAACCAATGGTCTTAAATAACAGAAAGGTAAAGCAGTGTGGGAAGTAATGGCTAATCTTATAAAGTAATTTGAGATGTATTTGGCTAAGACTAATAGCCTTTGCAGACTGCTAGAAATAATGCAAATTGAGTCTACTTTAACTGCCCTGGCTCAGTGCTAGGGAATCATGGGAATTGTATTTTTTTCTGAGACATTGAGCCTTCTCTGTCAGAGAGCTCTGGTGCCACAATAAACTACAGTTCTCATGATTCCCTAGCACTGAGTCAGGGCAGTTAAAGTGGCCTCAATTTGCACTATTTCTGGCAGTCTGCAAAGGCCCTAAAATAATCTATCAAGAGAAAAAAGACAGTTTAAGAGAGATTATTTATTATCATGGCTTTCACATTTTTAATACACAACTTCCTGATGAGTATTGAAAAGGGGAGGAGATAATTTCACATGTATTTATCCACAGCAATATGAAATATGAGCGAGCCAGTGGAGTGGTTTCACTGTTGGACTAGGTCACTGGGAGACCACAGTTCAAATCCCTGTTTGGTCATGGAATCCTACTGGGTGACCCTGAACAAGTCACACTCTGTCAGCGTTAAAGGCAATGGAAAGCCTCCTTTGAACAAGTTCTGCCAAGAAAACCTTGTGATATGGTTTCCGTAGGGTTGCCATAATTCAGAAATGACTTGAAGGCAAGCAACAACAAAAATGAAATATAGGGCAGATCAATAACTGCAAATAAGTCTAAAGCCAACATAAGATTTGGTAGACATTCACACTGAGGATGAATAGAGAATTATCTCTAGTAAAGAAATATCTTTCTATATGGTTCCAAACAATCTCTTTTCAGGTGGGAAAAGTAAAGGTCGCCAAATGCTGCTGGACTCCAACTCCCAGCATTTATCACTGGCTATGCTAACTAGAGCTAATGAGAGTTCCAGTTCAGCAACTGAAGGATGTATGATTCTCACCACTGATCTACAAACACAGCCCCTTGAAGCTTTCCCTGCTTGAAAACTAGACACATGTGCTCAGTGCAGAATCTAAAGCTTGGTGTAGCATCTATCATCTTCTGCTATATGGGCTCTGGGTAGAGCTACTTTTTTATCCGTAAAGATTGCTGATACTGGCTCATATAGATTTGATAATAAGCAATTCATAATGACAGAGTAGAAGCAGAATAGGGTTTCATAGTCATTGCTGTTAAGGAAAAAGCAACATGGGATATACAGTAATAGAAATAAAAATATGTATGTGAATGTCAAAGTGACTAAGCAGGAGCAATCAGGAAGATACACAGGTGAAAAAGATAATATAATTAAGAAGCCTTGCGAGCCAAGGACAAAGTTATAGAAGGTATATTGAGAACACCTGTGATAGATTGCAAACACCTGAGACTCATTAAGTGGTCAAGGTAAAGTGATGAAACACTTGGGTTGGTCTTAGGTATGGGATGATCTATGTGGACCAATCAAGATGTATGTACACACCCACTGGGTGGAAACTGACTGGTGGGTGGTGACTAACAATGGCTATAAGTGCAATGTTTGCCAATGCATATTGTGGTGTAGTGTGGAGTAGTTTTGGAGATATTGTGAAGTGTAGGGCATATAGTATTTATGTATATAGTAGAATAAAGTAGATCTTTTATATAAGACTACTGAGTTGTCTGGTGTCTTGAGGGAAGATACAAGAACCAGAAGAATCCTGGAGAGGTTTGGAGACATCTCAGGAAGAAGAGTGAGAAGGCTTGGAGAGTTTGTCAGGGTCTTCAGCCTATTCTCTGAAACTCTGCTGCTTGGGAAAAGAAGCATCAACCACTGATCAAAGCTGGTCAGCTCTGTTGCATAACAAGGTGGTGAGTTAGAGCCAGAGGTGAAGAGCTACAACTCCCATCATCCCTGACAATTGCATCATTTCCTAGAGAGCATCACCAGTAGTACCAAATGGGAAACTATAGAACTGGGAGTGAGAAGACTCCCTCCAAAATCCACCAGCGAGGCAATGCAGCCTCCTAAACTCAAACAGTTGCCTATTGCCTGCCCCTGTATGCAGAAGTACAGTGGGCCCTTGCTATCTACAGGGGATCCATTCTGGATCCTCCTGCAGATAGGAAAAAAGTGGGACTTCAAGTCCCGTTCTTTTCAATGGGCGTGCGTGTGTGTCCATTCAGGAAGCCAGGGCTTGCCGTCCACAGAAGCTGTATATATGATAGATTGACACTGGTTCAGTGGTAGTGTGAAAAGGGAGGTGATGTCTGGATGGTGATCTAGAAGATGAAATTGTTGTCTTCAGAGACAAGATGGTTGATTATCTGTCTCCTAAAATGGGAACCTATGTATCCTATAGCATCAGAAATGACAGCCAGATACTGTTGCATGTGTTCATGGACTGGAATGGTTGATTGAAGAAACAGAATAATCAATAGTGACACTGGTAGTAACTTTTGAGCCAATGCTTGAGCAGAAGATTGTTCTTAGTGCAATTTATATTTTGCAGGAGCTGGATATAATTATTAGTCTTAGTCTAATAAGACTCCAAGAGAAAACACCATCTAAATAAATTCTGGATATTTCTAAGCGCCAAAACCTTTACTATATTTGTGCCATATATGGATTTCCACATAATTTTATCTCCAGACAGATCACACACACTATCATAGTCTTCTATAAAGATTTTTCTTTAAAATGTATTCCCAGATGAATGTATTACACCCACATTGTTTGATTTAACCAATAATTTTCTCATTTCTGTACATTTTTCATTTTTAAAAACACTCATCTGAGTAGTCATATATTTTTAAAAGTACTACATACACTTTGATTCTGTCACTGAATATCAGATGCCTAGCTTTTTGCTGTTTCTCACTGGATAAACCAGATGATGCACAGAAGTACTCAATATTGCTCAAGGTCACGCAATATGTCAATAGCTCAGGACAAAAATAGAACACAACTGCATCCAACCCGTACGTCTCTCACAACCACTAGCATCACATAAACGTCTCAATTTCTATGTAATACATCACATATGGATAAAACTGTTCTGTCTAGCAGTTATTTTAATATTCAACATATCATTTTTTAAAATCTATCTATCTATATAAAAAATGTCACTATAATTGCTTACTGGTCTGACATCCCCACATGAATTTGTAAACTGACGTGCCAGTCCAAAATCCAGCATGTAACATTTTCTCCAGGTGCTAGGAAAACGCCCCATAGCAAAGTTGGACTAGGGGTGGGAAAAGAAAAAAATACAGGCTTATTTCTTATAATGTACATGTTAGTTTCTTATCATAAGAGATACAACTAACAAGAGATTATGAATTCCCTTCTAAATTTGCCTGCCTTAAGACAGAAGAACACCAAACTGTCAGAATATGTGCCAAATCATTCTTTACATCAATATTAGTCTCAAGTGACATTAAGGAACAAGCCTTCTCATTTAATCAGCAAATCTCATTAACTTCTTATGAATGCCTCCCCCCATCCATGAATAAAGGCAAGAGTAGCCGTTTAACATCAATACATCCTTCATTTCTGACAGTAAGAGCTGTTTGACAGTGGAACACACTCCCTCAGAGTGTGGTGGTCTCCTTCTTTAGAGGTTTTTAAACAGAGGCTGAACGGCCATCTTTCAGGCCTGCTTTGATTGTGAGTTCCTGTATGGCAGGGGGTTGGACTGGATGGCCCTTGGAGTCTCTTCCAACTCTATGATTCTATGATTCTACTGAACAGTAGCATGTGATCAAAACTGTGGGGTGTGGTGCAGGATGAGGTGTCCCACCCTTGCCTGGACCATTGACTCCAATAATAGCTGATACTGCCACTTATTAAAAATATTACAGATGTAACAGAGTTGGGACTGCAAACCAGAACAAATGCTTTCGGTTCTAGTGTAGCACTGGATTTGGCATAACTTATTTCTGAATGCATATGGTTGAAGATTAGGCTATTATCTTTCTTGTTTTATAATCCATGTTATAACACACATACTATTTTTATTTTTAAAAAGAATGATTTAGACATACATATATTCATACTGCACACAAAATACTATTGCTTAGGTTCTTTGCTGTCCTCTTGGATCTAGCAATAATGCTAGAATCAAACCTGAGGTGGCAATGTTGGACAGGATTCCCTTGTATGAGCTTCAGTAGATATGCCAGGTGTAACCCTATCTGAAGTATGAATACCTCAGTTTCAATTACATAGGCAGACTTAATTGTTGCAATATTCTCTATGTGGGAGCAGCCATTTTAAGATATTTTTAAGAGAATTCTGAACCTTCACTTGGTTCACAACAAGATAGACAAAATTTGGCAGGAGAAAACTAATCATATCATATACCATATATACTCGTGTAGAAGTCAACCCTATGAATAAGTCAAGGGATGGTTTAGGGCCAAAATCACGGATTTTGATATGACCCGTGGATAAGTCGAGGGTAAAACATATGGGAGGAGAAGGTTCTAACATCAGATTGAGAAGGAAGGAAGTGGAGGGAAATGGGGTGTTTGGTGGTCAGGGGAAATCCAGAGGAAGAGGAGAAGGAGGAAAGGTGTTAACATTGGATTGGGAAGTGGAGGGAAATGGGGTGTTTGCTGATTGGGGGACATCCAGAGGAGGAGGAAACGTTTTAACATCAGACTGGGAAGTGGAGGGAAATGAGGCATTTGGTGGTCAGGGGAAATCCAGAGGAAGAGGAGAAGGAGAAAAGGTGTTAACATCGGATTGGGAAGTGGAGGGAAATGGGGTGTTTGCTGATTGGAGGAAATCCAGAGGAGGAGGAAACGTTTTAACATCAGACTGGGAAGTGGAGGGAAATGAGGCATTTGGTGGTCAGGGGAAATCCAGAGGAGGAGGAAGATGAGAAGAAAAGGTTTTAACATCTGATTGGGAAGTGGAGGGATATGGGGTGTTTCGTGGGGAGAGAGATCTGGAATAGGAGAAGGGTTTTGGATTGAGAAGGGAATCACCACACATACACAAACACACACATGCTCCTACCTCAGTAGCTCTTTCACAAATCACTGCAGAGGCACCGAGAGTGGGGCATCAGGGCTGCTTTTTTTAGGACCTTACTAAGCAGCATTACTGTTTGTTGTTAACTGCCCTCCAGTTGATCTGGACCCATGGCGACTGTATTGACACACATATAAGTCGACCCCAGATTTTAGAGTCAATTTGGGGGCATTTTTTTTTTTAATTTATAGTCGAGTATATATGGTAGTTATCTATTCAACACCAGTTACCAATCTATTTCCAGGATTTAACATGCTGTTTTGACCTTTAAAGACAAAATGACCTGGGACCACTGGCCTATCTAAAGCAGTGGTTTTCCACCTGTGATCCAAAACGTGGCAGGTGGTATATAAATGACTGCATTGATTGAACAATCAAACTCCAATCTGCAGGATGGATGGACCAGTTGCAGAGAGGGCAGAGAAAGTGTCAGTATGTGGAGTTTCTCTACTTTATTTCGTAAATGATAGGGGGTATTAAATATCAAATACAATGGACATCATGAAAATGTTTACTGATAGATTCAGGAAACTAAATGGTATCTCTTAAATCTTTTCCACACTTTTAAATGTGGTAATTAGCAAAAGCTTTTGATAATGATATCGGTATCACACAAATGAAATGGCTGGGAACTTCTAAAGTATTTTTCCCATGGAGTGGGGCAGGCTGAATACAAATGAATAAATCATCATCATCATCATCATCATCTGAAAAATCGTCACAGTCCAGACTGAATGACCTGGATTTTAAGAGCTTTATTCCAGCCTTACTCTCTAGACTCACATTAAATCAAGACTTGCTTGGCAAGGACACAGAAAAACATCTTTGGTACTTGTACCCAGATTGCAAAACTCTTCCCTTTGAGAAATCTGGCAACCTCGCTTCCCCCAGCCCAGCACTATACACAGAAACACACTTTGAAATTGCTTTTATAATTAGTGTTAGCTTATATGGGCTGTATGGTTTTTAAGAAGCCTCTTTGGCTCAGCTGTTTTATTGCATTTGTGTGTGTTTCTGTTATGTAGTTTTTTATTGCTTTAATATTTGTGTAAGCTGCCTTGTAGGGAGTTTCCTTAGAAGACAGGATATAAACGTATTAAAAATTAAAACAAAATTTAGTCTTGAAACTGAACAAATATAAAATGCTACTATGATGCAGTGGAGCAATTCAAAAAGTTATCCCCTACCAAACAAAATTAATTACTTTGATTTGATTTTGATTTATTCAGTTTTAATCTAATTTAAGTACTAACTAAGTATGCTCTATTTGTAAAATTGTAAAATAAAGCATATTGCAAAAAAGAGAGATAGATAGGGATACTAGAAATCTATCACTACAATCCTATTGATGTTTACTCAAAAGAAGTCCTATTACATACAATAAGGCTTCTTCCCTAATGAGTGTGTTCATGGGCTGCATCCGCACAGCTGAAATAATCCAGTTTGACACCACTTGAACTGCTATGGCTCAATGCTACGAAATTCTGGAAAGTGTAGTTTTGTGAGACATTTAGCTTTCTCTGTCAGGCAGCTCTGATTCCACAACAAATTATACTGTATTTTTCGCCATATAAGACGCACTTTTTCTTCCCCAAAACGTGGGTGGGGAAGTTGGTGCGTCTTATAAAGGCGAATATACAGGAACGGCTGAGGCCGCGGCTAAAAGGAGGCCTCCTTCCAGCCGCAGCCTCGGTTGTTGAATGGGCTGGTGCTGGGATTGGAGCGATCCCAGGACCAGCCCATTGAACTGAAGCTGCAGCTGGAAGGAGGCCTCCTTCCAGCCGCGGCCTCAGTTGTTGAATGGGCTGGTGCTGGGATCGGAGCGATCCCAGGACCAGCCCACTGAACTGAAGCCGCGGGTGGAAGGAGGCCTCCTTCCACCCGCGGCCTCAGTTGTTGAATGGGCTGGTGCTGTCCTCCTTCCACCCGCGGCTTCAGTTCAATGGGCTGGTCCTGGGATCGCTCCGATCCCAGCAGCAGCCCATTTAACAACTGAGGCCGCGGCTGGAAGGAGGCCTCCTTCCACCCGCGGCTTCAGTTCAATGGGCTGGTCCTGGGATCGCTCCGATCCCAGCACCAGCCCATTCAACAACTGAGGCCGCGGGTGGAAGGAGGCCTCCTTCCACCGGCGGCTTCAGTTCAATGGGCTGGTCCTGGGATTGCTCCGATCTCAGCACCAGCCCATTCAACAACTGAGGCCGCGGCTGGAAGGAGGCCTCCTTCCACCCGCGGCTTCAGTTCAATGGGCTGGTGCTGGGATCGCTCCGATCCCAGCACCAGCCCATTCAACAACTGAGGCCGCGGCTGGAAGGAGGCCTCCTTCCACCCGCGGCTTCAGTTCAATGGGCTGGTGCTGGGATCGCTCCGATCCCAGCACCAGCCCATTCAACAACTGAGGCCGCGGCTGGAAGGAGGCCTCCTTCCACCCGCTGCGGTTTTTATTCCTTTGGCATAACCCCCTTCTTTGGTTTTTTCATATATATCTTGGTTTTTTGCCTTTGGGGCTTTTGTTGGTTTCTTATCGGGATACAACCTCCAGTCCTGGATGGGGTCACACTCTCCTCTAAGCACTGTGTTTGCAGTTTGGGGGTACTCCTGGATCTGTCACTTCATATGATAAACCAGGTAAGCACGACAGTCAGGAGCGCCTGTTATCAGCTTCAGCTGATATGCCAACTGCGCCCTTTCGTGGAAGTTAGGGACCTAGAAACTGTGGTGCACACTCTGGTAACCTCTCGTCTTGATTTCTGTAATGCGCTCTACGTGGGGTTACCCTCGTGCTTGGTCCGGAAACTTCAATTAGTACAGAACATGGCAGCCAGGCTGGTCTCGGGAACATCAAAAAGAGACCACATAATGCCAGTCTTAAAATCTCTTCACTGGCTTCCCATTACTTTCCAGGCACAGTACAAGGAGTTGGTTATCACCTTTAAAGCCCTAAATGGCTTGGGTCCAACCTATCTTTGGGACCACCTCCTTCCGTACAATCTACCCTGCGCACTCAGGTCCTCTGGGAGGAATTTGCTGCAGCTGATAAAAACTAGGCTGTCTGCAACTGCCCAGAGGGTCTTCTCTGCAACCGCTCCCAGATTATGGAATGGCCTGCCAGATGAGATCCATTATATCACCAACTTAACTAGCTTTAAAGAAGCTGTTAAGACAGATCTCTTACAGCAGGCCTTTCCTGAATAATTATCCAGTCCTCAAGAATTAGTACATTTCTCTCCTGCTATCATTATTGTTATTGTGCCTTTTGTTTTATTGTGATGTATTTTAAGTATATTTTAATAGCTTGATTGTTTAATATTATTTTAAGGGGTGGGTGGGTTTATGGGTTTCATATTGTATTTCTATTGTATTTTTTAAAGTTGTAAGCTGCCCCGTTGCGCTCGCAGAGGGGCAGGATAGAAATAAATATTATTATTATTATTATTATTATTATTATATAAACAGATATAGTTTCGAGTCGTAGTAGACCACCTCTGAAAGCATCCTTTTACATTTTTATTTTTAAGTAAAAAGTGTGCTCAAAATGTTGAACTGTTCTGTTGGCTTTTTTTTTGGTCATTATTGTTATTTTGTTTTTGGTGATGATGTAGAAATCTATCTACACTCTTCCTTGTTACTTCTGCCTCCAGTATGAAAATTTCTGGTAAGTAATGCCCATGAACACATGTACTTCATTAACTGAAGTATACCTGTAGTACAATGCAATGACAGCAGTTGCAATATAAATTTATCCTTTTTTTAGGAAAAAAAATCATTGAGAAACTCACTGGTTTAATATCTCTGTGTAAAAACCCCACAGAATGAATGCTCTCAATAGATTCTAGAATTTGCTTGCCAAGTCGCAAGGTAGTGCTAATTGTGAATGTTCCTCTACTTTGGCTCCGACGGAGATCTGCCAAGTTCCGACCCTGAAAAGACAAGGAAGCATTTTCAGTGGAGTATCTGCCCCCACTCCTCCAAAGGTAGAAATCAATAGCATTAATAGATAAAATAAACCCACATTAATATTTTTCTAGTAAACTAATCTAGAAAGTTAAAAGTGACATTTAAAATATCTACTGTTTTACATGAACATAAAAACAATTTACTATAGCTTACAGAACAGACTTAAAAATTAAAGAGCACTCAAGTTTCCAATAGTTCTATTAACCAAAACAAAGGTGAATATATTTTCAGTGAAACTATTCTTCTCACAAACCCACAATTTTGAACATGCAAAGAAACCACTATAAGAGATAAGAGTAAGCAGTCTCAAAAAATGGTACATTCCCAATGTGTTTAATGACTAATTCGGAAAGCACACATATCAGATCATACTGATGAACCATCAAAAACAACAGAACCTGTAGCAAAACTGGAGCCTGGAATTAGCTCACTAATCACCTTGTTATTAATTTGCTAGATTTTTCTAGAGATTTATACTAACTCATTAGATTTTTTTTCATAATTAACACTGTTGTTAGGCAGGCTAATATGTGTGATTTGTTTGGGGAGACAAGCAGGGAGGGGGCGCAAGACAGGGAGAGAAGGAACTTTCTGGAGCCCAAGTCAGCGCAGAAGAGATAGGTTTGAGAAAGAAGGGTAAATGAAGGCTAGAGAATAAGGAAATATTTGGAATGGAATGGGGGAAGGGAGTTTACTTATGTGACCAAGGCCTACAAGCAACCCTTCAGAATATCCAGTCTTCTAGGCCTGAAAAGTAGGATTCCCCTCGTAGGCCTCAATGGAAGGAAAGTGCTTGAAGTCTTTTTAGGGGATGCCACTTTGACTCTTTTCAGTAACTTTTCCTTCTCTTTTGATTATATTAAGACAGGGGTAGGCAACCTTTTTCAGGCGGGGGCCGGTCCGCTGAAGTCCTCCCTTCCGGCGGACCGGGGGGGGGGGGTGGCGGTGCGCGCTGCCGCCGCATGCGCTGCCGCCGCCATCACCACACATGTTGCGAGCGCCTTTTTGTTTTCCAAAATGGCAGCCACAACGCATTTGCGCATGCACAGGAGTACTGCGCATGCAGAAACGCGTTGCGGTCGGCATTTTGTTTTTCCAAAATGGCGGTCACGACTAGTTTGCACATGCACAGTACTCCTGCGCATGCGCAAATGCGTTGTGATCGCCATTTTGGAAAACAAAATGGCGGGCGTGACGTGCGCAGATGCGCAGCGTCCAAAACTCGCAGCAGCAGTGGCAGGCGGCGACGGCAGGGGTTGGTAAGTGGGGGCTGGTAAACGGGGGGAGGGGGCCGGGCCGGAACTGGCCTGCGGGCCGTAGGTTACCGACCCCTGTATTAAGAACTAGTTTCTATTGTATATTGTTGTATAACATCCACTAATTAAATAATGTTAATTCATTGTACAATGAATATTATAAATTTACAGTAGGCCCTCAATATTCACAGTGGATCCATTCTGGAACCCCCAACAGATACCAAAATCCATGGATGCTAAGTTCCATTGTCCCTAATGGCAGCATGTGTGTGGGGCTATGCCGCCATTAAGGACAGCCCTCGTTGTCCTGTGGAGGCACATGCACCCAGCCACACCACCACTGGGGACAACAGAACTTAATGGTGGTGCAGCCACATGCACATGCCATCATGGGACAATGGGATGTGACCTAATGGCAGTGCAGCCATGTGCACATGCTGCCACTGGGCACAATATAAGCTTGCCGTCTGCAGATGGTTGAATCTGCAGATGGCAAGTCTATAGATACCGAGGGCCAACTGTATTATATAATGAATTCCTTTGTAATTTTGCTCACATAGTTCTATACACTTGGATAATTAAAAAATTTCCTCATACTTATCCCCATTTTTCTCTCTCTTGTTTTGTCTCTCTCTCTGTCCCCATCCCATTTTACTTTTTATCTTCTCTCTCCTCCTGTTTACCCACTCAGTTTTAATTATAGTATTACAATCGGATGGGTGCAGTAAAAAGTGGGCTTGTTGGAAACCTGAGCATTAAAACTGAAGATGTCACAGACTGAATTTGGGATCTTTGGCTCTTGAATGCAAAACATGTCCTCTATTACTGATCTTTGTAAACTACACTTTTTCACAGAGAATGGGGAGGCAGAAAAAATGTAGTGATTCAATTGTGCAGGGAAATGTTCTGCATACACTCAGATACTCAAAAAATTCAATTAACAGTTCTCTGCTCTTGACTCACTGACTGATCATTGTAGCTATTCATTTATTGCTACAGTGCCCCCTGCAGCTGTTCAAAGAATAGTGTACAAAGATAAAGAGAAATACTATAATGATCAATGCAGAGAAATAGAAGACAAAGAAGACAAAAAAAAAAAGGAAGAATGAGAGACCTCTTCCACAAGATTCAGGATCTCAAAAGGGAAGTTCAAACCAGGGGTGGGAATGCTCTTTGATCCAAAGAACAACACACTATACAATCAAGAAGATATGAAAAGATAATGGAAGCAATACACAGAAGAGCTCTATACAAGAGATGATAAAATGAATGACACAAGAAATAAAGAACCATGCGAAGACAAATTCCAAATTCTAGAAAACAAGGTGGAAGCTGCAATAAGAGAAATTGGAAGAATAAATCACCAGGAACAGATAACGTTCCAAATGAACTGCTACAATCCACCCAAAGAGAATCAACTCAAGTATTAACTAAAAAATGCCAGCTAATATGGAAAACAAATGAAGGCCAACAGACTGAAAACAATCAATATGCATCCCCATCCACAAAATAGGGAGACATAAAAAACTGCAGGAACTATAAGACCATAGCATTAATTTCCCATACAAGCAAAATTATGCTCAAAGTTCTGCAGCATAGACTCAATCATATATGGAGGGAGAAATCCCAGAGGAGCAAACAGGATTCAGGAAAAGAAGAGGCACTAGGGACCACATAGCAAACATACTATGGTTAATGGAGGACAAAAAAGAATTCCAAAAGAAAATGAGCATGTGCTTTATAGACTATAGCAAAGTCTTTGACTGCACAGATCACAAGAAGCTATGGAACAGTCTTAAAGAAATGGGAGTGTCACAACATTTGATAGTCCTAATGAGAAATCAATACTTAGGACAAGGGCCTATAGTTAGAACAGAATATGGAGAAATAGAATGGTTCCTAATCATCAAGGTCAGGCCAGGCTGCATTCTATCACTCTACCTGTTCAACTTGTATGCAGAAAATATACGAAGAACAAGTTTACACTCAGAAGGAGGAGTTACAACGTAAGGAAGGAACATCAACAGTCTAAAATATGCAGATGACACCATAATATTAACGGAAAACATCACAGACTTGAGGTAATTACAATAGAGGAGCTACATAAATTCAAACTAGATAATGAGGAAATAGAAGTAGTTAAAGATTTTCCTTACCGTTGATCAAATATTGATCAGAATGGAAACTAGTCAAGAAATCAGAAGAAAACTAGGAATTGGAAGGGAAGCTATGAAAGAACTGGACAAGATCCTAATGTGTAAAGATATAACTAAGCACTAAAGTTAGAATTGTCCAATCCATTGTATTGCCCATCACCATGGATGGATGTGAGAGCTGGATATGAAGAAAATGGTAGAATTCAAAGATACAGCCGTGTTAGTCTGTAGAATCAGTATGTAGAGAGATCTTGTAGCACCTTTTGAGACTAAATAAAAGAAGTTGGAAGCATGAGCTTTCGTAGACTTCAGTCTACTTCATCAGATGCTTTTGGTGTGAAGAAAATGGATAAAAATAAAATTAACTCATTTGAGATGTGGTGCTGGAAAAGAGTGCTGAGGATACCGTGGACAGCCAAAGAGACAAATAAATGGATCCTATAACACAAGGGCCGAGGGACTTCAGTTCCCAGAATCCCAGGAGCTATTGGCCAACATGGGACTATTGGCCAACATGGCTGAGGCATCTGGGAGCTGAAGTCCCTCGGCCCTTAATGGGGAAAGGTTGCCTACCCCTGCTATAACAGATCAAGCCTGAACTCTCCCTGGAAGCAAAGATGGCCAAATTGAGGCTGTCGTACTTTGGCCACCTCATGAAAAGGCACAAGTCATTAGAGAAAAAATAACAATAATGCTAGGAAAGGTAGAAGGAAAGAGAGGAAAACCGCAGGGCAGATGGCTAGACTCAATTATGCAGGTCATGGGCCTGAACCTACAGGAAGGACCTGAGCAGAGCAGTGGAGGATAGGGAGTCTTGGAGATGTCTCATACACAGGTCTGCCGTGAGTCGGGGTTGACTGGAAGGCAGTTGACAACAACAAACTCTCCAAATGAAATAAATCTCTCCTCATTAACCTTGATCAAGGCATTTGAAAAGTGAGTGAAGTGTACACTTGTTGAGGGGCAGGGGAAGCAATGCAAATGTGTGACAAATTTTAAGAAGATTGTAAGATGAGATCCCATGCTTTGGGAGAGCCTTTTCTAACCAGACAGCTCCTAGATATTGGACTCCCACCATTCCCAGATTACAATCACATGTGTTTTGTAGCCCATATGGGAAAATAGTTGAGGTTGAAGGAACACAATTTTAAAAGGCAAAAAGAACCATTTTGAAGAAGCTAACAGCACAATGTGTTTCGCTAAGGTCCAAAGTGACAACCCCCATATCATTCTCTGCAAATCCCATGATCTGGCCCAATACTAATAGTTTAAACCATGAGTGAATTAAGGATAACTGCCCAACTAAATAAGTTCCATTACTAGTGTTTATTGTACTGAATTAACTTCTCAATTTATAATGTTTATGTTTTTAATTAAGTTTCAAATCAAATGTTCCAAACTCTGAGTAGAACCATTACTATTTATGAACAAGACAACTTTTCTTCACTTCCCTTAAAAGCATTTTGCTTCATTGTTCTTGAAACAAAGTAAAGCATGTTGCTATCATACACAGCTTTACTCCTAACCTTTTCTCTTATCTCTCAGTATTTAATCTAGTTACATCTAGAATGATTAATTTTTTCACTGCTTTAAGCTAAGCTTTTAACCTTTAAGCCAGGGGTCGGCAACCTTTGGTGCCGGGGGAACAGTGCGGGGGGCCGGAGGCGCACGCGTGCGCTTACTCCCCACGTGTGTGCGCACTTCCCTGCCACGTGCGCGCATGCGCACGCCGATGCCATCATGCACATGCGCGCGCGACACAACCGCCATTTTGGAAGCCCCCCATGCGGGGGGGCTTCCCAGGGCCTTGGAAAGCCCCCACCACCACTGTGGCGGGTGAATTCGCCCGCCGCGGGTGCGGAGGGGCCTTTAGAAGGCCCAGGGAAGCCCCTCCATGGCTGCTGTGGGCAAATTTGCCTGCCGCTGCCACTTCCCTGGGCCTGCCACTTTCCAAGGCCCAGGGAAGTGGCAGCGGCGGGTGAATTCGCCCACAGCAGCCATGGAGGGGCTTCCTTGGGCCTTCTAAAGGCCCCCCCGCCCCTGTGGCGGGCGAATTCGCCCGCAGCAGCAGCAGAGGGACCTTTCCAAGACCCAGGGAAGCGGCAGCGGCAGGCGAATTTGCCCGGCGCAGCTGCGGTGCGGCGTCCGAAGGCCCCACGGCGGCTGCACAGCTGCCGTGGGGCCTTCCAAAATGGTTCCTGCGTGGTTCCTGCGTGTTTGCCAAAATGGCAGCCGTGAGTTGTTTGTGCATGCTCAGGAGTACTGCACATGCGCAAACGACTCACGGTCGCCATTTTGGCAAACAAAATGGCGGCCGTGGTGCTCGCAGTGGCGGGAGCGCACAGCGGCAGGGGTCGGCGGGGGCAGGGGTCGGCGGGGGCCGGTCGGCAGGGGTCCACAGGCCGGACCGTGGGTTGCGCGGGGCCCTGCTTTAAGCTATACCATACCACTTGGGTATGAATATGCAATAAAAACAACAGCAAGATGTCCAGAATAGAAATATCCAGAACAGAGATACCATGTTTTGTTGCTTTTTTGCTTTTTCAAACCTATAAAGCTTTGGGTATATGCAAATAAAAGAAGACTTTAAAAGAGATAAGGAAAAATATGGAATCGAAGAAGAAACAAAATTATTTGATAAAATATTGAATGAAGGTGAGAAACAATGGATAAAAAAGACATATAAGTGGATATTAGAAATAAAAACAGGAGAAGAAGTCATAAAACAAAATATGATAACATGGATGCAAAACATTGGACATACGATACCTCTACAAAACTGGGAGAACGCATGGGGAAATTGCAGATTTACCAAAAGTAATATATTAAAAGAAAATTACCACAAAATATTTCATAGATGGTATATCGCCCCTTCAAAATTAGCCAAAATAAATAAAAACAATGAAAATAAATGTTGGAAATGCAGGGAAGAGATAGGCACCATGGATCATATGTGGTGGAAATGTGAAAAAAGTAGAAAATTTTGGGAAGAAATTCACGCAAAGATGTGTGAGACAACTCAGAGAAATATATCTTTTCAACCGGAATTGTTCTTATTAAACATAATTGATGGGATAGATCCCAGACTAAGCCAGGACGAAAAAAGCATGATACTTTACATGATAACAGTGGCACAACTTACCCTAGCAAAATACTGGAAATCGGAAAAAGCACCCACAGTAACGGAATGACAGATTAAACTATATGAGCTAATAACAATGGATAAATTGTCAATGTATACAGCAGGAAAATCATTCCAACAATATGAAAAAAATGGGAAGTACAGAACACACTTGGAAAAGGATAATTAATAATAATAAATAAAAAATGTATTACTTTGTAAATAAATATAGTATAAGGATGATGTATAATAATGATGATGTTATAATAGTAACACTGCTATATAATTATAATTTGAAATGTATTATGCTATACAAATAAAAATAATAAATGGGGGGGGGGGGGAAACCCTATAAAGCTTTGGTCCAAAAGACCAGGGTTCTTTTTCTGCTTTAAACCATTTATCACAAATAATGTCATCTTTTCCCCATGTGCTGACTATAGTCCCTAGTTAGAAGTATTTTATTTCATTATGATGTCAATATGAATGTTAAGAGAAATCAAGAGATTATAACTACAGTGGAAAATATGCATCAGCTCACAAATGTATGTTTCAAAAATGCTGAACATAATATATGTTCAATTAAACAAACATCATTAGAAGAGAAAGAGAAAATTAAAATATATCTGAGAAAACATTCAAATGGCATTTTCATTACCTTTCCTTTCAAAGTATAGGCAGTGATTTTTTTAAGGACTGATGGTAGCATGACATTAAACTATGAAACATCAAGAATCCTTAAAGTTTAAACAATGAAATTATGAATATAAGAAGCTCACCTGCAACTGCATGACCACATAGTTAAATCTGTCATTCCTTCCGCAGCCAACAAATTTACAGACATGATCTTTCCCTGAAGAGAAAAGATGCATATTTAATTTTCTATCTGTTTAAACATTTCTCCCATAGGCTCAGAATTGGTAGGAAAACAACTTAATATTTCAAATTAATTCATTTTCCTCCCCAATGACAACAGTATAACATTGCCTAGAAAGCAGATCACTTCATGCATCTGATGCAGTAGACTAAGCCTACAAAAGCGTATGCTACAACTTCTTTCTCTCAGTTAGTCTCAAAGGTGTCACAAGAGCCCATTGCATACTAATACTCCAGACTAACACAGCTATGTCTGTGAATTACATTTCATTACAACTGTAGCACAACAAGGGATAATTATACTCCTGTTGTTGTTGCTGTGTGATTTCAAGTTGTTTCTGACTTATGGTGACCCTAAGGCAAATCTATCATGGAGTTTTCTTGACCACTGCTTTCCTCTGAGACCAAGAGAGTGTGACTTCCCCAAGGTCACCCAGTGACCGCGCTATGCAGTGCCTAAGCGGTTTACAACTGTAATCTCATTGACCCCCAACAGCTGGGTACTCATTTTAGCAACCTCGGAAGGATGCAGGCCTGAGTCTAGCCTGAGCCCTGGCTAGTATTGAACTCACAATCTTGTAGTTTATGAGTGAGTGGCTGCAGTACAGGCATTTAACCACTGCGCCACCAGGGCTCCTTAAGAACTGACTAAAAATACATCTCACGTTCCTAGCAAAATTAGAAGTGATAAGTCTGATCAGTACGACAAAACAATAACAATTTAAGCATAGGAAAGAGGTGAAGAAATAGATGTAATAACACTTTGAAAGGAGATGAGTAGGTGAATGACATGGCTAGATACTCTTCCATATTTATAATTCATTATCTATTCAAACCTTGCATGTTGGAGAATTTTAGCTTAGAACCTTATGTGCCTTCTCTGAAGTAATAGAAAAAAAGGTATGAAAGACATAGCTGTAGAAAATGTTAGGATTGGGTCCCAAGGGAAAATGTACATTGTGGGATAGTGCAGCAGCCATAATGACAAAGCATTTGGCCACAGCTGAGTCATGCAGCCTCATGCTGATGTAACAGGACATGACATCATGGGGGTAGTCACCTGGTGCTGGAAAGCACAGAAACTGCTGCAAAAGTGCTGAAAAACTGCAGTGTCACTCAGGTGAGTGACAGGTGTCCAGCAGGAAGAGGCAGGGCCAGGAAGCCATGTGGAGCACAGGCTATATAAGGCACAAGCCTCTGGACACACATGTGGGTTGAGTTCGTGGTGTTGTTGGAGTTGTGTTGGTGTATGCTACACATATCTGTATATAGAGCAACAAAGATTAAAGTCTCATTCGAGAGACGTCTGTCTGTGTAGTCTCTGTGGTCTATCTGGAAGGGGAGAGGAGTTTCTCCAGCTGACAAGCAGCCTGCTTCATCGGAGAAGTCTGGATCCTGGTGCTTCACGTTACGTGGTCTCCACGCGCTGCGTTACCACGCCTAACAGAAAATATTCAGGGGTAGCTGTGCTGGCCATTTAACAAATTCAAACAAAAATCCGCCAGTGATTATTGGCCAACCAAAATGCACAATATACTTGTTGCAAGCTTTCGAAGCTTCATGGGCTTCTTCATCAGGCAAGATGTTACAAACCATCTTACCTGATGTAGAAGCCCATGGAATTTCAAAAGCTTGAAACAAGTATATTGTGCATTTTGGTTGGCCAATAAAGGTATCACTGATGTATAGCTGTAGAAAGACACTGATTCTTCATAGAGGAAGCAAAATCTTCCACTTCATTAATTAAAGCATTCAAAACATGTAGATGAAAAGCAGAACACATCCTTTTATTCCAATGCTACTTTTTAACACAGTGGATTTAAAGAATGTGCTTTGATATTTTGTTTAGTGTGGTCTTCCATATTTCTTATGTTTATGTCTTTTCTTTCTGTCCAGCGCGCTGTATCTCAGAATTTGATTGTTTGGAGTTGTGTTACTCTTATAAAAGCAGGGATATGTCCTATATGTACAATTTCATCATTTTGTTCACAGCACATGCTGGATTAGAGATGTCTTCTTTTTGGGGGGGAGGATACTTGCAGCATAAAAAAAAAATGTTAGTTACTTTTCATGTGTACTTGGTATATGATCAGATATGAAAACATAGTAACATATTTAAAATTTGTCCTTTCCTTTGAAGTAGATTGTATTAAAGAAAGATGTAAGAATACAATGTAAGCTTAGACTGACACTGCAAGTGAATGTTTTAAATCAGGGGTCGGCAACCTTTGTTGCCGTGGGGCCGGGGGGGGATGGCGCGGGGGCGTGCATGTGTGTGCGGGCTTGCCCCCCGCACGTGCATGTGCACGACGCCCGCCGTCGTGCGCATGCATGCGTGCGTGGGGGCACCATTTTGGAAGGCCCCAGCGCGCATGTGCTGGGTGAATTCGCCCTGTGCACGCACGCTGGGGCCTTGCCTGGGCCCTGGCAAGGCCCCAGCGCACCTGCGCAAGGCGAATTCCCATGGCGCATGCATGCTGGGGCCTTGCCAGGACCCAGGCAAGGACCCAGCAAGCCTGCGCAGGGCGAATCCGCACAACGCATGCGCGCTGGGGCCTTGCCAGGGCCCAGGGAAGGCCCCATGGCGGCTGCGCCATGCGGCCTTCCAAAATGGCACCTGCGCATGCGCCATTTTTGATGCCAAAATGGCACCGGGGCACTCAGGGTGGCAGCGGCGGCGGGACCGGCCATGGGCTGGTCCCAAGGCCTCCATGGGCCGCACTCGGCCCGCAGGCCATAGGTTGCCGACCCCATTTTAAATTCAGCCACAAGAGGACTTAACAGTGTAAATGAGGTTCTATTTTTCTTCAATAAAAAAATGGATCTTAACTTGATCTGAAAATTGTTGCTTCAATTAAACACGGCTTTCCAAGGCAGTTGTGATTTTGGATGCATTCATTGCACATGAAATGAAACTCAATTAAACATAAGCATGCATACAGAGAGAAGAATGTTCTTTTAGAATGTTGCTGAATCCATAAAATGTACCGTATTTACCGGCATATAAGACTACTTTTTAACCCAGGAAAATCTTCTACAAAGTTGGGGGTCATCTTATATGCCGGGTGGAAGAGGAGGAGGAAGGGGTGGCACAACGCGAGGCAGGAGGGGGAGGAACAGAGGACGTCCAGGTTGGAGGAGGAGGGGGGGGAGGAGGAAGGGCTTGGGCCTCTGTCTCTCTGGGCGTCCCTCCTTCCCTAAGGCCAGCTCTCTGAGAGAAGGTGAAGACTTGGAGGCGGTGGCGGTGGCAGCAGCAGAGAAGGTGGAGGAGGCCTTTCGGAGGTGATTGCTGTTGTTGTTGCTGGGGGCGGGGGGAGGGCAGCCTTGTATGGGACCGAGCGGAGGAGGAGGAGGAGGAAGGAGAAGAGGAAGAGGCCTCCGCCGTTGCCGCTGCTCCTGACGCCGATGCCGCCTCTGTTGCCCTGCGCTGGGGGGAAGCCAATGAGGCCTAGCAGGCGGTGGCTCCTGCTGCGGCGGCTGCTCCTGTGGCAGGGACTGCAGGGAAGGTGAAGCAGCGGCGAGGGAGATGCATAACCACACGCACCCCAACATAGAAGGCACACACACACAACCGCTGGCCTGCCGTTGCTGCCACTTCCAGAGATCGCCTCCCTCCTCCTTTTCTCTCCTTCTTGTCTCTGGATTCTCTACCAGGAAGGTTCAAGGTAACCTTCCAAGTTGGGGCCACCAGCGAAATAGTAGAGGAACTATAGTGGGGTTTTTTCCGGGTTGTGTGGCTATGTGTTCCAGGAGAGTTTTTTTATTATTGACGTTTCGCCTGCATCTGTGGCTGGCATCTTCAGAGGGTTGGTGGCATGGAAGTGAGTGGGGTGTGTTTGTGTGTGTGTGTGTATATACACACACACACACACACAGAAATCAAATCTGATTTTTTTTTTAATTTTTATTTGGTGTGCGTTAGAAGAGGGGTAGTCTTATATGGTGAGTATATCCCAGACTATATTTTCACTGGAAAAGTTGGGGGTCGTTTTATATGCCCAGTCATCTTATACACCAGAAAATACGGTATTATAAAAGTTGGTGTTGATAAATCTGAATGGCACATTGAGGCAATCTGGAATAAATATAATTTATTCCACTACACACTCAAGTATTGTAAGTATTAGCCAGACTAAATTATACTTCAAATAATTGACCCCAGCTGAGAAATAAATAAATAAATCTGAGACGCTCTCAGATGCTCCATAGGTGAATATGAGATAGCAATCTCTACTACAGGAATGGGCAACAGTTATCTGGATAGACAGCTGGATTTTACTGTTAAAAGTTTTGCCATTAAGAGTTATCCCATCATCCTGAAAAAACAGAAAGCCATTTTTCCATTGCAAAACTGCAGTACAACTATTCTTCATTATAGCATACAAGTAGCTTGTATGAAAAAAGGAGTGTTTTCCAAGCACTCTGGAAGACTTGATGAAAATCAGTAAGCAGTCTGGTAAGTCAATAAATGAGATATCAGAAGGCAGATCAGAGAAAACAAGCAGCTACTGACACTCATCCCTCCCCTTTTTTTTAATAATACTACTAACATACTAAAAATGGGCTGTGTTGCCAAAAGACAGCATTGCTTTACAAGCTTCTGGAGATGGGCTGTGCAGGTGCAGAGTGATTCATGTATATGAATCACAGAGACCACAAAAAACAACAACTGATACACACCAGTCTACCACAGCTGATAAAAAAGTCCTAGAAATTATGTGTTTAAAAATCTATAATATTAAGACACATCTAAACTATTTCTTCAAGGTCTTCAAGCATCAAAATATTTCAGATTAATATTTCAGATTAAATACATTTACTATTTAAAAGTCTTATTTCAGAATGGTTAAAAAATAAACACTTCAGAAAGTGTAATATGTAAACATGAGATCCATAACTCAGTATGACGTCTACAATGGGCACTTCCCATCCATGGGGTTTGGTTCCACCTTCCCTTGCAGATGGGAAAACCACGAGAGCTCAAATCCGTATTAGTCAATGGGTGGCAGCGTTTACATGCCTGAGTCAACGTGCCCACAGACACGCACTGCCATTGGCTAATATGGGGCAGAGCAATCCGCAGGCCTCCAGTCCATGGATGGCTAGCCCACCAATGCAGCAGACTCATAATGCATAATGTAACAATTCATCCAGTGTTCACAAGTTTTAAATCCTAGAGCAATGCTACTCAAAGTGGTGGCCTGTGGACTGCTCCACCTATCCACAAGCCATGACTGCTGATACGCTAACTTGTTCCAGTAATTTGAAGAGAGAATTGAGTACTTTAGTGGTCCTGTTTGCAGACATACCAAATTATTCAGGATAATCAAAAACAACCAGAACTGCAAAATAAAATAACACGAGGGAGTAAAAATTAAGCTGGCCCCAAAGCATGCTGAAACAGAGTGGTCTTTATAGTATGGAGCCAAACAGCATCTTCATGAATAAGGAGCTCAATAATCTAGACCGGGGTCGGTAAACTACGGCCCGGAGGCCGAACCCGGCCCCTCAAGGCCTTTCAACCGGCCTGTGGCCAGTGCTGCTGCTGCTGCTGCGCACGCACAACGCCATTTTGTGTTCCAAAATGGTGCCTGCGCACGCACTACTCCCAGTGTCATGCACATGCGTGCGCGAGCCCAGGCACCATTTTGGAATACAACAGGGCCTCTACTGATTTAGAACAAACAGGGCCTCTACTGATGATTTAAATGTATGAGGGAGAGATTACAAAAAGTGGTCCTTTACATCTCCTAATCCCAGATAGCATTTTTGAAAACTGCTTAAGTCCCTCCATATTAAAATCTTCTTGAGTATTTCAGTTTTCACTAGCCAGCAGCAGTAATTTGTCTTATATTCTTCCATACATCTAAATATCGGTGCTCTCCAATATTCAACTCAATTTATCTGGCCACTTGTCTTCAAAAGGGACAGTGCTACAGAGCTTTATTGATTTTATCTGGATTCTTCCTGATCAAATGTCTGATCAGAAAGTACAAGGACAATGAAGTTCTATTGCATAACTTAATAGAAACAGCATGGAAAACCATGTGCTCTGTCTCTGATAGTCACATGTACGATTTCGTTTCATCAACACTATAGTAGACAGAAGAGAGACTTGTAGGACATATCTTTAAAGCAAGCAACATGACTGCAAGAAAACAGTTGCCAGGATTAGTGTATAATCTAGAACAGGGGTAGGCAACCTTTCCCCTTTAAGGGCCGAGGGACTTCAGCTCCCAGAATCCCAGGAGCTATTGGCCAACATGGGACTATTGGCCAACATGGCTGAGGCTTCTGGGAGCTGAAGTCCCTCGGCCCTTAAAGGGGAAAGGTTGCCTACCCCTGATCTAGAAGGTGCACTAACAGTGCAACAAACCAGTATTTTCTTACTGAATACAAACATCTATGAAATTCCAGATAATATATCCCAGCAATAGAATAGCTCAGGGCTAATCCTGGGACTAAGAAATAGTTGTGAGAATAAAGGAAGTATATTCATATAACATATCTGATGATTCACATTTTCCATAATGAAATGTCATAGACTGTCATAAATCATTCATCCAAACACTTCTACTATCAATTCTTTACTTCCATTTAGTTTTCTCTCATGGTGTTTTGATGCCTTCTGTCATGTGTGCTGTCATACATCTCTTGCAGTTTCTTTAATGAAGCACAGCATATAAACTTTGCAAATAAAACAGAGAACTTAGGTTCGAAGCACAAACTACAATACTTCAATATTTCATCCAGTTTTTAATATTTTCATTTATTCTTTCATTGTGCCAAATGATTAATATTTTAAATATGTGTTTTAACAGGAAGTGGGAATAGCCTTGAAATTCCAAGTACTACAGTTGGCTCTCGACCTCTTTGGGATATAGGGATGCAACCCCCTGGCAAGAGTGGAAAAACTGAATATAGACCTGCTATTTTTTTTTAATTGAGAGAACACTTTTCTAGGAATCTGTGGGTCCTCCAGTGTGACTTTATGGTCAACTTCCACCAGAAATACACCATAAAAATCATTCTGGAGGACCTACAAATGCCTAGAGAAGTGTTTTCTAGGCATCTGTAGTTCCTCCAGTACAAGTTTATGTACAAGCAGAAGTGGACCATAGAGTTGAGCTGGAGTTGATTTTTTTCCCCAGTGGCAGGGGAAAATACAGTAATCTATGAATAATAAAATCTGCGAATGTTTAACCCCCATTTTTGAATACAATAAAGGGGACAGTGTAGAGTTTGGTAAAGCAATTCTATAGCCCACAGCTCTAAGATAAAAGTATCTGGCCTGCTGAATTGATAGGTGCTTTGTGTGAAATTCCGAAGTTGGAGATTGTAAGAAGTGGTTCTTTGGAGTTTGGTCAAATTTTATGGAGTAGTCTTCATTTACAGTACACAACAGCCAGTAGTTTGAAGTAGAGTCCTCCCAGGCATGGATGTAGGCTGATAACCTTCCTCCTATCTGGTGGGCAGGGCAGTCACAAAGTATTTTTTCTTGTTGGTTGATTTCCAGGTTGAGGGGGTTGGATGGACTCTCCTTGTGGACAAAATGAGAAAGGAAATCTTGCTCATGCAGACCTACAAGCAGGGTGGTATTACCACACTCTGCATTATTTTGGGTGCAAATATTTTGTTATATTTTACTATAATACCAGGTACAGAGGGGCGATAAGCATGAGCTTTCAAAGGTCAGATGACCTTTAAGTAAACTTCCAAATGATCAAAGACCTGAGGACATGTGGAAAGGATCTCTGTTAACTTTATGGCTGTGAATATTGCTGCTCCCCACTCCCTGCTGTGTACATTTCCTCTTGAAGGTCACAAAGGTTTGTCAAGTCTTAAGCATTAAGCCAATCTTTCTGCTAGCCCCATTGTACCTCCCCACACCTGATCCTATCCAAACTCCCTGGGGATGTCCTGACCTTATTACTGCTTGATTAAATCAATGTCACTGCTATCAAGAAAAAATATTCCTTTTGTAACTCTGAAGTTAAAACCATCAACCAGGTGGGAATCACACTGTTTCTAGGATTCCTGGAAAATCCACCCGTGCCTCAAGATTCTATGAAAACTCTGCCTTGGCACTCATACGCTGAATCAGTCTGAAATCAGGTAGGAATACTGCTGAATTTCACACTGACTCCTCAACACAGGCTGGCTGCCCCTCCCTTATGTTTCAGGCAGTCTTGTTGAGTCACTTCCATAATCCCTGGATTGGCACTCCACTTCTGGACTGATAAGGTACTGTCTTCCCTCAACCTTGCTACAAGCTACTATCTTTAATTCCATTAGTTCTTGTATGTGTGAATGCTACTGCATGAATGCTGATTTTCCCCTCTGTTGTTAATCAATAATATTAAATTGTATTTTGCACTCTGAGAGTTCTAATTCTTAGACCTGTTATACACAGTCTGGCATTCCAACTCTTTGAAGTTGCCTCTCGCTGCCATTAATATGAGCTAAATTCCCCTATTAATTTGTGGCTGCCATCTCTGCAACCCAGCAACTTGGGTAACAGCGGATTTGATTTAAATCACTACTCAGAAAAACTCAATTTAATCATGTGACACCTCTCCTCCCAAAATGACACTCTTCCTTGGTAGAAGCTTAATACATATTTTACACAACTCAAGAGTTATACCAGGGGTAGGCAACCTTTCCCCTTTAAGGGCCGAGGGACTTCAGTTCCCAGAAGCCTCAGCCATGTTGGCCAATAGTCCCATGTTGGCCAATAGCTCCTGGGATTCTGGGAGCTGAAGTCCCTCGGCCCTTAAAGGGGAAAGGTTGCCTACCCCTGAGTTATACCATTCTTGCTGGTATAATCTTGACATTTACAACTGAAGGTTTCATTTTTAGAATGACAACTTTTCAGATTTGTTTTACAATTGTATCAAAAAAAATAGTGATTTGGTTATACTATCAGAAACACATCATAGATAATTATGAAATTATTATCAAGTGGACTATCTCCAGTTTAATAGGTTAATCATTTATATTTGGACAATTTTTCTATTGTAATTTATTAGAAAGAGAAAATAACCATTACCTTAATAATAACAATTTAAATAGTTTAATTTAAATAAAACAATAACATTATAACTTATTTTGTATTTGCTTAAACATCCATGTTTGTTAACTGATGTGGATAAACCAAGTATTTTTTTAAAAAAATTAAGACTATCAGCCAGGCCCACATAGCTCAGAGACAAATTCAGTTTTAAGAACTGTAAAACCAAGCATCTGTTGTAGTAGCCTCTAGATAGAAAAAATGCCCAATAATGTTACAGAAACCTCTGGAAGAGCATGGCATTATGTATGGATTAATGGGATTCAATTGCCAAAAAATTTAAACATTGCATGAATATACATTGTCATGCCACTTAATTAACAACTAATCCCAATTTCATGATGAATATGGACCATAATATATCTTAAACAGTAAGCTATCTTTAGATAGATTTTTCCTCAAAAAGCATTTAATTTTAAAAATCCGATTCAAATTTTAAAATCTGTTTTTTAATAAAATTAAAAGAATAACTTAATTCTATCCATCCTGCTTACAAGCAAGAGAGGGGACAAAAAAGACAAAAGGGATAAAAAGGTTGCTTAAACTGCTGTTTTGCCTCCTTCTTTTTCAAAGAAAGCATACATAGCTTTCTTCTTATCTTTGGTTTCTGGGAAGAGTATCTTCACCAAAAAGCAAATTACCAACAAAGGGGATTGAAGCTAACTCTATTCTGGATTAGTATGTAGAGCAGGGGTCAGCAACCTTTTTTGCCGGGGGGCCGGGGGGGGGAATGGCGCGGGGCCCAGGTGGGCACGCATGCACATGTGCATGCTCCCCCGCACGCACATGCGCACGACACCCGGCGTTGTGCACATGCGTGCGCGTGGGGAGCGCCATTTTGGAACGCCCCCCATGCATGCACCATGCAATTTTGCCCGGCACACGGGCGGGGGGGCCTGGGAACGCCCCCCCGCGTGTGCACCGTGCGAATTCGCCTGGCGCATAGGCGGGGAGGGCCTTCCCTGGGCCTTGGGAACACCCCCCCCACGTGTGCCATGCGAATTCGCCCAGCACACGGGCGGGGGGGGCTTGGGAACGCCCTCCCGCGTGTGCGTTGTATGAATTCACCCAGCATACGGGGGGGGGCCTTCCCTGGTCCTTGGGAATGCCCCCTGTGCGTGAGCTGGGCGAATTCACACAGCGCATGAGCGGGGGGGCGTTCCCAAGGCCCAGGGAAGGCCCCACAGCAGCTGTGCCTTGCAAATTTGCAGGGCACAGCTGCCGTGGGGCCTTCCAAAATGGCGCCCGTGCTTGTGGGCGCATGCGCGGGCAAGCGCAGGCGCCATTTTGGACACAAAAATGGTGCCGGCGCACGCGGGGCAGTGGCAGCGGGACCGGCCACGGGCCGGTCCCAAGGCCTCCACAGGCTGCACCTGGCCTGCGGGCCTTAGGTTGCCGACCCCTGATGTAGAGAGATCTTAATATGAGATTAGCTCATATTAATGGCAACGAGAGTTTTTGAAGTCTACAAAAACTCATGTTGCCAATTTCTTTCAGTTAATCTCAAAGGTGCTACAAGATCTCTCTATGTACTAATTCTACAGACTAACATGGCTATATCTTTGAATTCTGTTCTGGAGTGTCAGCCTTCCAGTGCTTCAGTCTACTGATCTTCTTGCTACTATGGAAACTGAAAATAGTAATGAGTCTCTAGTGGCATCCGATATAAAAGCTAAGACATTATAAGTCTATAGAAGAGACCCGTGCAGGGATTTTGCCCCTAATCCTTGGTTGGTGGAAATATCTTGAATCCAGATCATTATTGCTCTGGATATCAGGGAGACTGTACAGGAGGCCCGGATGGAAAGGGAGGATACCTCATGGGAGCATTTAAGAACTGCATCTGCCCTTTTTTCATTTGGATCTTTAAGAGAGGAATTTCCTTGTTTGGGTGCAATAGAGAGCTGGAATACAACTACTGATAACAGTGGTTTAAGGAATTCCATGTTCTCAGGGTTCAGGGTATATAATTTGTAAGCTATATTTACTCGTACTACCATGCACAGGAGAATCCCATTCTGATTTAATGAGTTCTTTAAAATGTGAAGGAAGAGGGGCAGTACGAATAGAGGTTTCGGTTTAGAAAACTTAGGGCCTCTGCAGACGGGCAGCCATGGGCCACCCCAAGAAGCCGCAGATTGGGGCCGAGGCTGCCGCATTCCTTGGCCCCAATCCACTCTTTTTCTGGCCCTGGAAGGAGCACTAAAATAGCGCTCCTTCTGCAAGGCACGGAAAGGCGCCGCAAGAGGCGCTGCACGCCTCTTCGGCGTCTCTTCCAGCTCAGCGTGTCAGGACGCTGAGCTGGAAGGATGTAATCGGAGCGCCCATCATGTGCAACGACGGCTGCTCCGATTATGTCCTCAGGAAGGAGTTGGGGTGCCCAGCGTGAGGCTGCCCCTCCCCTTCCTTGCCTCCAAGACGGCGCAAAGCGGTGTCTGCAAAAGGGGATAGTCTTGCATCACGAGGCCTTATCAGTAAGCAATGCAAGGGCTGTGACTGCTTTACATATGAGAGGAACAAAATAATCTAAATTAAAATGTCTGTCTTTTGTTCGTTCATTTTGATGACCAGTATCTAACCATTTCTAAATGGTTCTCCTAAATCAGATGAGTCCCATAGGGATGCCGTATATACAGAAGCAACATCTGAGTCCTGAAGGGTATGGGAGCGTTGAGTGACTGCTCCACGTATGAAGACTTGAGTCCACATCAGATGACTTCTCAGCTACCAAAGACTATACTGACAGCACAGGCCTTCTTGCTAGCCATTTTTCTATATGGGGAAAGGGATTAATGTCTGAAATGCAGGGAGGAGAGTAATATAAATTTTTGGTTTAGTTAGTATTTAAAAAAAAACAGGAAAAAAACAGTCAAAATTTGCTACAATGTTTGCTTTTCTCATAACTATACATATAGTATATGCCCTATTGTAAATTTTGACTTTTTCCAAAGTGTCTGTTCACCTGAATGCCTCCTTAGTTTACTACATTTCTCCTGTTCCAGACTTTAACATCTTTATCCTTATACTGTTCAATTATCACAGATATTCACAAAGTCAACAACAGTATACACACAGAGTATTGTAAGTAACGTTCTATTTTTAAAAAGTGAGTTCATGTCCTGTTACTGTTACTCCTGTTTATATTTAGTGAATGTATGCTTTCTAACATTTTGCAGTATTTAAGATGAACTTCTTTGTATGCAGGGATACAAGATTTTGAGAATGTTTTTTCAGGTATTTAAAAATGATACTTTTGTACACAAAAGCATGCATAGTTCAATGCACACCAAAAATCTGTTTACAGTCAAAATTATCATATGAATGAAATATATGGAGTGCTGTGTAACTGGTCGTTTTAATATGCATTGCATTTTTAAGTGTTTTAAAATTTGAATGTACTATTTAATTAATTAAATCAGTATTTATTTTTAACTCTTGTACTTCATATTATTTTAACTGTTCTGTCTAATTTTTACTGTAAGCTGCTTTGAATCCCAATGAAGAGAAAAATGAGATATAAATAAATATAGCCATCCCTCCAGACTTATGCACTTGCCATTTGCGGTTTCTATCATTCACGGATGGCAAGCCCACATTGTTTAATGGGACAACTGTTTGTTCCCCCCCCCCCCCATTACCTCCTTTTTTTCCTCACAGGACCACGCCAGCCTTTCCTCGGCTGCAGCGGCCTTTCCTTGGCCGTGCATCCTTGTGGCAGCTAGTACATCCTATTCAGTTGTGCCGGCCTTGCGGCAGCTGCACCAGCCTAGCCTTGGCCACGGCCGCGCTGGCCTTGAGACAACCTTGCCAGCTTTGCCTTGGCCATGGCTGCGCCGGCCTTGAGGCAGCCATGTTGGCCTTGAGGCACTCAGCACACCCTTGCCTTGGCCCCGCCAGCCTTGCTTCAGCCGCACCGGCCTTGCTGTAGCCCAGGGGTAGGCAACCTAAGGCCCGGGGGCCGGATGCGCCCCCCCGAGGCCTATGTACCAGCCCCAGGCCAGTCCTGCCACCGCTGCTGCCCCCGCCGCCTGCCATGATGATATTGATTATTGTTGTTATTACTTGTTCCTGGGGTTTTCTTGGCAAAATCTCCACAGGGGTTTTGCCATGGCTTTTCTGGCACTGAGAGAGTGTGCATGCATAGTTTTTTAAATTTTTTTTAAATATATTTTTATTTTTATTATTTATTTATTTATTTATTTATTTTTGGTGCTTCGGCCCCCCAATTGTCTGAGGAACAGCAACTCGGCTCCCGGCTCAAAAAGGTTGCCTACCTCTGCTGTAACCAGTACACCCTTCCCTCAGTCACGCTGGCCTTGCCTCGGCCGCATGGCCTTGCGATAGCTGGCACCACTTTACCTCAGCCGCACCAGCCTTGAAGGAGTCATGCTGGCCTTGTGGCAGTCGGCACATCCTTACCTTGGCCGCACCGGCCTTGCAGCAGCTGGCGCAGCCTTCCCTAAGCCATGCCAGCCTTGCTTCAGCCATGCTGGCCTTGAGGCAGTTGATGCAGCCACTTCTCTGCCAGGCCAGCCTTCCCGGTGGGAAGAAGGAGAGAGGGAGGGAGGAAGGGAGGAAGGGAAATATTCAATAGTTTTTTGTGGGTTTTTCGGGCTGTGTGGCCATGTTCTAGAAGAGTTTCTTTCTGACGTTTTGCCAGCACCTGTGGCTAGCATCTTCAGAGAATACTGGAATGGAAGAGAGTGGGTATATATATACTGTGAGACCCCAGGTAGGGAGGAGTGATTCCATGTTTTACTTGCAGATTTTTACTTTCCACATTGCAAGCCATTTGAGAAACACTGTGTGCACATTCCTATATGAAACGCTTTGCTTGCTTAATCTTTTTGAAACTAATTCAATAAAAGCTAAAATATCACTTTTCAAAAGTCAATCATTGAAAGTATTAAATGTATTTCATTATTTTTCCTTTGCTCTGGTCTCATTTTAATTCTCATTTTAAAGAGGTAAAATGATGTTTTTAGACTGTGTAACAGCCTAGAGAGTTTAACTAAAGAATTATTCAACATTTAAAGCATCAGAGTTGTGAATCTTCAGCAAATGAGCTGTAACTGTTGAAATAGTAAAGCAATTCTACAATTTTAAGTTTATTTGTTAGATGCCTATGTTCTTGGATATGTTATTACCTTTAAAGTGCAGTCATAACCCAGCTGGACAACTAAAGAACTCTGCATAAATAATGTAAGAGTGGCCGAGGAGAAATCATAGAGGAAGCATCACTGTCTACTTATCAAGTCTACTTCATAAGGATACAGTAATAGGGCACCTGGTCAAATGTTCAGTAGCGAATGTTCCCTACAATTTTGACTGTATAAGACACTATACAAGCATACTGTTAAGTAATCTAGAAACCGTTAAAACAGGGGTAGGCAATCTTTTTGAGCCGGGGGCTGGGTTGCTGTCCCTCAGACAATTGGGGGGGCCGAAGCACCATAAATAAATAAATAAATAAATAAATTTTTAAAAAATTGAAAAATTGAAAATATGCATGCACACTCTCTCAGCCCCAGAAAAGCCATGGCAAAACCCCTGTGGAGATTTTGCCAAGAAAACCCCAAGAACAAGTAATAACAACAATAATCAATATCATCATGGCGGGCAGCGGCAGCAGCAGGACCGGCCTGGAGCCGGTCCAAAGGCCTCGGGGGGGGTGCATCCAGCCCCCGGGGCCTTAGATTGCCTACCCCTGCTTTAAAAGGACTGACTATTCCACAGAATCACTGCTGCAATGTCACACCCCAAAAGGAAGTCAGTAATATGAATATGTTAGCACTGCCCTGAACAAAATGCAGAGGAGGCTCTTAAAAAGAAGAATAAAATAATGGGAGACATCTAAAGGTTATAATGTTGTAATGATGAGTGACTTTATAGACCTCATACTAACTGAATAAGCACATGTTCCAGTTACAACAAAGAGGTATAATTTCTAGGTCTACTTAATTGCTGTGTCCTAGAATAGGTGGACATGACACTGAACAGAATAAACCCTGGATTTAATCCTATGTGTTCCTCTCCAAAAACAAGTGCAAGATATGAGCATGGCTGAACCAGCTGGGGACACTGATCACAATGCTATCAAATTTATATGTTAATGAAAAGAGGCCAACATAGGTATATCAGACTTCAAAACAGAGTCTCTACAATGAAGGAAATAGTAAAAAGGAAGTTAGAAGAAAAAGAGAAGTATGAAGTCCAAGAGATTACCAGTATAAAGGAAACTATCAGAGATGAAGAGATTCCTTCAGAAACTGGAAGTCTTATTCAAATGATATACATTTAAAAAATTGCATAAAGAAAATACAAGCAAAAAAGGATATTAAAAAAAACATTTGAGGAGCATATCACTAGCAGCACAAAAACAAATCAACAAAATAATTCTTTAATGAAATCAAGAGTAGGAAGCCAGCCAGGGAAACAGTTTGCTGGATCATAATGAAGTTGAAAGAACTGTGAAGGAGGATCAGGAGACTGCAGAGAAACTGAATAAAATCTTTTCATCCCTTTCCATTGCCGAAGATATTGGGAAATCCCAGCACCTAATCTAATACTTCCAAGAAGGAAGAATAAGAAGCTCAGGCAAATAATGGATAAATGTGCCCCTCAGGAATCTCTATCACGACTAATGGTTTTTAACTTATTCATGTAGAAAACTAGTATTAAATGCAAATGAAAAGAAAAACAGATTGCATGCATATGGATTGAATGTCCTAAAGTGAGAAAATTCTGGAATGCAGTCATCTATCAAATTTCACGTATCACTGATCAAACTGTAAATTTCTATCCAATTTTGCTTTTGCTTTCTAGATTTGTTAAAAGTCATTCTAACTTGAAACATAGGAAACATAATTTTTCTTATCACTGCTGCCAGATTAGAAGTAGCCAAATTTTGGAAGTCAGGTGACCTCTACATTGAGAACTGGTGGTCTAGATTTTGGGATATGTGATTAATGGAGAAATTGTCTGCTATGACAAGGTTTTGCATTGGCTACAAAAGGACTGACACATTTCAAGATGACTGGATGATCTTTATTGATTATGTTAATCATCACTCCCACCGGATCCAACCTCCAACTTCACAGATAGATCTTTGAACAGACACTCTACATCTTGACAAGCCAGACTCTCTGGCTCTTGCTGAGAACTATTTTTTTTTTATTCTGCTGCAGAATAACTACTCATGAGATACATATCTTGGCCCCTGTAGTTAATTGTTGTTGTTACTATTATTATTATCATTGTTCTACAGACATTATGTGTTTTATTGCAAAAACTCAATAAAAATTTAATTAGAAAAAAACATTGCTAAGGGTTGCAAAATGATATCTCTGAACTGGGAGAATAGACAGTAAAATGGTATATGAGATCCAATGTAAGGAAGTGTGAAGTGATGCATATTAGGGCAAAAAATTCCAACTTTACTTATATGCTGGAAGAGCTGTCAGTAGTTGACCAAGAAAGGAATCTTGCGGCTGTGGTAGACAGTTCAACAAAAATGTCTACCAAGTATGAAGGTGCTGTTAAAAAAGAAAATTCCATTTTCAGCATAATCAGAAAAAGAAGCAAAAATAAAATGGCTAACATTACATTCCCCTTTATACAAATCCATGGAGTAACTGCAGAATACTGTGCACATTTCTGGTTATTTTACCTGAAAAAGGATACTGTAGACTAAAATGGTGAAGGGTCTGGAAAGCATGCCCTACAAGAAATTTAGGGAGCTGGGTATGTTTAGCCTGGAGAAGAGACGGTTAAGAGGTGATATGATAACCCTGTTTAAGTATTTGAAGAGGTGTCATAATGAGGATGGCGCAAGCTTGTTTTCTGCTGCTCCAGAGAATAGGACCTGGAACAATGGATGCAAGCTACAGGAAAAGAGATTCCACCTCAACATTAGGAGGAACTTCCTGACAGTGAGAGCTGTTTGACAGTGGAACGCATTCCCTCAGAGTGTGGAGGAGTCTCCTTCTTTGGGTCTTTAAACAGAGGCTGGATGGCCACCTGTCAGGAATGCTTTGATTGTGAGTTCCTACATGGCAGGGGGTTGGACTGGATAGCCCTTGGGGTCTCTTCCAACTCTTTGATTCTATGATTCTATGAACTAGAAAAGGTACAGAAAAGTGCAACAAACATGATTAAGGGACAGGAGCAACTCACCTATCAGGAAAGGCTCCAACACTTGAGACATTTTAGCTTACAAAAAACAAACTTCAACACAGATACATGCATACAGGCAAAACTGTGTAATTCACTATCCCAGGATGTAGAGGTTGTTGCCAACCTAGACACCTTTAAACGAGAACAAAATACCATATATAGTTGTGTGTAAATTTATTTCATGTATAAGTCAAGGGCAGATTTTGGCGCCCAATATTATGGATTCTGATATGACCTGTGGATAAGTCAAGGGTAAAACTTTGGAGCTCAGCATGGGGCTCCTTGGATCCACAATGGCTCTTATGGTGCTTTCCTACCTCAGTGGACAGAGGTCACTTCTCTGCTGCGGCAGGAAAACACCAAAAAGCAGTTACTGCCATTTTTCAGGCACTGCGAAAGGCCACTGGAGACAGCAGAACTAGTCAGTGCTTTTCTTAGGTTCTCCCAGGATGGACTACAGTAAGAGCACAATCTATCTAGGAAGAGCCTGTCTTAAATGAAGCACCAGCCCGCTCTGCTCTCCCTGCCACAGTTGGGAAATGCCAAACAGGCACCACCACAGCAGGGAAAACAGAGGAGGTTGGTGTTTCCTTGAAAGTAGGCTCTCTCCCAACAGACTAAGCTCTCACCATATCAGCCACACCCAGAAGTGCTAGGGGAAGTTTTGAAGCAGTTTGAAAAGAACAAGTGGAATATCCCAGCTTGCTCAGCTGAGGAGGAAAAGAAGAAAAGCCGTGCAAGGATAGAAAGAGTGTGGAATAAGTGCTGTATGGAACACGTTTGTTCCTCATGGCTCTGGAAGGAAGGGAAGGATTGAGGTGAGAGGAAAGGATGGATTGCAGGAGGTGATATCATCGCCGCCACCTCCTCTGTCTTTCCTTCACTTGATGCACCCTACTGTCTCCCTTGTTCCATTTTTCTTCTTTTTTCTCCCTTTCTGAACATTCTTCTGCAGAATGAGCCTGGATGTAGCTTGCTCATTTAAAGCCATTTCCAAATCTTTCTAAGCACTTCCAAGGCGCAGCTGGCATGGTGAGAGCATAGTCTGTCCAGGAAGAGCCTACCTTAAAGGAAGCACCAACCTCATCTGCTCTTCCTGCTGCAGCAGGGAAACACCAAAAAGCTACCACTGCTGCCATTTTTTCCAGAAGGCATTACAAAAGATCAAAAGACATTTTTTAACTTGTACTCAAGTATATATGGTATATTTATGAAGATTATGGCCATCAATGCCTACTAATTGGAATCGCTATATATCACCCCAAGTATCAGAGGCAGTATGCTTCTATATATCAGTCGCTGGAATATGTGAGATGGGGAGTTGGGTCTTATTTCCTACTGGCATGCTTCCAAAGGCAACTGATTGGCCACTGTGTGACTAGATAAGCCTTTAGTCTGTTCCAGCATGGCTTATGTTCTCATGTTCTTCTATTCAAATCACTTCAGTAAAGCAATTCTTCTATTAACTGGATGAGAAGCAGTGCTTGGCCAGGAAATATAGCCTTTTTGCTTTCTTTCAAATGTTCTTGAAATACTATGCCATGTAGAAAATTTACTCAGCATTTTCACTTATCTCAAATGACATACTGTCAAGCAAGAAGAGATATGCAGATATGTATAGGGCTGTTAGAAATAATCCTATATTTGCCTATGTATACTGATCAATATAGCATAGCTTTATTATACACTTGAGCGTTTTCAGTGCTTTAACTCAAGCTAAAGACAAAGAAAGGGTGAGAAAATCTAACATCTCCTTATTAGAAATGTGCAATCCACTATACAAAGATTTTTGTCTACCTTACCTTGCAGTTTTTTCAACACAGCTACTTCCATTTTCAAAACTTGCTTTGGTTGCTGAGCTGACTCAACCTTCAGTGCAACATTCTCTCGGGTAAGCAAGTCCAGTGCATCGTAAATTTCTCCAAATCCTCCACCTCCTATCTTTTTCAGCTGTAGTAAATAAGGTATTTAAGTTATTGTGCAAAAACTACAGATCTCTTGAGATCACTAGCTATAATCTGAATTATCTAGTCATTTAAGGAAACGTTAAGTTTTACAATTGTCTAAACATAGTCAATTTTGATCATTAATATTATTGTTAATAATATTAACAAGACATTGGATACAGCAAATTATGCCAGCCTGAACTTTATTTAAACAGACATCTTATGCAATATGTCAGCAACACTTGGTGAAATCTACAAATCCAGATGGATGGCTGAATAAGAATTAGAAGCTCATTGTCAGTATCCTAAATAGTTATTTTACCATTCCCACTACCTCAGAAAACTAGAATAAATTATACAGAGCAATAATAATAATGGCAGAAAATATAGCATGCAAGTTGGTTAGTCACCCACTTAATAGAAATAGTAATCAATCATTCATAACAATGTTAGTCAATTAAAGCTACATATGAATACAGAATAGTTCTGAGGGAGAAAAAGAATATTTCCTTTATTTTTAGATAATGCACGTGAACACTGAATCAGGAATAATCTTAAAAGGAGCATTTCCCACTTGTAATGAAAAAGGGAGAATACTCTTTTTAAAGATACTATCTGTCATTTGTCACAACTCACATGAAACTGTGTCAATAATATGTATTTTAATTGTTGGCTAGTCAGTAATACTTTAATTAACAGATTTTAGATCTATAAATCTAATTTTTAAAAATGGAGCCAGAAAAATTAAGAAAATGTACTTAATTTAAATACCTTCTTCAGACCACATAACTAAGTCTTAATACTGATTTTTAAACACAGAACACACACAGCCTGAGATCAGCGTACCTACAAAGTTGTAAAGGACAGCCCAAAAACCCACAATGGGTATTAGGAGGAGGGAGTCAGTGTAGATGAAGGAAATCAGCTTCACATAGCTTGAAGGGTGAGTCAGTGAGCAACTTGTTGTTGTTGCTGTGTGCCTTCAAGTTGTTAATTCATGGCAACCCTATCATAGGGTTTTTTTTGGCAAGTTTCTTCAGAGGGGCTTTGCCATTGCCATCCTCTGAGGGTGAGAAAGTATGACTTGCCCAAGGTCACCCAGTGGGTTTCCACAGCCACATCAGGATTCAAACCCTGGTTTCCCAATGTCCTAGTTCAATGCTCAAACCATTACAGCATGCTGGTCCACATACTTTCTCCTATGCATATACTAGCTTACCTTAAGTAGCACCTAGGTATGGCCCCAACTCCTAGAATATGTCACAAAGACTTTAGCTGCTGGGGCAGAAGCAGGATACAGATCACTTTATTTCCCCAGCAACTTCCCCTCTCATAAGTTGTTGCCAAAAATATTTGGAAGACGTCTATGAAGTCTCTACCAATAGTCACTAATATTCCCTGGATGACTACACAATAGCAATAGCAAGTACATTTCTATGCCAATTGCCAGTGAACTAGCACTCTCTAGGCAGTTTACAATCTGTAAGCCAATTGCCCCCAACAAGCTGGGTACTCATTTTACCAACCTATGAAAGGATGGAAGACTGAGTCAACCTTGGTGCCCTCCCTAGGATCGAACTTACAATCTCATGGCTGCAGTACCAGCATTTAACCTCTGTGCCACCAGGGCTCACTTTTCACAGCACATCTCAGCAACATTTGCTGGCTGACTCCTGGATCTCAGCACAAAAATTAAGATATACATACAGCCACATCAGCTATAAGAAAAATAAAAGTTGCAGACTTTTCAAGTTACATAAAACCACCCCTGATCATTATTGTATCTTCACGATCCAGTAGCAGCTCCCATTTTTAAATACTAGAACAGACATACAGTTGGGAAATTTCCAGTATTGTGTATTTCAAGTTAAACTGCCTCAAAATAAATTACTCAAGACATCTGACTGTGGCCATATGAGTGCCACATATATCAGTGCTGTATTCAAAGTGCCCAGCCCAAGTCTTCCCAGCATATTGCGTTTTTGTAAGTGGAACAGCCCTTGAGTGTTTATAAGCTCTCTCTGTGTAATATAGTAACCAAATATTAAGAGGTTCTCCACAATTCCATCAGCAGACAAAAACTACAGTGCTTCTTCCTCCTACAAAACCTAGCTGCAAGCAGTAATCAAGATCAGTGCATACCCCATTACATGGGCTTTTTATTGTGATTCTTTAATAGACATAAAAGAGTACTACATGGCAGAGACATGTAGTTCATTCAGCCTGCAGCAGACTGGCTCCACTGGATGAATTCAGCTATACTAACATCTGGGTATATACTTTGGAAAGCCACATTATTAATGCTAAGTCACATAGCAAGGGACAGTTTTGCTTCTCTCATGGACAGCACTTCCATCCAATTTTCAGAAATCCAACTCACCACCATGATAAATGAATACACCTACCATGTAAGGCATTTTCCAAATACCTTCCATATAATGAGTTAAAAGAATTAGATTAGAAATTTAGAAATACATTTTATTATTATTATTATTATTATTATTATTCACAGAAGCCAACAGACTATCAAGCTGAGGAGAAGTTATTGCCCCCTTAAAATACCACCTGTTCTCTGCATCCTCATACCAAACCATCTCTGTTGAGAAAAGTCCATCCATCTCATAGAGGACTGGGGGGTTGCTATGAGGAAGGAGCAAGAAGGTCACATTATACCAATCCTTTTCCATCAGCACATCTCACTATACAAGTCAATGTTAAGAAACCAAGTAAGCCAGCAAACCTAAATTCCAATTCTTTCAGAAAGCACTATGCAAGTCCATGAACACAAAACAGCTGTATGTCTGGCCATTTATAACAAATCAAAATCTGCTTTTAAGAAATGCCATCAGAAAAGCTTTTGTAAACAATTGATTCTTTATTTATTAGGCAATCAGTGGGCCAGAGAAGCCATTATTAAGTCTAAGCAAGCAGACTGCTAAATTGTTACTTGCAAAGATGATCAAGACTATACTTTTGAGAGATAAGTAGCAAATATATATTTCTTCCTTTCCTTTTCCTACAAACTGAATGCAGTCTGGATATATGCCCTCTCTATTTAGTTACTGAGGTTTTACATTTTGATTTATGTTTATTTGGTTGAGGGCATTTCTATGCACCTATTTGGAGGTGGGGGGGGAATAAAGAGGATTTAACATACTCACCACTTTCCATCTTTCTTTGACCAGTATTCCAACACTAAGGATATCTGGCTGTTCCCCTCCTCCACTCATTGCAGTTTCCTGGGTAGGACAGCTGCTATGCGAAGCCTACGTCAGTAGAGGCCATCCAGCTCCCAGAGGCAGCTTCCATTTAAGCAGAGGCTATAGAAACAAACAGCAGTACATGAGATCTTGCTAATTAAGATATAGGCAAAACAAGGGTTTTCCTAATCCTATTCTAATAGAGGTATTTTTCAGCTTCACAATGGTGAACTGAAAGATAACCAGAAAATATCAATAAAAATACATTTCAACAACAAAACTGAAGTCAGTTTATTGACCTTTCATGTACTTTCTCAATAGCATAAGAAATAAAACATTTATGAAGTAAGCAAACCAACTTTGCACATAGTTTGGATAGGATCATTTAGTGTGGGGTTTTGCTGTACAATATAAGCATCACTGGAAGAATATTTCTGAATTTAAGCAATAACACTTATTTACAGAACATAATCCCAATAATTTTTATGATTTATGTTTTTACCTTCTTTTAATATTTTGACAGTTTAATCACTTTTGAACTTCTGTATTTTGAGAATTTTTAATTTGTTTTATCTGTTGTAACCCTCTTTCAGTTCTGAACTGGGGGAAAGGCAAAACATTAATAAATGACTAAATAAATAAAGCCACCTCTGCCAGCAATCCACTATTTCCCCACATATTACAGGCAGGAGGCTCAAACTGAGAAAACATAGCTTGACCAAGGCTAAAGGAAGAAGTCACAGACATAGTTCTGTTTATTTCATGAATTCCTTTCAATAGCAATTTTTCCTTAGCCTAGCCTTACATTATCTCTTGAAAATAACACCAAACCCTTTCATCAAAGTCAAACAAAGATTTTCACACCAAAAGTTCCTTTAAATAGCTCACTTGCTTCCTCTTTAACAAAATTGTACCACTATCCCAATGTGTGTGTGTAGGTAGTTTTACCAGTAGAGTAAATCTGATGCAAAGGGCTTATTTCACAGATTTAATTTACATGAGTGTTACACCTGCAGAGTTTTCAAGAATATTAGAGTACTGCTCAGGACCTTTGAGGATATGCATCCCAATAAGCTCAAGCCAGCAATCTATATAAGCTCTTATCATATTTCATGTGTCTCCAACTAAAGGATATGAAAAGTGGTGTCGCTTATGCCAATCAAATGTATTTGATCTCAATTCTTGTGAAAACCCTAAACAAAAAGCTGAACACACACAGAAGCAGAATCTATTGTAAGTTAACATGTCCCCACACAAAGCAATATATACTTGCACAAAGAAGCATTTTTCAACATAGCAAGGCTAATGGAATCACCAGGACTATAAACAGACAGTGAATTTTCTATCTCCTGTAAATGTAATTGTTATCTAAAAATCTTTGGAGCGAAATGACCCAGGAGCTATTTGATGCTACAGTGCTACACTGTATAACACTTAACACAGAGTCTGAAAAAGTTAAAAGGAGAATCAGACAGAAAGGAATACAAGAGTGTTTAATGGCACAAATTTCAGGTATGGCATAATACATAAGTAGCATCCAGTTAAAAGCTAGTTTAGTCATGAACCTACTAGGTGACCATAAAGGGCAAAACAGACAGACCAAAAGGAGTAGCCCAAGGCTGCTCTGGTGCCAAACACCCCAGGACTGCAGCTACCGGATGGCCTGCTCCTGAAGCGGGCCACTGCTGCAATCCCAAATGAGCCACTGGCAGGAGTGGTTTTTACAGCTTCCAGCCGCGTCGGAGGCGTGTCATCTATAAATGCCATGCCTTCAAAGTGTCTGGAGGCCCCTCTATTTGGCCCGTCTGTTTCAGGCCTAAGTCAGACACAGACCCAATCCAGATATAACAACAAAAAATATTTGGTTATTATATGAACAAGCCAACCTCAGGCTTGTTCACTGCCACTTCTTCCTCCTTCACGTGTTAGGAAAGCATATTAGATACTTCATTTTTCTGGTTGGTAGAAACCAAGGTTTCCCATTTCATCCAAATATGTAAAAATATGTCTTGCACAAAATCAGTCTTCCGCTAACCTAGTGGTCTCCAGATGTCTTAGACTACAGCTCTAATCACCCTTCCCCAGCATGGCCCTAGGGACTAGGGATGATCCAGTCTGTCATCTAGTATGTCTGGAGGTTCAAAAAGGCGGCACTAGAGCATTAATAGACAAGACTTTTGGAGTTAACGCATCACTATTCACTTTGTAATTCTTTCAGCTACTTTAATATGTACTCATATCAGCTCATACATCCTTATATTTCACTTATGTAACAGGAATAAAGAGTTATTTTTACCATGTCAGCTTCCTCTTCCAAATGAGGGGAGAATTCCCTTCATTTTGGAAGTGGTAGAAGATGCAATCCCTATTTTAAGAAGCATCCAGTCAGTCAACATAGAAAGTTGATCTCAGAATAGTAACACAACTCCCACCAAACCTACCAAACATTTTGAGAGAAAAGCCAAGAATAAAGTAGGAAAGATAAGCTGTGGCAAAATTCAAATACACAAATGTCTTTCTCTACTTTGAGGAATCAAAGAACTGCCAATCTATCCATACTTCTATCTATATCAGTACTTCTCAAATAGTGGGGTGCGCCCCCAAGGGGGGGGCGCGAGGCTCTGTAAAGGGGGGTGCGAGGCAGTGTTATGCAGAGGTATACTTATAACAATTTTATAGACAAATGATACTATTTACAGTCGCGCGGGGGGTGCAAAATGTTTTCTTCTTCCTAGGGGGGGCATGACAGAAAATAATTGAGAAGCACTGATCTATATAAACATCAATGAATTAGATACAGATTTAACTACTTTATTATTTCTCCATTTTTTTAAAAAAAAATAGTAATTTGGGGATGGGTTTCAAACTGCGCAGTGCTGTGTTTTTTGGACTAGTAGTCTGGAGACCAGGGTTCAAATTCCCACAGAAATCCAGCTTGGGCAAATCTCAACCTCAGAGGAAGTACACTGCAAGCCCCCTCTCTACAAATCTTGCAAAGAAAACCCAATGACAGGTCCACTTTAGGGTCCCCGTAAGTCGAAAATGACCTGAAGGCACACAACAAAGTGGGTAAGTTAGGACAGTCTGGCACCACCAGAACAGTACAACAGTACAGACTCTTGAGATACTGTCGAGTCACCACCATAAACCAGGGAGGTAACCTGTGATTTCCCAGATGTTGTTCAATTGTTAACCTCATCAGCCTAGACAGTATAGCCACTTTTAAGGAATGATGGGAGCCACAGTTCAGCAAGATCTGGAGGCCCACAAGTTGACTTCTTTTGATAAACACACTCCTTTACAATGCTGAAACGCCTATCAAAAGTTAACAGCAGTGAACACCTCCCTCATACAAGTTGCAACAAAATGCTACATAATGACCCTCTGTTAGATATTAAGGATACCCAGGTTCTACTGTGCTGGAGGCAGGGGGGCAACTAAAGTTATTGATTATTCTAACAGGCCTTGTGAGATAATTTACAAGGCTATTTATGGTACAACCAATTTATTTTTACTATTGTTTGTTATTTTCATATGTTTCAATGTCTGAAAATTTTATTATGCATTTTAGTGATGAGAAGCCACCTCCAGCTACACTGTGTAGTAGCCACAAAGCAAATATTTTAAGTGTACTCATATTATTAAAGATAAATTCTGGGGGAAAAGTTGCAAAGTGTCCTCAGTGATTAAAAGGAGTGTTCCTGTTCAGAATTCCAGTTAGCCATGACTTCCTGCAAGACACTATAAAATGTAAGAAAGCAACCAGGCCAAGGCAAGTCCCCCTACCATCAAGTTTCCATTCCATTCTCTTCCACCAATAGAAACTTAATGATTTTCTGTGGCTCCTGGAAGCATCTGAGCATGCTCAAACCTCACTGAGTTGTTTGCAGACATCTTTTTGGTTTTACCTTTCTGCAAAGGTCAGGGTGTCTCAAATCATTCCAAAACCTCCATCCGAGTCCTTTACAGATCTTTTTTCCTTCATTACTGTTGGCATAGGCATACTGAATTTACTATTCATGTGAAAGAGCTGACCAATTTTTTTTAAAGACGTATATTCTACAAAGAAACCAATATCACAACATCAACACACCTTTACTTTCTCAGGTAGAAGTAGAAATTATATTTATAAATTGCCTTTCAGGTATAATTGTTCTGAAGACCATTTACAAGTAAAAGAAATTAAAATAATTCAAACTGCATATACTTTTAATGAATGTTTTCTTCCAAGAGTTCTGTGAGGCTGAATGGTGTGTTAGGTATTACATCCTTCCTTTTCTGTGATTCTTCGTGCCAAAAGGTATTGGGGGTGTGTGTGTGAAAGAGGACCAGAACCCACCTTGAGAGATTCATGCAGGATGCATCACGGTGTTAAGTGCTGTTGAAGACACAGTGGTGTGTGTTTCCCTATGTGGTTAGGTGGGATGATGTCTTGAGAGCTTTTTGCCTTCATACGCATGGACTAGTTCCTTCAATGTATAGCTGATATAAAGTCAAAATGGTGGTGATTACTATATTTATTCATGTTCTGCCTTTTTCCCAATCCAGGAAACAAGGCAGTTTACAAATGATAAAAAAGGTACAGCTTTAAAATTCCTATTATATAAAAATTAAAAACATGATTAAACAATAAAATTAAAAGCAGTTAAAAGCATGAACATTAGAAAGAAAACAAATAAAAATGTACAGCATACTTTGAAATGCATTTTCCCTTGAGCAATCAGCCATCAAAGGCTTGCAGAAACAACAACAACGAATTGTGTGTATGCGCCTTCAAATCCCCTGACAACTTATGGCAACCTCATGAATTTCATAGAATTTTCTTAGGTTGCATCTGCACTGCAGAAATAAAGCAGTTTGACATCACTTCATCTGCCATGGTTCAATGCTATGGAATTCTGTTATTTGTAGTTTTGTGAGATATTTATGTGTGTCAGCCTTACTATAATTCCCTTCATTTTAAGCAATATCTATTTGTAGAGAAAAAACAAAGAATCCAGACCACACCATCAATGTTACACCAACACAAAGGTGAGAATCATACAGCTCTCCAGATGTTGTTCAACTGCAACTCTCAGCATTTCTCACCAATAGTTAGTTAGCTCAGTCCAGCAACATCTGGAGGGTCATATGATTCCTATCCCTGCACTAACATTATCAGGCCATCAGTACAGCACAACCAACTATAGGAGTTACTTTATTAAAAGTTTATTGTAATTTTGTATTTTATGTTTAACTGTACATCAATCAGGGAACTCTGATCATTGGGCAGTTTAGTGTATTATTGCATTTTGAGATGTACTGGATTTGTATTATTGTTTTACAAAAATAATATTTTTACACTTGCTTTACTTTGGAACCAATATTTTCTTAATAGCTTTGCTTGCCCATAAATAATAAACTTAAGAAATTTATTATTACAGTACTGTATTACTGAAGACATAGACAGAAGATAATGCAAGAATGCAAGAGCCACAATAATTATTTTTCATCTCAGATTGTACTGACTTTGCTTGACCTCCACATAGCTGAGTGTGAAAGAGCTACAGATACTATTTATAGCCATGCTTTCCGACGTCTGTAGTACCTACTGCATTTATGGATGACTACTCAATTTAAACATCTGATCTACTATCAGATCTTTGTGTACCATTAGTCTAGTATTCTCAGTATTCAATGATAGCAGGTGGATGAAGATGTCCTACACTTCTACAAAGAGCTGAAGAACAATAAACCTAAAATCAGGGCCTAGATCCTGTTGTCAGTTGTGACTGGAATAAAGCCATTGCATCAATGGGATTTATCTGTATGTTGACTCAGCATACAACAATTGATTCAACAAATCTACTCTAGCTAGCACTAACCAACAAGATTCCAGCCTATGAATCACAAAAGCTACTAAAAGAGAGATCAGTTTATTTTATTCTATTAGGAAAGGAAATATGATTTCCTTTAGCAAATAAAAATGACATAATGAATATCACATTACATACCAGCTAACTCAAAATATTAGCTGCACAGCTCTATGGAATCTAGCCTTTGTGTCTAATACTAGTGTCGATGTATCAGTACTATTACAATCGCCAGTGAATGAAGACATTACATTTTTAAAAAAACACCAGTATTGAGAAGGAAGTTATTTGTTTTTGGCTTTTGAGTTCTATGGAATTGATTTCTCAACATGACTTGTTACTACCTTAGCTATAAAATATTACTTGTTACACCATATCATATAACACAGGTGAGAATAAGCCTCTATCCTGCTTGTGTTAATTTACAAGCTTATCTTCTAATATAAACCAAAGAATTACAGGGTTGGAAAGGACTGCTCTAGGGCCATCCACTCCAACTTGTTACCATACAGGAATACACAACTACAGCACTCCTGAAGATGGCCATCCAACTTCTGTTGAAAGACCACCAAAGGAGAAGAGTCAGCTACCCTTAGAGGCAGTGTTTTCTACTGTTGAATAGCTCTTAAGAGTAAAAACATTCCTCCTAGTGTTCAGTGGAGGACAGAGGGTCTTAGAATGTCTCATCCATAGGGTCGCCATGGGTCGAGATCAACTCGAGGGCAACAAAAGTGTTCAGGTGGACTTTTTTTTCCTTTGCATATCTTAAGCAAGTCACATCAGGCAGTGCAAGATTCATGCATTTGTATCAATCCTCCCACAAGTTCCTTGCTAATGATAAGGGCCATGCTAGAGACTAGAATATAGGGATGAACTTTCCTAAATATGATATGCAGTATACCTGATGTTAGATTTAGACAGGATTTGCTCTTCCCCTAAATAGAAAGGGTGTTTTTGTCTGTGTAATGGCCTTCAATCCAGTAGAAACTCCCTCTATGAGAAAGTGTAGAAAGGTGATTTTTGCTGATTTGCTTTCCAAATTATCTCTCATGCTATCCTTAGGAGGATTTCCCAACTCCCCAGATCAGATTTTTAAAGGTGCAGGATGAATCGGTGAAAAACACTGTCTGCCTTCCACCAGCAAGACTTTTTAATGTGCTGAGTCCTACTCATAGGATCTCAGGATCCAAAACATAGAATTTAAGTAGGGTGGGAATCCTATTAGTGAATAATACCATCTAGCTTTTTAACTTTTTTTGCTTTAGGTAGATCAATCCACCTACACTAGAAAAATATTTAACATTCTAAACCAGGGGTAGGGAACCTGTCCCCTTTAAGGGCCGAGGGACTTCAGCTCCCAGAATCCCAGGAGCTATTGGCCAACATGGGACTATTGGTCAACATGGCTGAGGCTTCTGGGAGCTGAAGTCCCTTGGCCCTTAAAGGGGACAGGTTGCCTACCCCTGTTCTAAACAAATGTCAGATGAATATCATTTATCAAATGTTACCAGAAAAAAGTAAAAACAAGATAATTTTCCTAAATGAAATTCAATTACACAACACAACAAATTTTCATTCTAATTAAAAATCAGCAATATAACAGGATTATTTTAGCATACATTTCAGACTGACTGTCACCAAGAGGTTCTGGACAAAGCCTCTCCATCGAAAAAACAAAGAATAAATCAATATAGTGCATAGTTTATGTAAAGCCACTGTAACAAGAAAAGCATTCTGCTTGCAATTGTTAATGATTTTTCCCCATAAAAAATAACTTCTCTGTTAATATTTTTAGTAAGTCTTATATGATCACTGGACTATATTCAACACTGAGTAAGCAGACTCATGCAAGGGGCCTTTCCTTTCTTCTTCTCTGTTCTAAGTGCACACACTCCAAGTCTGCTGAAGAGAGTCCCTCAGTCTTTAAGAAGAGTCTGGGGGTGCATGCATAAAGAGCAGATGGAGCAGGAATCTGTTCTGTCAGTAGATGAATGCTATTAGATACAATCAAGTATATTTAGAACAAACAGGCAACAATAAATCTATTTTATTCAGTTCAGAGGTACAAATATAAGCAGCTAGAATTAGACAACTACAACACAGCATTAATTCTGAACAGGCTGTACTCTAGAGCTAACCAAGATTTAATCTGATGGATAGGTCTACTACCAAAGATATATTATTTGTGTGTTGTCAGTTTATGACTTTTTACTGCTTTAATACTAAATTAGGATGCAAACACATTTGTTTACTTTAGTAGTTCTAAAGTGTGATAATGGTCTCCCAGAGGAAGAAGCAATAAACAGGTAAAAGCTCAATCTTAATTTTCATGCCATTTTATGACATTTTTGTCTTCACTGGGTTAAATGAAACAGAGCACCTCAGCCTGGAAAAAGGTTTCCACTATGAAAGCAATGTAATACCTCTCTGGTTTTATACATACTTTCAGTTTTTCCCCCCAATCTCTCTTCAAATAACTTCAAAAGTCTTTACAGATCTGTCTGTTCTGGTTTCCTTGATTTTTGTCCTAATCCTCAAAACGAGAATAAGTGAGACCAAATGAGCAGCCTCCCTTTGTTATCAAAAATGTCTTGGGACATTTGATTTGAGACATCTGTACAGGAGTGTCTCCCACTCCACAGCCAAAGACCAGAATAACCACCCATGGGACTTGACTTGAGTCAGGGCTTAACATTTCTTGTTGTTTGCCTTCAAGTCACTTCCAAGGTATGACAACCCTAAGGTGAACCTATCATGAGGTTTTCTTAGCAAAAATTGTTTGCCACTGCCGTTTTCTGAGGCTGAACGTGTGACATGCCCGAGATCATCCAGTGGATTTCCATAAACAAGCAAGGATATAAACCCTGATCTCTCAAAGACCTAGTCCAACACTCAAACCTTTATACCACACTGAGGACCTATACAGACAGCCAAAAGTAATCCAGCTTGAGACCACTTTAACTGTCCTGGCTCAGTGCTAAGGAATAATGGGAACTGTAGTTTATTGTGGCACCAGAGCTCTCTGACAGAGAAGGCTCTGAGTCTTTTCTGGGCTTTGCCCTATATGCATTGCAGACCAGAATTAAAGAGTGTCTCACTGAAAATACACAGAAACAGTTACAGCAATCTCTAACTGCAGCCATATAAAGATATACATATTTAAAGAAAAGTTTTCATGATCTGGGCACATGATCAAAAATTCACAACTTAGCTAGTATATCTCACTTATATATACAGTACCAAATATATTTACAAAGGTGATCTAATATGCTGCAAAGTTTGTGCACCAGTAGCAATCCCTTCCTTACTAGAACTGAACAAGTTATGTACCATCACACAAGTCCTCACAACTGTTACATATACAAGTGGCACAGCAACAAAAGCACAGACCAAATACTATACATGTTGGTCTCGGTGGTTTTGATAAATCTCTCCTCACACACATATTAACGCCTTTCAAAAATGTTCCTAGGAAAGCTTAATAACACAATGTTTAGAAAACTATTTCTCCAGAATATTTCAGATTTGATTAAAAAGGGGTTGACTGAATATTCACTTAATCCCGTAGATACCTATCCAGATTTTAAGATTATTTATAGCTTTCTAAAATTCAGTGCCCCTTCATCTGGTAGCAACTAAAGAGAAAGCCTTTTGTAATGCCAGTGTCCTGATGGACCACAGAGATGTTCACCTAGTGCCTGTGCTATGGCCATGTCATTGTAAGATTAATACCTTCAAGAACTTTCAAGAGCAGATTCGACAATAGTGCCTTCTGTGACAAGTTTTAACATGGTAGATTACTTAATAGGTAACTCATCTGGTAAAATTTTTAACAATAGTTAAAAATAGTTAATGCCTTCACTTATAGTTGTAGTTCATTCTACACTCCTTTGAATATTTAATAAAACATTTAGGATCAATCTAAATAGTTTAATGATCTATTTATTTGGTTTTTCTGCCTTTCTCCAAGTCTGGGACATGATATACAGATATATAATATCAAAACAATATCAAACAGTTATAATACTAAAACAAGTTTAAAATGCAGTGTTTAAAAAGCAAATGAACATTGTAGTACAGTGGATCCTTGGTATCCACTGCGTTTTGGTTCATAGAATCGAATCGAATCATAGAATCAAAGACTTGAAAAAGACCATAAAGCCATCCAGTCCAACCCCCCTGCCATGCAGCAACTCTCAATCAAAGCATTCTTGCCATGTTGGCATCCAGTGGTACTACAGAGATTGTTCACAGAAACATAGAATCGTAGAGCTGGAAGAGACACCAAGAGCCATCCAGTCCAATCCCGTGATGCAGGAACACACAATCAAAGCACCTCTGACAGATGGGCATCCAGCCTGTTTAAAAATGTCCAAAGAGGGAGACTCCACCATTCCCTGAGGGAGTGAGTTCCACTGTCAGACAGCTCTGTCATGAGGTTCCTCCTAATGTTTAGGTGGAATCTCTTTTCCTGTAGCTTGCATCCACTGTTCCAGGACCTGCCATGAATACCAAAATTCGTGGATGCTCAAGTTGTATTATATACAATGAGGTAGTACAGTGGCCCTCAGTATCCATGGGGCTTTGGTTCCAGAATCATCCACTGATACCAAAAACCGTGGATGCTCAAGTCAGTATTCAACATTTAAGATTACCTGGGCGACAAGGTCCAGGCATCAGGAAGACATTCTTCCTGCAGTGAGGTGAGGCACAGAGTGAAGCAGGAGTTTAAATTCTGGCAGAGGCTTCCTTATGAGAAAATGGGAGAGTGAGGCAGGAATGTAAATTCTGGCAGAGGCTTCCTTGTGAGAAAGTGGGAAAGCAGGAGTTTAAATTCTGGCAATGGCTTCCTTGTGAGAGGGTGGGAATCAGTGTGACAAGAGGTTTAAATTTTTGCAGTAGCTTTGTGATGTGAAAGTGAGAAAGAGGGTGAGGAAGAGGTTTAAGTTCTGACTGTGGCTTTGTGATGGGACTGACTTTCATGGAGGATGGAGGGAACCACAGCAGCCTCCGCTAATGCCCTGGAACTGCTTCTCAGCCTAGTCATTGCAGGTTAAAAAAAATAAATAAATGTTTTTTCATTTCAATTTGTGTTTGTTCAAATCTGCAGATATTGAACCTTCAGATACCAAGGTTTTCACTGTAAAATGGTGTCGATTATATAAAATGGCAATATCAAAGTTTGCTTTTGGAATTTTTAAAAAAAATATTTTAAAGACGGTTGAATAATAATAATAATAATAATAATAATTTTTTATTTATATCCCGCCCCTCTGCCAGGCAATCGGGGCGGCGTACATCATTATAAAATTTCAAAACAATAAATCACAATGAAATCCCATCTCTCCATCTCCCACCCACCCATCCCCCCAAAACATACTAAGCAATTTAAATAAGATTAATTAAAAATTTACAATTTAAAAATACATAATGTGTGGATATGAAGGGCCAACTGTACCAAAATTATAGGAAGTCTTTGCTTGTCAGTGAAAAGACAATGAGCCTTATTGCATGAAAAAAACAAAACAGAAATAGTGGGGAACAGCGGCTTTCTCCGTGTCTTACTGCATGGCATCGTAGTGCTTCAGTTCTCTTTCTGCAGGAGACAGATGTAAAAGTGTCTTTTGTCAAACAGTTTTGCAGCTAGAAAACATACATGCTTTTACAACCGTCTCCTGCGGGAAAAGAACTGAAGTGCTATAACATCATGCAGTAAAGTATGGAGAAGGTCATTATTCTCCGGCTCCATTTCCACTTGCAATAAGGTAAACAAGGAGAAGGCCAGACTGGCCTTCCTGGATGGGAAGTGGCCTAGGCCTCAGAGTAGCCTTTAAAAAAGCTCTCTTGCATCCCCACCAAACATGCCTCTGAGTATAGGTTCCAACCACACTGCAGAAATAATCCAGTTTGAGACCACTTTAACTGCCCTGATTCAGTTCTAGGGAATCCTGGAACCTGTAGTTTATTGTAGCCCCAGAACTCTGGTGACAGAGAAGACTGAATGTCTTACAAAACTACAGTTCCCAGAATTCCCTAGCATTGAGCCAGGGCAGTTAAAGCGGTGTCAAACTGGATTATTCCTGCAGTGTGTTTTGGACCTATGTGAGGACAAGAATAACAGCCTGCCCTGTAGATCTCAAAGCCCAGCCAGGCTTGTGTGGGAAAATATGGTCTTTCAGACAGCCTGGACCCACACAGTCATAGCTTCATACGTCATAACTATACTTTGAATTGTGCCCAGAATTATGTTTAGCACTATACTCTACCAGTCCCAGAGGAAGGGAAAGGCAAACCTCACTAAGAAAATACCATGCTAGGTTCCCTATCGCACAACAAATCATCATCCAAACAAATCATCATCTAAACAGCTTGGTCTCAAAGATGTAAAGAACTACTTTATATCATTTTATGTAATTTAAGTTGTAATCCTATGCTCCTTTATCCAGGAGTAATCATGGGACTAATTTCTATAAACACATTAAAAGTCAAGAGCTTACTAAATGGGGAGAGGGGAAATGTGAAATGTGTGGATTGAATCCAGTCACGCCCATCCAACACTCCCAAGGGCAGTACAACTGCACATAAGTGAGGGACTCATTTAAACTGTGATTTACAAGCTAAAGGCCAGTCAGTGGAGGATTCATTGTTCCTTACAAGCCACACCCCTATAATCAATAAGGCTATAATCTGGTTCCTTTACTGATGAACACCAAGAGCAGAACAAATATACTCCCTCTCTCAAGTAAAAGTATTTTAAAATAAACTTATGGTATCGCTCTTAAAATGAATTTTGAGGTCCCTTGATTGTTTTAAACAGAAAATACTCAAGAATCTGAAACACATTTCTAACCTGCTCTTATTGCTTGGTGCTATGGGGCATATGCTTACAGTAAGTAGTAATTAATCACTATCCTCTTGCTGCTTTGTAGAAGAATGCCAAAAGAACAGTCTATATTTTTTTTTAAAAAAAATTAAATAAACACCCATTTCCCTCTAGCATATTTCTTTCAACTCTCAATGCTGGCAGATTTTTTTAAAAAAATCCCTGGCACAGGACCCATACCTAGCTCTTTTAAAAGTAAGTATATGCGTCTGTATTTATATCTTCGTGTCAGTGCTGATAGTAATAGCAGTGTTTAGCCACAGTCCCCATCTGTCTCCATACTGGAGCATATTTGCATGAATAAAAGAAACGCAGACATATCAACATGAACAGATCCAGAAGTCTTAGTGTTACTGCCCCTCTTGTCAAGTCCTCCTTCATAGACGAAAGGGAGATTGAAAAAGAGTCCTGTTCCAGTGACTTAGGTGAAAGAAGTGAAAAGATCCTCCACATCACCAAGACCCATGTAATGTATGCACAGAGCATAACCTCTCAGACAAAGCCACAGCACCACAATCTCATCTACACAAGTCCTCCAACTTCTAGGATCTGACATGCATGACCTGGAGCCTCGACACTGCAAAGCAAAAATAGTGTCCAGCGGATAGATGAAAGCAGAAGGACCAGGAGGGTGAAGCTTAACCTGGCTATCCCTTCTTCTTCTTCCCCTGCGAGGAAGGCTGGGCTGAGCTCCTTTTTCTCCTTCTTAATGCCGCATCCCCGCCCCCCTCCTCTCACTGCCTGCAAAGCCAGAATAATAGCCTTGGCGTGGAGACAACGGTTATGAGGGGATCTGAAGGTGATTCCCTTTGCCTCCTTGTTCTGAGGTTGCTCCGGCTCCCTCCTCAGTTGGGAGCCCAGAAGAGGTCCCTTGATGGTATCCTTGCCATCAAGGGTGCCTCGGGAGCATCCTTGCTGCACCGAAGGGGAACCAGGTATGGCCTCCTCAATGCAAAGGAGGACCAGACACCGCAAAATAGAGGGCATTTCAGAAAACATGTAGGAACACATAACCAAATAAAAAGCCAAAATAAAAACACTCCTAGAAATTAAGTCCATGCTTCTTAATGTTGCTCAAAATGGAGGATGTTTTGGAATTCCTCCTGCAGAGAAGGAGGTTTAAATGGAGGACATGCCCAGGAAAAGGAGGATGCGTGTTTACCCTGGGATGGGATCTGGCTGGTAGACCATGGGGTGGGGGTGAGTGGAAGGACACTAATTAGGACACTAATGAGGAGCCAGGAAAGATGATTTCACAGTGCTCCTCCATTAGAATCAGAAGACTCCCAAAAGCCCCCTCCTCACAGACTTGGCCCTTCTTTTCCAGGACACATCCTACATTTAATCTTCCGTCCAGGAGGAACTCCCAAAGGTCCTTCTCCCTTTCTCAGGGATCTGTCTAGAAAGCATTTCCTCACCACCCGTGGATGCCCTCCTAGTGGTCCTGCAGGAACATTTCTTCTTCTTCTGCAGAGTGACCAGATTTGGTCCTCCTTTTTCCTAGGATCTGTCCTCCATTTTAGCCTCCTATCCAGGAGGAATTCCAAAACATCCTCCATTTTGAGCATAAGAAGCATGGCTTTACATTTCTAGGAATGTTTTCAGCTTTTTATTTGGTCCTGTCTTACATCTTTCTTGAAGGCCCTCCATTTTGACCATGACTGAGAGACACGGATTTACCGATGGGGATGACATTTCTAAGAGCATCTCATTTCTATGAGGTTTCTTGAATCCCACTGTGGGAGAAAGGCGGGATATAAATCCTTGAAATAAATTATGGAACAAAATAAAATTCTAGCAGTTACTTGGTTGTGTCCTCCATCTTTCTTGAACGTCCTCCATTCTGACCATGACGGAGAGGCATGGACTTCTATTTCTACTAGTTTTTAGCTTCACCTTGGTCACATCCTCCAACTTCCTTTGAACGCCCTCCATTTTGACCAGGACTGAGAGGATGGATTTCCATTTCTAAGAGTGCTTTTAGCTTTTCCTTGGCCACATCCTCCAATTTTCTCAAACGTCCTCCATTTAAACCATGACTGAGAGAGGCATGGATTTCTATTTCTAAGAGTGCTTTTAGCTTTTCTTTGTTTGCATCCTCCATGTTTTCTTGAACATCCTCCATTTCACCCATGATTAAGAGACATGGATTTCCATTTCTAGGAGTGCTTTTAGCTTCTCCTTGGTCACATCCTCAATTTTCTTGAACATCCTCCATTTTAACCATGACTTAGAGGCATGGATTCCCATTCCTAAGAGTGTGTCGCATCCTCCATTTTTCTTGTACGTCTTCCATTCTGACCATGACTGAGGGCCTTTGCAGACTGCTAGTGCAAACTGAGTCCACTTTAAGGGTTAGGGTTAGTGCTAGGGAATCATGGGAACTGTATTTTATTGTGGCACCAGAGCTCTCTGACAGAGAAGGCTCAATGTCTCAGAAAAAACAAAATAATTCCCATGATTTCCTAGCACTAACCCTAACCCTTAAAGTGGACTCAGTTTGCACTATTTCTGGCAGTCTGCAAAGGCCCTGAGAGAAGCATGGATTTCCATTTCTAGGAGTGTGTCACGTCCTCCAATTTCCTTGAACGCCCTCCATTTCGCCCATGACAGAGAGAGGCACAGATTTCCATTTCTACGAGTGCTTTTAATGTTTCCTTGGCCGCGCCCTCCAATTTCCTTGAGCGTCCTCCATTCCCACCATAACCAAGAGGCACGGATTTCCATTCCTAGGAGTGTGTCACATCCTCCAATTTCCTTGAGCGTCCTCCATTCTCACCACGACTGAGAGAGAGGCATGGATTTCCATTTCTAGGAGTGCTTTTTAGCTTTTCCTTGGCCGCGTCCTCCAATTTCCTCGAGCGTCCTCCATTCTCACCACGACCAAGGGAGGCACGGATTTCCATCCCTAGGAGTGTGTTGCGTCCTCCATTCTCCCTCGAGCGTCCTCCATTCTCACCATGACACGGGTTTCCATCCCTAGCAGTGTTTCCAGCACTTCATCCGCCCACGTCCTCCATTTTGCGGTGAGGAGGACTCCCTGTCCCCTGTCCACCCCCCCCCCTTTCTTCCCTCTCCTCCATCTGAGGGGAGCCCGTCTTACCTGGAACGCGGCCGGCGTCCCTCCCTCCCTTCCTTTCTTCCTTCCTCCTTGGAGCGGGACTAACTCGCTTTCCCCGCCTGAGGCGCCTCCGTGAGGGGAGGAATCAGCGAAGGGGAGTCCGACGGAGGGAAGGCTGCCTTTAGCGTCCGGGCCCCTCGCAGCCCCGCAGCGCCGGCAGGCTCCTGCCCATGGCTTCGGAGGAAGCGGTGACCGTCGCCTTCGCCGTCTCTATGGTGACTGCGGGGCCGGAGAGCCTGAAGGAGGCCGGCTAACGGGCCACGGAGGGAGGAGGATGGCCGTTGCCGTGGCCGTTGCCTCCTCTGCCGCTGTGGCGTTAAGCGCTCCGCCGACCCGGTCGCCTCAGCTGCAGTCCACGCACGACGCGACGCCTCCCGCGCGACGACGACGACGGCGGCGACGACGACAGCAGCCAACCCCCCTCCTCTTCCCTCCATCCAGCTCCATCCAAGCGCCAAGCATTCACCACACACACAACACACACACTTCGTTTCTCACCCTCCTCCTCCCACCCGCCTTCTGACGTCTTGGAACAGGATTGGCTCGGTTGTGAGGGACCCGCGAGTCGATTGGACGGTTGTGTTTTCAATCATCCGCGGTCGGGGGGGGGGAGCGAGGAGGTCGTCTCTTAGAAACGCTGCTCTCCTCACGTTTGCTTGTGAGGCGAACGCAGCGAGGGTCTTCGTCCTGCGCTTGAAGGGAAAGGAATGCTGGGAATTGTAGTTTCGCCCGAATATTGTGTCAGAAAGGGGTTTTTTTTTAGGGTGTGTGGTGATTTTTCTTCAACGAAAATAGTGAATTGCGGTGGGTTGGTCCTGACGTCGTCTTCCGCTTCGGGATTGTCTTCTTTATATATATATTATTTAAACGAGAAAAATAATACAATCAGAATGAGCTTCAGCACACACATACACATACACACACACACACACACACACACATATATATATATATATATATATACACACACACACACACACACACACACAAACAGTATATATATATATGCTATACACACAGTATACATATGTGTGTATATATATATATATATATATATTATATAATATGTAAAATATATCTATCTGTATATATTTTAAAGTACTGAAGCTCATTCTGATTGAAATGTATTATTTTCCCGTTTAAATACACACACACACTGAATATATATTATTTTATCAGTATAATATATACACACACTCTGTATGTATGTATGTATATATGTATATAGTGTGTGTGTAATATATATATATATATAATGTAAAATATATATATTAAAGTGATGAAGCTCATTCTGATTGAAGTGTATTATTTTTCCCATTTAAATATATATATATATATATATATATTTATATATTTTTTATATACAGTATAATATACACACATATATAGTGTGTATGTGTATGTATATTATCTAAAATATATCTATATCTATCTGTCTGTCTATCTATCTATATTAAAGTTCTGAAGCTCATTCTGATTGAAGTGTGTTATTTTTCCCATTTAGAATGGTCAATTTGGGGGATATTCTGTTCCTAATATGTTTTGCAGGATTAAAAGGGTCGTGTTTAGAAATGTGGCAACAAAGAAAAACAGATTTTGGTGGTGTCTTGCGTGACTATATAAAATCCAAATCGGCTGGGATCCCTAAGGGATAAAATCTTTATAATCTTCTTTACAAATAAGTATCAAGTGACAGGAATTATTTTTTGGGGGGTGGGGGTAGAATTGTTGCACCTTTTCTTGCATTTTAGAGGAAAATTATGTAACCAGGTAGATTCCAATAACCATGCCTTCCATTTCAAAATACAGTTTTATACACATAAAGAGGAGAAGAGAGATTGGTTATACCATGTGTGTGATAATATAGGTAATAACTACTTTGGTCCAAAACACACTGCAGAAGTAATCCAGTTTGAGACCGCTTTAACTCCCCTGGCTCAATGGGGACTGTAGTTTCGTGAGACATTGAGCCTTCTCTGTCAGAGAGCTCTGGTTCCACAATAAACTACAATTCCCAGAATTCCCTAGCACTGAGCCAGGGCAGTTAAAGCAGTCTCAAACTGGGCTATTTCTGCAGTGTATTTTGGACCTGAGTTGTTGTTGCATGCCTTCTTCAAGTGGTTTCTGACTTATGGCAATCCTAAAATGACCTATCATGGAGTTGGGTTTTTGTTTTGTTTTTTGCAAGATTTGCTCAGAGGAGGTTTGCCATTGCCTTCTGAGGCTGAGAGAGTGTGACTTGCCCAAGGCCATCCAATGTGTTTCCATGGCCAAGCTGGGATTTGAACCCTGGTCTCCAGAGTTGTAGTCCAACCCTCAAACCACTATGCCACAATAACTACTATTAGATATTAATAACCTGTTTACCAAATAAAAAGCTGTTGCTAAATAGACCAATTAAGACTATGATCAAAATAAATCCTGTCATGTCCTGCTAGGGACCCATCCACGCTATTGATATGTGCTGCATAGTTTCATGCCATATAATGCTGTTTCATGGCAATCTTTGTCTTAAAGAGCATGTAGAATCAGGGCCAGACCAGCTATTACCTTGGAAAATGAGAGGTTTCCATAAAACATATCCAGGGGTTGCTATGTTGGCCATGTAGCAAAGTACAATAACATCCCAAATCCAATAAACAGAGATACCTTTACTGGGGCAACCAAAATGCACAAAATACATGTTGCAAGATTTCGAAGCTCCTCTGGCTTCTTCATCAGGCAAAGATGTTAAAAATCATACAGGAGGAAGAAAAAAATATGACAATGCTAGTCACAAGCCAACATTTTGAAGATGTAGCTGTTCTCAGTTCAGGTGGTTTCAAGGGACGTTTATTAAGGCTGCCCTTTCCTCCTTCTGGCCATGACGGTACTTCTAGAAAACAAATTAAGTTTCATTATGCAAGACAAAAAGAGCGGTTTCCATGTTTGATTAGACAGTCTAAAACTAAAAAGAGAGGTTTCCAAGTATAGACAGTCTAAAACTATCCTGATCGGAAAGAGCAGATAAGCAAAGTTGATGGTGCAGGCAGCAACAAAATTAAACCAGTTGACCATTTGCCAAAGCTGTCCACTCATCCTCCAGTTCCCTAAGACTATGGACGTTATCACACGGGGGCAAATCTGTTGGTTAATCCACACAAAACCCAAACAGAAACTGGATTAGTGCCCCATGTTTTCACACAACGTCGCACAGAAACTGGACAGAAAGTGGACAAAAACTGGTGTTAACCGAGATCTTTTGAAATCCGATTGTTTGGAGGAAATGCAAATGCGCAATTAAGGTAATTTTGCATTTACCGTAATGTGAAAAGCAAATGCGCATTTGGAAGCATTTCCCCTTAATTTCCCATGGTTCACCCCGCTTCGTCCTCCGTTTCCAGGATCGGCCCAAGGAAAGGCAGAGGCTGACAGCTTTCCTTGGGCCGATCCTGGAAGCGGAGGACGAAGCGGGGCCATCCTCCGCTTCCAGGATCGGCCCAAGGAAAGCTGTCAGCCTCTGCCTTTCCATGGGCCGATCCTGGCATTCCACTATCTGCGCATGTGCTAGAAGCTCATTTCTAGTTCATTTACGGGATTTTCTCACTTGTGTGTGAACGTTAAATGCGGTTTCAGCGGGAGCTTACTTTAATTGCACAATTAAGGTAATTACGCGTGAAAGCCATTTGCGGAATCAAGGTTTATTTTTGGTTTATTTTCGGGATTTGTCATTTCCAGTTTATTATCGCTTTGTGGTCCACGTGTGATAACGTCCTAAAGGCATCTCATTGTGGGCAGACCATAGTGGCTTTCAAGCACCTTTCCATATAGCTGCATTTTCAACATTATTTTTATGTGCTAAATGAGCAAACTCTGGCATTGCTAGAGGAACTGAAAAGCATTTTTTAAATGTACACCCAGTGAAACATTAAGGTGATGTGTTTGCCAAGGATTGGAGTAGTTCACTTTCAATCTGGTCTCATTGTTCCTAATTCATCACCCCTTTAATAGCTAATATCTGCCACAATATAGAAGAAATGTAAGAGAAGATGCAGGAGGCCTTCATTAGATGTTCTAAAGACATCTCGTCTCTTGACTCTCATCTCATCAGATGAGAATCGAAGTATCATCATTATCTTCCCCATTTGAAAGCACACTTGTCCTAAATGCATGTCCAGTGTTACTGAGGATCTGAGCGTGAGTGTTTTTTCCCTAGACAGAATTATAATCTATTATAGATAGCTGCATGGATTTCTGAACAACCGAAAGCCTTGGGGGAATTCTGTGTCATTGCTCCCTGCTTCCTGTAAAACTATATCTTGTACATTTTGCTTTGGAAGACTATTCTGAGGTTAAATAGCTTTGCTAGTAATTCTAGAGGTCAGGAAACAGTCTTAAGGACAAATTGTCTCAATAAATTATCATTGCATGGAGACAGTATACAGTTTCAACATTTTCAAAGGTTTAGTCCAATGCAAAAAAAATAACAACCATGAATCTGGTGGCATCCTAAAGATTAATATTTATTTATTTATTTATTAGCTTTAGTGGACTTTTAACTGTCTGCATCAGTCGGTACAGAATTAGTATAGTACTGTTTCCCTTCCATATGTGAGGAGTAGGTATGCACCACCAGAAATTGGGAAATATACAGATACAACATGCCCAGGCTTTAGAGAAGTTTGTATCTGTCATGTAATCCCACTTCAGATTGCACTGATTGTAATCATTAACTCCAGAGGATGTTTGATTTCATGAAAGCATTTTTAAGGGATCCTAAAGTCACAACAAGGTAACATTGCCTCCTGATTAGTGTCTTGATTGACAAACTATTTAATGACTGAAAACATAATAAAATTATAACCAGAAAATAATGAAGAGCAGATAGAAAGATTTTTCTAACTGAACATCCCTTATGTTCTTTAAAATAAAAGAGTCCATTAACAATAACTTTGCTATTGTAAGAGCAGTTTGACAGTGAAACAGATTGCCTTGGAGGGTTTTTGTTGTTGTTAACTACCTTTGTGTCCGTCACCTGCCTTTGCACTTTCTTCTTTGATCTTCCTTAGTAGTTGTTCCAAGTCTGTGAGGTTCTCTGCTAGTATTATGGTGCCGTCTGCATATCTCAGATTGTTGATATTCCTTCCTCCTATTTTCCCTCCTCCTTCTTCTGTGTCTAAGCCTGCTTTTCTTATAATATGTTCTGGATACAAGTTAAATAGATAGGGTTAAAGGATGCAGCCTTGTCTGACTCCCTTGCCAATTGGGAACCATTCTGTTTCTCTGTGTTCTGTTCTGACAGTAGCCTCTTGTCCTGAGTACAGATTCCTCATCAGGACTATCAGATGTTTGGGCACTCCTATGTCTTTAAGGGTGTTCCATAGCCTTTCATGATCTATGCAGTCAAAGGCTTTGCTATAGACTATAAATCACATGCCTTGGAGGGTAGTGGCCATTAAACTGAGGTTGGATGGGCATCTTTCAGGCATGCTTTAGTTGTGATTCCTGCATAGCAGGAGGTGGGACTAGATGCCCTTTGTGGTCCCTTCCAGCTCTAAGATTCTATTATTCTTTAAGTTAACCTACAACTTAAACAAGTTATGGCACAGAATTAGGAATTGAAACACTTCACTTAATAATTTTATCATGCATGGGCAAATATATGCTTCCTCCTTCTCCCCTACCCCAGTACATTGCTTACCATCATTCTTCTGAGATGACAGGGGAACATACTATCAAACAAGTGTACTAATTTTAACTTAGATAAATTGTTATGACTGTCACCACTGTGAGCTAGATCTGAGTATCTGTGAATAAAAGTATAAAGCTGATTCCAAGGGGAGGTTCTTTGATGGATGAGACGTGGGAAGAGGGGGGGAATGCTATAATTGGAGAGAGGTAAGATCTTGAACAGAAAAAAAGCTATGTCAATTGGTACCACATTCTACTGCAGGATAAAGCTTCTCAGCAATCTTAGGACCCTTTGCACAACAGTTATAACACTATATGATTTCACCTCAACTGCCATGGCTGCCTTCTATAGAATCCTGGGATTAGTAGTTTCATGAGGCACTAGAGCTCTCTGGCTGAGAAGTCTAAATACTTCTCTGTAAACTGTACATCCCAGGATTCCACAGGTAGGAACCATAGCAGCTAAGGTGGAACCACAGCCCTAGAACTGCACAGTGTGAAGGTGCCCCTCGGGTATAATACAGTATACAATTACCTGGGAATAAGACCCAATGAAATAGGAGAGACACAGAAAGCTGCTTTAAAGCATGTCAGGGCATGGGTGCATGAAGCTCAATCTAGTCTACATTGGTTGTCAAGTAGTGTCTCTCTAGGATGTCCCAAACCCATCTGGAGATGCCAGGGATGGAACCTGCACCATTTACATCCCCAACATGCTTTCTTCCTATAAGCCCCTATCCCAGGGATAGGCAACCTTTCTCCTTTAAGGGCCAAGGGACTTCAGCTCCCAGAAGCCTCAACCATGTTGGCCAATAGTCCCATGTTGGCCAATAGCTCCTGGGATTCTGGGAGCTGAAGTCCCTCAGCCCTTAAAGGGGAAAGGTTGCCTACCCCTGCCCTATCCTTTTATCAAAAAGGAACTGGCTTACAGGCACCAGTGGCTCACGGTCCAAGTGGGATTTCATCATTTCAGATAAGGCAATCCCCTCTCCTCATCTGTTCAGACCATGAGCTGCACCAGTTTACAAGTGATTCTACACTGTGGTAGCTTCTTCAACTCTGTATCTCAAATCCGGTCACAAGCCAGATATACATCAGCTAACTATCCTGGCATCTGTATGCATAGATTGTATGACATTAGTGAGAACATATTTCACAACAGGCCTGAGAGCACTTAACTGACCCCCAGTCCTTTTTATTGTTTAACCAAAGTTGAAGCACCAATGGTTATCAATTTATAACATCTGCTTCGATGTCAACAAGGTTATATATTAAGGTTATCAAGTGCCAACACTTATATATTTTTCAGTGCCAGGCAAATATCTCTTTTACTTTATTAGTTTTTTTAAAGTTTAAATGATTAATTTACATTGTACTTGCATTTTATCCTATCTTTTCTAAACCACCCTGGAAGCTCGGATGAAGGGCGGTATAGAAATATTTCAAATAGTTTTAATTTAATTCGAAAAGTAGCATGTTGGTGTAACACAAAATCCCTCGACAAATGTGTACCCATCTTTAAATAACATATAGCTCAGTTCAAAGTAACATTAATGTCCACTTGGGACTGCTTTCTTAATTAACATTTGAAAGACAGAAAACCCCATATACATTAGCTGAGGACTAATAAATGTCTCAAGTGGCCAAAGAGGGCACGTAAACCAATAAAATAGCCCCTGTCGTGTATTAATGTTATAGTACTGAATTCATGTGTCTCCAGATTGAAAGGGAAAGACAAATAAGTGCTCCTGATGGGAGCATCAGAGGCAGAAAACAAGAAAATGGTACCATTAATTATGGTAAGCCTTAAAGTCTCTTCCATTAAATAACAGTATTGCTTTTCAGAGATACTGCTTGGAAGATAGGAATTTTTTTTTATCTCTATCTCACACACACAAGAATACAAAGAAATAAAATATTGTTGTAAGCCATCCCGATTGCTTCGGTAGAGGGGCGGGATAGAAATAAATTTTATTATTATTATTATTATTATTATTATTATTAAATTATAATAAGGCTTATGAATTCAGACTCTTTAAGCCATTTGTTTAACGATAGGTATTTAATATTATTCTTTTTAAGATATATATGTCCATGGTATGTGTGTTTTATAGCATAGCAGGAGTTGCAGAAGGCAAACAGAAACCCAGGGCCAGGCAAAGGCTCCTGGCAAATAGAGGTACAGGATTCAAAATTTGTTCAGACGTTATTTACTAGGAAAAAATACCAAAGCAGTTAAGAGTGCCACGTTCTATAAATGCTTCTCCCTCGTCCTTCCACCATAAGAAGAAGAAGAAAGCAATATTTGATTCAGCTGTGCCATAATTGATCTGAATGCGGTCTCTCTCCAATTTACTTTCAGAAAGAAGTAGAGGTTGTCGTGGTTAATTGTTGTGCAATTTATTGATTTAATTGACTTTTTATCTGTCATGCTTTCCATATCAAACAAGAAGTTAGATTTCTTGGTGACAACCTAAAGTGGACATGTTCGCCCTGAGATTGTCAGTAAATAAATGAGCTGAGAAAATTCAAATTTATTCCTCTATCCCAGAAATTAGCAATGATAACAGTTTTGGGGGGGCTGTTTTTGGATTATATGTGGCACATGGGCCATTTTTGTGTTCCCTGGGACCTCTCAAGGGTACAAAAGTGCCCCTTAATGTCCACTGGGAGCACAAGGGGTATTTTCACCGCTTAGGTCATTTTAGGTTCAGGAAAGGCCCTTCTTTTAAAGGAGGTGAAAAGGAAGTGACTTCTGTTGTTAAAAAAAACTACCTCTCCTGGAACTAAAAATATGTCAGAAATGACCTGTACACACTCTAGGGGGCATTTGGGGGCAAAACAATAAAATTTTATTTATTGTGGTGTGCGGTTGTAGGGTGCAACAAGGTCGGGGGGGGCTACTGTGTGATAAAGACAATTCTTCTCATGGACTTCCATTTACCATTTTAGCAATTTAGTCAAGGACTGGTATAGTAAATACTGTTTGTCAGTAAAGTCAATTTTGCAAAACACTGTTTGTTACTTTCTGTATATCATTATATAATTGTTAGTTACTTCCTTTATTTATTTATTTATTTATTGTTTGTGTTTATTATATTATTGGTAGTTACTCTCTGTATCTTATTTAGTTACTTTTTGTTCAATTTTAAAATATTATATTTGGTACCTTGTAGGGCTACTGTGACTCCTCAGCCTTCCACAGATGCCCACCCCGTTCAGATTGTACAGAAAATTCATTTGTTAAAAATCTTCTTAAAACTGAGAAAGTAAAGCAGAAAACCTACTCTAAATCCCTTCTCTGCTGATGACATTTCTGAATACAAGATCACAAACTTTAGACCCAAAAGCAGAATAATAGAATCACAGAGCTGGAAGAGACCCAAAGGGCCATCCAGTCCAATACCTTCCCATGCAGGAATGCACAGTCAAAGCGCCCCTGACCGATGGCCATTCCGTCTCTGCTTAAAAACCTCCAAAGAAGGAGACTGCACCACACTCCAAATCTGCGTGTTCGACTGTCCAACAGTTCTTCCTAATGTTTAGGTGAAATTTATTTTCCTTAGACCCGATCTCGATAGCGTGCAAATCCTCTTTATGGGCAGGGCCCAAAGACCTGGGTCACAAATCCATAACCAGCTAAGCCACTTCCCTGTTTCATCTTGCAAATTTTCCAGGTGATTACTCCCACCCAATTTAAGGTAAGTGCAACTAACTCACTTTTCATGGTGTTGACTGTACAGTCTTTGAGGCATATCATGGGTCTGGCCTCCCAGATTTATATCTTAATCACAATAATCTGTGGCAGAAATAGACAATTTTTTTAAAGCTATGGGGCTGCATTAGTCATTCAAAAATACTTGGAGGGCCACATGAACCTGTTGCACCACTCCCTCACAAAAAATACAATGTTTTGGCCCCCAAACAATTTCTAGGAGGGAAGCGAGTATTTTTGCCATGTTTTTAGGCCCAGGAGAGACTTTTTAATGAAAGGAAATAATTTTCTATTCACTCCAGCATGGTGCAGTGGTTTGAGTGTTGGACTATAACTCTGGAGACCAGAGTTCGAATCCCCCGCTCAGTCACTACTGAGTGACCAGATGCACCCCCCCGAGGCCTTTGGACCGGCCCCAGGCTGGTCCTGCCCTCTCCGCCGCCGCCGGCCGCCATGATGATATTGATTATTGTTGTTATTACTTGTTCTTGGGGTTTTCTTGGCAAATCTCCACAGGGGTTTTGCCATGGCTTTACTGGGGCTGAGAGAGTGTGCATGCATATTTTTTAAATTTTTAATTAAAAAAAACCACATTTTTATTATTTATTTATTTGTTTGTTTGTTTGTTCATTTATGGTGCTTTGGCCTCCCAATTGTCTGAGGGACAGCAACCCGGCCCCCGGCTCAAAAAGGTTGCCTACCCCTGTTTTAGGGGCATAAAATGGTCCAGAGGCCAAAAATGTGATAAAAACGCCCCCATGCTCCTGAAAGGGTGTTTGATGGTATCCGGGACAATTTTGAACAAATTGTCCTGGTGGGCCTGGAAGCCACAAAAACACACATCACTGGGAGAGCCACATCACTGGGGGCCACACTTTTCCCACCCCTGCTCTATGATATCATGTTTAGTCCTAAATTATTCTGAGAAAGGGTCTGGGCTTAGTTATGGAAGATAAAATGTAGGCAAAACTCCTGATCATTCTGTTTCTGCAAAGGTTATGCTACATCAGAAGATTGTATCAAAGCTATAAACCAGTGTTATAACACTCAGATTAAACTGAACTACATCAGTGGAGATGTTAGTATGTTGTGTTAGAGATGCCATACAGATTTAGCAATCCATGTCCATATGTAATGATCCTGCTCACAGATCTTCCAGTTCAGGATTAACATTATTGCAGAAATGAATTGTATTACCAACCAAAACATTAAGCCTTCTCCTCTGAGTCTTCTGTCCCTATTTTATGGAAGTAATGAATCTATCTTATATAAGAAATTGGTTGTTCTTTTCTATTTAGCAGATACACTGAAGACTGTCCAACGCTGGAAGAAAGATGATAAACGATTGTTATCTCAGTAGAAGGGCAGATTTTGGTCATTGCCATTAATGGAAAGATTGACTATGCAGATTTGCAAAGTAAAGAACATTTAAAGTCACAACAATTTGTGTAAGTATGGTGTCTCTTTATTGTACACTCTGATAATAATAGCACCATTTATAGCCTGCTAACTTAATACAGCAATGTATGGAGATATTTTTTTAACCTGAACTATCAGAGTTTTGTAAATGATACTGATGGCTTACTTACAGTTCTTAAATAAAGTATGGTGTCTTTTTTTTCTTTTTCTTTTTTTGTATTCCTGATTGATGATCTGATATAGTAATATTATTTTATTTCATATTTTTGTAAGGGTTATAGAGCAGCTTATACATCATCAGTAAAAGACTGCCCCTGCCTACAAGATCACTATCTAAAATGGCATGACGCAAGAGGAAAGACGTATGAGGCAGAAAAAAGGGACAAAGTACATAGCATTTCAACAGTTCTGGTGGAATTAATCTACTTCTCACCAAATTAAAAGGTTTTATGGTACTTCCTGCTGCTGGATATTTGAAAGTGAATCTCAGTTGCAACTGGTGTGTGTGGATTTTTTTAATGGCATAAATGCAAAATGTTTTCAACATTTTATACTTAATCTTACTGTTTTATACTGGAAGCTACTTGGTAAGGTATGTGTTAAAAGGTAACTAAAATATATCAAGCAGATCAAACTAAAATAATCATGTCTACTCCAGGATAAAATGCTGAATGCTGGATCTCAAGGAAATAATAAATTTAAGATAATTTATCTTACATGTAAGCTACAACATCATGGTATAGATTGTTAGATGACAGGTGGATAGGTACAAATATAGATATTGATATAAAAGCAGGATGTGAGCCATTTCCCTCGATAAAATGCAGATTGAAAGCAAATATCTGATAGGTATTAGACATTAAGGAATTAGACATTATTCTTCATTAATAAAACATAAAGAATAAAGTATTAAATGCAATATACTTCTAGGGCAAGTTCTTTTGAGATTTAAACAATGTTTTTTGTCATCCCAGAGTGAGACTGGGGCATTGACCCAGAGGAAGGCTAACAACGTTTCTACACAAAAGGCTCTTCAGCATCAACAGTGACTTGCAACCTCTGCATAGATCATCAGATAGCTTCTATTAAAGCATATTTGTAATTTGATTGATCCAGTGGTGGCGGAATAAGTAGGGGCTCCTCCAGATGTTGTCTGACCACAGTGCTGATCAGTCAACTAGCCATGCTAGATGGTGTGTGGAATAATAGCAGTTGTAGTCTGCAACATAGCAATAGCAAGTACGTTTCTATACCGCCTATCAGTGCACTTAAGCACTCCCAAAGTGGTTTACAATGTGTAAGCTAATTGCCCCCAACAAGCTGGGTACTCATTTTAGCGACCTATGGAAGGATGAAAGGCTGAGTGGACCCTGGAGCCCTGACTGGGATCGAACTCACAACCTTGTGGCTGTAAATGGCTGCAGTACTGGCATTTAACCACTGCTCCACCATGGCTCCTGTAGAAGGCTGTCTGTTCCCCATTCCTGAATTAATATGAGTCATAAATCCCTAGAATAGTATGCTGTTAAGAAACAGAAAGCTCTGAAAGGAACCAGACAGAAGGCAAAGTAGATTTTTATTTTTAAAGGCAGCAGGTGAAAAAGAAGAAGGGAAAAGAACCATGGGAGGTAGTTAGAGAGATGGCATAGACATATTTAAGCCAGAGATGAGATACGAGAAACAGAAGCCTTGTCTGTCTTGTCTGCACTGGCCAGCATACTCCAGAGGCATATACCTAGATCTCCACTCATCGCCCGGACCTCCGTTGTTGTGCTGCGGGAACTGTATGTATGGCCCTCTCGCTAAACCACCTGGCGCATCAGCTGCTGTTGCCAGTCGCTCACTGAGGTCAGAACAAGGCATCCAGTGATGGTCACATGGATGGGCGCCTCGTTCTGACCTTAGAATGAGTGACCTTTGGTGGCCACAGATGCACTGGTCAGCTCAGTGGGAAGCCTGTACAGCAGCCGGCATGGTATGAGAATGGAGAACTCCAGATCTTCTTAAGAAGATCTTCCTTCAGAAGATCTGGAGTAAAAGGTCCTTTATTAAAATGTGGTTTAAGGCCAACCCCGCAGTTCGAAAGCATGCAAATGCAAGTAGATAAATAGGTACCACTTTGGTGAGAAGGTAACCAGCGTTCTGTGCAATCATGCTGGTCCCATGATCACAGAGTAGTTTCTGATAACGCTAGCTCTTTGGTTTAGTAATGGAGATGAGCACCACCCCCTATGGTTGGATATGACTTGACAACCTTGTCAATGTGGAATACCTTTATCTTTAAGGCCGTTTTATTCCAGTTCTAGTGTGAAACATGCCGGACATTGCCTGGATTGCTTGCACCAAAAGAGGGGCGGGATACAAATGAATTTTTATTATTATTATTATTAGGGTCTGGGATATGCATTTTCTAAACAGGCCAACACTGGAATGCAGGGGGAGAGGCAGACTGGCCTTTTGTGCTGTGCAGACAAGGCTGGAGAAGATGAGAAATGGCAAGGCTACAAGCAGAGGGTTAAAGGGATTAGCAAAGCTTAATGTACAGTTAGGTGTACATGCCTATATTGCCATCTACTGTTTTCGGTCTTTCCCTGCAAGCAAGGACTGAACAAGTCAACACATATGACTTGAAGGAGCAGATAAAGGAGCAGGTTGACAGATATCTTTCTGCCAGTGTACAAATAGATTGGGACAAATTAACACATATTTCTGAAAGGAAACATATTATGAATGTTTAGTCCCTGCTTTGTATTCCATTTTTCTACTCTGTTACACCCACTGTTATGTTGTATTTTAATTGACAAATCATAATTTTAAACTAGGAATTTGACACCTAGATAATAGGGCAATCCCTGATTTATTTTCTTATTTAATTAGACTCACGTTCCCCAGCCAATAAAATATAGAACAAGAAGATTGTGGTGTAGTGGTTTGAGTGTTGGACTATGACTCTGGAGACCCGAGTTCGAATCCCAGCTTGGCCATGTAAACCCACTAGATGACCTTGGGCAAGTCACAGTCTCTCAGCCTCAGAGAATGGCAATAGCAAATCCACTGTGAAGAAACGTGCCAAGAAAACCCCATAATAGGGTCAGCTAAGGTTTACCGTAAGTCGGAAATGACTTGAAGGCACACAACAACAACAACAACAATGATAGAAATCTGTAGCTATAAATTAATTCAAGCTCCCCCTCCCGCCACTTTTAAGCAGAGGGAAAGTAATAAAGATGTAAGGCCACTGGTAAAATGTACCCATTTTCCCTTTCAAAATTGATGAAAGTGATGTGTTGTCTCAGGGGTTTCAATTATATTGAGTTAAGTGGCATGTTTTGCAGGCTTTAACTTGGAGACATAAGGCTCCTACAATTAATCTCTTAGCCATGATTAGGGATGTGGCAGGGATTAGCAAGGGCTGGCACAGAAAAGCAGACATTTTCTCTGGCTAACTGAAATGACAGCAACCAATCTTCCCTGAGGGTTTAGGGTTCAGCCTCCCCTTGGCTTGGTTACCTATTGCTGTAAAATTGCCAGTTTTAAGAAGATGCCCAAAGCTCCAAAACAGGTTAGTGGTTTTATTAATATAAATTCACAGTGATCTGCAAAAAAAACAAACAAACAAAAAAAGATGCATTTGAAAAGAAGGAAAAAAGCTCTCTTCTCGTACTTAAACTTAACTGCGTCTCATTTCTAAAGTTTTGAAGCAACTTTTTTTATTTTGAAGTCTCTGGGTAAAATTTCCCAGCATAATTATGATTACAATAATTGGTCTCAGTATGATATAAGAGAAGAGATTAAACAAGCCTTGTTTTGCAATATGTTGTACTTGGTGTAGTTTTTAAAGTGCAGATTTCACACAATCCTAAGCATACTTATTCAAAAGTAAGCCCCACTGAGATCAATGGATCATATTCTACCATGTAGTTGAAAAGAGGAAAATGTAAAGTGAAGCTGCACATGAATGGTACCTCTCCTTTGTCAGGAAAAAAAAATCAGAAGAGAGAGAGAAAATGCATATGGGACAATAATAATGAAGCATAGTTGTGATTGCTCTCTAGAATTTAAGAACACAGTTATTGCCTCTGTATTCAGTCAATATAAAAAGTTCTGCAGTTACTTCACATTTTGTAATACATATATGCAGTGCTATTGAATACACATCTACTCAGAAGTAAGGCTTCAATGGGACTTAGTCCTGGGTGTATATAGGATTGTGTTCTTCAACTGTAGTATCACGTGCAGTATATGCAGAGAAGATAATTGTAATTTTGTTTTTGTTTTTTTATCACTACAAGTGCAATTTAAATGTCTATACTTTAATTATATTTAAGTAGTCTTTAGCTGTGATACAGTAAGGGACTGCATTAACAATGCAATCTATCAGGTTTATCTGGAATGAAGAAAAGGTTCATCTTAGAAACAAGTTTCTAAGTTAGGACTGTGCATGCCATTTTATTGTCCATTTCTATGTATAGTTGTGAAAGCTGGACAGTGAAGAAAGCTGATAGAAAGAAAATAAACATTTAAAATGTGTTGCTTGAGAAGAATTCTGAAGATACTGTGGACCACTAAAAAGACCAATGGATGGGTCCTAGAGCAGATCAGGCCTAGATTCTCCCTGGAAGCAAATTTGACTAAATTGAGGTTAAGTATATTTTGGCCATATCATAAGAAAGGACTCACTAGAAAAGACTATACAACTGCCCCTCCCAATTCGCAGGGGATCCGTTCCAGACCCCCCCCCCCAAAAAATGGGAACTTGCTAATATTGGAGCCCCATTGAAAATAATGGTGTGTGTGCTGCCTTTTTGTCCCTCTTTGCTTGCCGTTCTGTGAAGAGTGAGACCATGGACTCCAAGTTCGCGAACAGGGAGGGACGACTGTGATGCTTTGTAAAGTGAGAGCAATAGGAAAAGAGAACGGCCACATTCCAAGTGGACAGACTCAATGAGAAGCAATGGCCATGGAGTCTGTGGGAGATGAGCAAGGCAGTTGAGGCTAAGGTGACTTGGAGGTCTCTCATACATAGGGTCGCCATGAGTCAAAGTCGTCCAAGAGGCAATTAATAATAACAAATCATGCTTAATGACATAGCCTGGTTAACAGTGCAGTTTAACTGGCTTCAGGAAGGTGTTGGCAGCCATGATCACTTCTCCTCCTCCCCCTTCCCAAAGCATGGGTCTGCTGTTTGCACATTCACACAGGGCCACCAGATGTGCTACCCACAAAGGAGGAAAAAGCACTGCAAAAGGTAGAGTATTCCAAAAAATGTTAAGACGTTACAAAATAAATACTAGATACACTCCTACAAATAGAAACCCATGCTTCATTGTCATGCTCAAAATGGAGGAAATTTGAAATTCCTCCTGGACAGAAGGTTGGAATGTAGGATATGTCTGGGAAAAGGAGGATGTCTGATCACCCTGACATTCACACAGCAGCCCTACACTTCAGGAGGAAAGTGGAGGACTAGGGCCTCTCAAAACCAGCTAGCTTTCTTCACTGTCCAGCTTTCACAACTATACATAGAAATGGACAATAAAATGGCATGCACAGTCCTAACTTTGGTATTTAATGATGTATCTTTACACTTCAGGATCTTGTCTAGTTCCTTCATAGCTGCCCTTCCAAGTCCTAGACTACTTCTGCTTTCTTGACTGAGAGACAGTTTGGTGGAAGTTTTCTGTGATCTTTTTCAAATGAACTTTGTCAAACAGCTAGGAATGATCCCTACACAACTGACTTCTTAATTTGAAGTCTCTTGTTGAAGAGAAATGCAACTTATCTATGTATGTGAGCACAAATCCTTATCTACAGCTCACCGCCTTGTTTGAATGGGGCATGTTGCAATTTAGACATGTATCTGAGATCTAAGTCATAAGTTATCCATAAGTCTGTTATGAAAACTACTTGAAATAACAAAGACTCTCAATACATTGAGTGGCTTATACCCATTACGAGTACGTGCTATGTGAGAGTACATAGATAAGATTAAGTACTGCCAGCTCACTTTTATTAATAGGTGTTTAAAGGAAATTTAAACTATTAACTATTTCCATAAGTTATTATGCACTATTATTATTATGCACCATTAACATTTACATTCATTACTAAAAATTAAGTCACTTTGGGTCCTAATATGGGGGGAAAGACAAGCTATAAATTAAAAAATAGTAGTAGTAAGTAGTAGTAGTAGCAACAAAAACAACTAAGTGGCCTCTACTGATTGGAAAGCTAAACTGAATTTAAATGTTTAAGACTGCACTCCTGTTCATGCCTATTTAGAAGTAAGTCTAATTGAATTTACTAGCGATACATTAATGGTACAGATAAATTTTCTGAACCATTTTGCAATTGACTGCAATTTTTAGAAAAGATGTAGAGCAGGGGTAGGCAACCTAAGGCCCGGGGGCCGGATGCAGCCCCCCGAGGTCTTTGGATCGGCCCCAGGCAGGTCCTGCCGCCACCACCGCTGCTGCCCCCTGTCGCCGCCGCTGCCCACCATGATGATATTGATTATTGTTGTTATTACTTCTTCTTGGGGTTTTCTTGGCAAAATCTCCACAGGGGTTTTGCCATGGTTTTTCTGGGGTTGAGAGAGTGTGCATACATATTTTTAAATTTAAAAAATTATTTTTATTTATTTATTTATTTATTTATTTATTTATGGTGCTTCAGGCCCCCCCCCAATTGTCTGAGGGACAGCAACCTGGCCCCAGGCTCAAAAAGGTTGCCTACCCCTGATGTAGAGTCTGAAACCACATCTTTCTTATCTGAGCCTTTTTTTTGGCGAGTACAAATGGTTACTACACCACAAGCATTTAAAATGAAAGCTATGAGTTTTTCTAATGCAGTACTGGCATTGGATGAATATGGCTAAACAGAAGTAAAAGTGGCAAAAACAATGACCAGTAAACTTATCTGCGGCAGCTCTGTATTCCTGCACTGATGTCTGGCATGCGTCAGAGTATAAGGGTGGGAGGTCTATGCACTTAGCTGTACAGATGGCATGAAAGAAGGAGCTATTTACCATCAGAAGCTTTCATTACTAAAATTTGTAATTTAACATCTATTTGTGAAGCCAAAGGAAACTGCAGTTTCAGAGCATCTAAAAATATTCATAAATGTATAAGTGTGCTTGAAATCTCATTCAGGGCTGGTGTATCTTAACTGAAGAGGAGTAGGAATAAATTTATCCTAACTAGAACTAGATTAAATAAAAGTACTAAACTACAGATTGATTTAGTTTACATGCATACAGTGTCTCCTGAAACTGTACAGTCTTATTTTTAGTTATAATTTGTCTATTATAACACAAGCGTGCAAAATTGAGGGTCATAAAAACTTTTTTAAACATGTACGTTTCATAGGAATTTGGCATTTTAAATTCAAAAATGACCTTAGATTTGCTCCATCAGTACATTTTTTTCACAACTTGCTTTGATGTTTCCATGTTGTAATATGTGACTGAATGAAATAATACTGTAAAGATTTATCCTGCAAAAAGTAAGAAAGGGATTAAAGTATTCTAAGAGACTTTCAGACCACTTTAATTTGCTAAAATGAAACACAACAATTTGTTCAAAAGCTCTAAAAGAGAGCCTTTATGGCAATTATATATGGAACTAAGGTATTATCAGATTCATAACCTCAGTTCAAAAATATGAATTTCATACACTGCACCAATCCCTATTTACCGCAGTTACCTGCAAGTCAACTCTGACTTATGTTGACTCTTTTGTGTGCAAGATTTATTCAAAGAAGATTTGAAATTGTTTCCTCTAAGTCTGAGAGAGTGTGACTTTGAACCTGCTCCCCCAGAGTCCTAGTTCAATACTCTAAATCAGGGACCAGCAACCTACGGCCCGGGGGCCAGTTAAGGCCCCGGGCCCTGGACTACCAGCCCAGGCCGTAGGCTGCCGCCGCCGCCGTCACCGCACGCCGCCGCCGGGGCACGTTTTTGGCCACGCTTGCTGCAGCTGCCGTTTTGGAAGTCAAAATGGCGGTCGTGACGCGTTTGCGCATGCACAGTACTCTTGCGCATGCGCAAACGCGTTGCGACCGCCATTTTGACTTCCAAAATGGTGGCCGTGACATGCGCCATGGCGGATGAGGGCACACACGCTACGGCGGCGGCTGCATGCGCGGGGGGGTCATGTGCGGCGGCGGAGGGTGTGCGTGCGCATGTGAGAGTGCGCGCCGCCATTCCCCCCCCCCCTTGGCCCAGCCGAGACCTGGGCGACGGAAGACCGGCCCAGGTCTCAAAAAGGTTGCCTGTCCCTGCTCTAAATACTACACTATGCTGGTGTGGTATAGGGATACCTCCATTTTTCTGGTCCTTTGTTCCAAGCTAATTGTTACAACTGTTAACTTTGGGTGATGCCATGATAAAGCGTTCTTAATTTGTGCAATGTGCTAGTTATTCCTTTGTGACCAGTTTTAGATGGTGGGATATATTTCACCTGGATCATCAAAAGTGGGAAATGTTTAGGGCCAAATTACATTTTGGAGATGCTTTCAGATGCATATGCCAGTGATGGGCACACTGGATTAATGTGACACCCCACAAAAAAAGGCTGTATGTTTTAGCTTAAAGCTATGGATTGCCAGTAACAAAGCCTTAGGAGGGCATTTCAAATTTGTAAAAAGGGGTGGGGAGGGAGCACTCCCCACTGTATAGTGCTCTCTCCCCACTATATAAAAGCTGGAACTTATGGAAATCTGAATTTCATGGTTATGTGACAAAGTACAGGAACCGGGACCCCAGGAGGGACTCTTGAGCTTCTCCATTCTTTACCTGGATTAACCTCTAAGAATGCTTTGAGCAAGAAAGAGAAAAAATTAATCCTTTTAAGTATATAAAATCCTGCTGTAACCCCAGAATTGATTCCATCCTGGACAAATCATGCCAGTGTGATCTAACTCCCTTCCCAGGATGTTTACAAATTAATGATGCAGTTCTGTGAATATCTGTTTAACTTACTAGGAATAACAGTGTGTCTAGGATCCCAGTCAATTCCCAGGGTAGAAATAATGCATCTCATATCTAATCCATCTGTACATGAAGGAACGTATGCTGTTCAGAGCATACCCTGTCCACATTACAATAATAATAATAATAATAATAATAATAATAATAATAATAATTTTATTTATATTTCCCGCCTCTCCCTAGGGATCGAAGCAGGATAACAATATAAAAATACAAAACATAAAACATATAAAAACCCCAACAACAGTATCTTTTTCATGTACATCTTTTTCATGTACATCTGTCACCAAATGCTAAACATTTCCTCTGGTTTAAACATCAACAGGGTCCTTAAGGCTGTTTCAGAATGGACAAACAGAATGTGCAGCATTTGGAAAAGTGTCTTCTGTTCAGTCTATGATCCTTGGCATGAAAACTGGGCTGTTGCATATAGCTACTTTCATCTATCAAATACTCCTGCCCATATTGTTCTTTTAATGCAGTTGAAATTCTAGTTTTGTAAAGAATGCATTGCCTTTGGCATGGGATGAATAGGGTTAATTGACACCAGGGACTCTTTCACACTATACAGTTATAGCACTGTTATTCCACTTTACTTGCCATGGCTGCATCCTGTGGAATCGAGATGCTTGTTGTTTGGGAATGCACTAGAGCTCTCTGGCTGAGGGTTGTAAATACCTCTTCCTAAACTGCAAATCCCAGAATGTTGTCATGACAGTTAAAATAAGCCCCATTAGTTTTAAACCCTCCTATAAATATTGAAATCTACTGATTTTAATTGGATTTTGGCATGTGTACAGCTTTTCTAGATTGCATGAATGGGCCCTGATTCTAGAACTCTTTTTAGTAGCTGACAACATTGTCAGCAGGGATATCTTATATATTTCTCCTCTATTTGAAGTATTGATAAAAGACAACTGTTAGCTGTGGCCATAATGTTGTTTAAACTGAAATCTGAAAAGCAGATTAACAATAAGACTTTATCCTTCAGTGGTGAAGAAAAATGCGAAAGGTCCCGGGTTTGAATTCTGTCATCTCCAGATAAGAATGAACAGACTTTTGCCTGAAACCCTCTTGGAGAGCTATTGCCAGTCAATAAGTCTGGATGAAATCATGGGTCAGAGTGGATAAAGTGCAGTCTTCCAGATGTTGTTGGATTGTAACACCAGCATAGCGAATACTTTCTAGACTGCCTTTATGTCCATGATAGAGAAGAGACAAGTTGTATTTAAACTATATGATACACCTCTGTCTTGGATGGCATACACAAAAACATTCTGAGAAATTTAAGGTTATGCATTTGTGGTATGGGAGAAGTAGAGGTTGTTTCACACTATTTACTCTATTGCCAGCTTATCAAAACCCCAGGAAGAGATTCTTGGGACAGAAATTGGCTCCCTTACAGGGTAAGAGCTCTGCTGTGAAATTGTGCTGATTATTTTCAGACTGTGATCCATACATTACACATAAAATAGCCTTATTTGCTGAAGCTTCTAAAAATATTTGTGCTTGTTATTTGGAAGATATTGCTATAGATTGTGCAAGGGATTAATTAATCGGATTTTTGTATGGACGGATGTATTCTTTTCATATATGTATGTATGCATATATGCATGTATTTTTTGCTGGGTTTTATTGAGGTTTTTAAATTTGAAATGGCTTTTAGTCAAATACAATAAATGATTGACCAATTGACTGACTGAACTATACAATATATATTTTCAGTGTTAGGTTTTTTTAAAAAAAAGAAAAAAAAAAAGAAAGTACAGTATAAACATATCTGATCCTTCACACGAAATGCAATATTTACCAGAAAAGGTAAACAAACCAATTCCTGGACCTGGGAACTGCCCACCCATAGAGCCTCTGTCACAGCGGTGGGTAACTGTGGAAGGCTATGGGCTGCATTTGCTTCCGAGGAGACCTTGGAGGGCCACACCTTCTCACACAGACATACAAAAAATTAAATTAAAAAATCCCCCCCAATGTCTCTGGGGGCTATGTGGGTATTTTTACCATGTTATGGGTAAAAGGCCTCTTCCTAAATTGGCTGGTGGACATTTTGAAGAATATTAGGGCAAAACATTTATTGTAAATTTTGCAAAAATTGCTTTTGACCTCTGGGGACCCAGGAGGGCTCCCTAGAGTGTATTTGAGGCATTCTGCAGCAAAAACAATTGGTGGGGGGAGGATTTTGCAAAAAAAAAAAATTGATCCCTGGGGGGCTTGGGGGCACAAAAATGGCCCTGAAGCTACATAAATAATAAATAATAAAATAAAAAAGTAGGTCTATTGGCTGCATTTTGTTCACCCCTGCTTTGTCCTACCAGGATTCAGCCAATTAATTCACACTCATCCAGCCCATTTGCGCATCCAGAAACCACAGTGTGTCTGGCCTCTTTACACACAGATGTTATAATGAAATAGATTCATATACTCAGGCCTCAGAATCAATAATTGATTGGATTAGATTCTGAATCTCCAGAGCTGGAATGGATTCTAAAACTCTTTTTAATCAGAGTCACTCTGTTGAAAAGGGGTTCCAGTAAGGTCATTTTGGCTAACCCGAAACCCGTTTCTGTCCAATAACTAATTCCCTCAGGATCTGATCACAGGATAGTAACTTATTCTAATTAACTAATTTTAATAATTAGTTTTAAAGTTTTTGGTCAGTGCTCTCTGTTGAGCTTGTCTTTCTCTGTTACATCACTACACACAACCATTTTAAATGCTTTGGGGTGTTTATTGGAAGTTATCTAAGGCTGTAACCCCTGTCACACTTACATGAGAGCATGCCACACTGAAATCAGTGTGTAGTTTATTTTCTAATAAGGCATGAGAACAGCTGAATCTCTGTAGTAGTGTCCCAATTGTGAGGCTGATGTGGGAACTCAGTAGTTCTCATAGGTGTTTGGTAACATGTTAAGAGGCTACGCAGGATGTTGGGCTGCATGTGATATAAATACACACAAGGAAAGGCACTAATCTCTCTCTCTCTCTCTCTCTTTCACAGGCTTCTGTGGTATGCCTTGGCCACTTTGGACACAGTCTGATAATCTGATTAGGAGATTTTCCTGAGCAATACTTCTTAATGCTGTAGTGATCATGGCTGTCCTTAAAGTAAAATTCACCAAAACAAAGAGAGACAAGTTGGCTCAGATCTTGTGGATCCTGAACTGGATTTCTGTGGTGTCTGGCGCAATTCTCTTCAGCCTAGGACTCTTCCTCAAAATAGAAATCAGGAAGCGCAGTGAGGTGATGGCCAAAGGAGACGTCAATTCTGTCCCCAATATGCTAATCTCCGTGGGGGTCATAGCCTGTGTTATCAACTTTCTTGGAGGTAAAATCTGCTATGACTGCACAGACATCAATAAGTTTAACCGATGGAAGTTGGTTATGCTCCCATATATTGTGTGCACATTCTGTTTCACCTTTTGCATCTTGGTGGGTGCCATCATGTGTTACACCATGAGGAATGAACTGGAGGAATCTCTATACCTGGGACTCAGAGATGCTATCAAGTTCTACAAGGATACAGATATCCCTGGGCGGTGCTTCTTAAAGAAAACTATAGATGCATTACAGATTAGATTTCAGTGCTGTGGAAACAATGGCTTCAGGGACTGGTTTGAAATTCAGTGGGTCTCAGTTCGCTATCTGGATATGGCTTCAAAGGAGGTTCAAGAGTAAGTATTACTGTAAAACATTTTAAATAATTCTCATACAATAAGCTTTTGTTAAGCAAATGTATCAGAGTGGGGATTCGAACCCTAGTCTCCAGAGTTGTAGTCCAGCATTCAAACCACTACATCATGCTGGTTCAAGTATGGTTATGCCTATGACTAAATTAGATAACCTTCACTAATCTCTTAGCCCTGGCCCAATTAATAATAATGATACAAACCTACCTTATCAGGCTGATGTAGGGAGTACTGAGATACTATAGGACGGTGAAGCATATTATAGTGCAAGGTATTGTTACGAAAAAGTTTTCAAAAACTATCAGTAAATTGTCATGTTCTAGAACAGACCTAAAATGCAGAAAAATAGTTCTGAATTTAGTAAAAATCCCTGCCATTATCCCTACATACAATAAGAATAATTTTAAAAGTTATAAATGTATAAAAATGTGTGAAATCTCCCACCAAATCATTTGAGAGTTCTTCTTATGGCAGGGGTGGAAATCACATGGTGTTTCCAATGTATTTTTTTGGAATGCAATTACCTTCAGTCCTAGCCAGTGTACATTATGGTTGGAATAATAAGAGTTTCAGCCAAGCAATACTTGAAGATAATAGTAGCTTCCAGGTAAGTGGGATGGTGAATCCAGTCTGGATTTTCATCTAAATTTTAAAGGAGACATCCAAGGTACTGGATTATCCCCGCAATAGGTTCAGCACTTTGGACACTTCCTTTAAAATTCAAATTAAAACCTAGAGTGGATTGCTTTACTGACATAGAAGCCACCAGCTGCTAGGACTTGAAGGGCCTGTTCTACTAAAGCAGTCCTTTAGTTCAAAGCTATTCTGTGCAAGTGAGCCCACCAACCCACCATTATTCAGACTCAGTTTATTCATACTGTTACACACTCTGGGATCTTCCAAACTGGTGTAAAGAAATATGGCTTCTCATAATACATTACATTGAGTTGCCTCTGTGTCTACTCATTCCATTTTTATTTTATTTTATTTTATTGTGGATCTGTTTATGGTGGTGTCTTAGATCAGTACTAAGAGTATGCCAAGGTGTGTTTCTTTTAATCCTGGGAAATGTTTGGTTGAGGTGGTCCTATGGTTTGAAAGACAATTGTTATCCTCTCTTAGGAAGAGTTATAGATCTACCGTGTACAAGTGTAATTTCACTGATATACTTTGGCACTACAACACTGGGGAAAAAAATTAAAAGAAAGAGCGAAAGAAAGAAAGAAAGAAGAGAAAGAGACTTTTTTTGTCTAATATGTCTTCAAATTAAAAAGACGCTCATTTAAAAGTGGGCATAAAATGTTTCAGCTGATGCTGGGAACCACCAGAATATAGTCCGAGACGTCAAAAACATTGTTTGGATTTTTAAAAATAGAACTACTACAACAGCAACTATAACCTCCACACACTTTCGCCATTTTTGAGGAGAAGCCCTCTGCCCAAGTCCCTGTCCATTCCAGTATCCAGATCTAACGGTCTGTGTGCCAGATCTGGGTTTACACTGACCTATATTATATAGCAAAAGCACCATTATTATTATTATTATTACAGTCCCTATGTGCCTGCATATAATCTAGCACTGCCAGAGGCCCTTCTGTTATTAAGCAAAAGTGAAACAGAGCTGTACTTAATCACTGAAGACAGAGATACTCTTAAACCATATTTCTATTTAGAGATTGGGGGAAAACCTAATTTACAAAGAGAAGAAGCTAGTCCATTTCGATTACAGAAATAAATACAGCCTTTACAAAGCATTTATTAACCTTATTCTGTTAGTTCAAGGGCTTTTAGGGCAATTTTGCATTTCAAAATGGTTTTTAAAAGGTAATGTAAAACACAAGAAATATCTTAAAAGCAGCAGCACTGCAACAAAGTTAAAAAAAAAAGCTCCATTCAAGTACAAAATAACTAGGTGATCCTAACTAACTGACAGATCGAAAGGTCTTTAATCTAAAAGTGAATTGGCTTTCCTGGATGAAAAAAAAAAACCAGGTTGCTACAGCAGAGAACATTATTTCCAAAGTCATCATCCAGTTTATTTAACTGTGGAAGATCAGAAGAAGGGCTTCATGAAAAACGATAATGTTTTGGGACATTTGTGCAAGAGAGGGACTCAGATCCTAAATTAGCAATTGGAAGCATGTGGTATACCAGATATTGTTGGACTACAGCTCCCATCTGGCTACGCCAGTGGCTTTGCTAGCAATTTATTTATTTCATTTGTATGCTGCCATTCTCTCACAAGGGACCCAAGGCAGCTCACAGACAAATGGCTGATGGGAGATGCAGTCCAATAACATCTGCAGGACCACACATTCTCCACTCTCACCCTCAGCCATTTAGGGTTTCAATGGTAAGATCTAGCATCTTGAATTGTACTTGGAAATAGACAAAGAGCAAGTTTAGTCACTTTAAGAGTGATGTGAACTCTTTGACTAGATCCCTTGTTAGCAATATTGGCCTAAAGCCTTTTGTTAGTCCCAAATAAAGGGACTCACTGATTCAATGGGATCATGGTAAGTTGGCATTTACACAAATTCTAAAGATGCAACCAATCTACTTCAATCTCCAGTCTCCAATTTACAACCAATCTATTCCAGTTACAGGATAGCAACTGGGTATAGTCTTTTATGTTTTTTACTAAGGGCCTTTGCAGACTGCCAGAAATAGTGCAAATTGAGTCCACTTTAACTGCCTTGGCTCAGTGCTAGGGAATCATGGGAACTGTAGTTTATTGTGGCACCAGAGCTCTCTGACAGAGAAGGCTCAATGTCTCAGAAAAAAATACAATTCCCATGGTTCCCTAGCACTGAGCCAGGCCAGTTAAAGTGGACTCAATTTGCACTATTTCTGGCAGTCTGCAAAGGCCCTTACTGACAAGTCCATGTAGTAGGGCTTCCCTTGTGCAATAATCCAAATAAGGTGTTACTGGCATATGAATAATTGAGGCCAGGCTAACTCTGCCTGTTTAGAATCAAGCCAAGGTAGCTGGTGAGTTCAGCATGTCTTCTTAGGTTAAAAGATCAGCTATAACTCTATTCCTATAGATGACAACCATGTCAACGTAAAGCCTGGCTGCAACAGAAATCCACAGCAGCAGCTTCTGTGCATGGGAGACATCAGCGCTGAGAATAATCTTAAACCAGAATTCCTGGCTGCAGTAGGCAGCTGCCTATCAACCTAAGTCACTGGGACCTCCATAATCCCTAACAGAATTCTTCCTAAAAACATCTAGGGGTAGCTGTGTTGGCCATACAGCAAACCCAAAAACATCCAAACAATGATACCTTTATTGGGCCAACCAAAATGCACAACTACATGTTGTAAGTTTTCAAAGTCACACTGGCTTCATCAGGCAAACAGGAGAAAACAATTGAAGATGTTAGTCTTGGGCCTGCATTTTCTGTTTCTGATCTGAGTTTAGACGTTAGGGGAGGACAACCTGCAGGCTGGCTCCTTTCCCTTTGGCCATGTGGTTGTTGGAAAATTTTGCAAGCCAAGGACATTTAATGTCCATTTGAATCGAAAGATGATGTTTCCTTGGAATCCAGCATATCTCTTTCCTTTGTGAAGCCTCAGGCTCCTATGCAGGTAGAGAACACTGAATATCTCAAGAAGTCTTTATATTTAGGTGATGTTTCTTCCTTGCAAGCCAACCCACCAGACTCACCTACAGTGCCAGCAAACCACTTAGGTGAAAGGTCTCAGCTAAAACTCAGGTCTTGGATTTAACATTGGATCACTTTTTCATCACATGCTTGTTTCAACCTAGTGCTGGTTTTATGTTCAGTGTAGCAAATGCACTGTCTGGAAAGAGCCTATATGGTGTACAGAAGGGATGGAAAGAATATTATTCCCAGTTGAAAGATTATTATTTATTCCCAACAGGAAACATTGGTCCAAAACACACTGCAGAAATAATCCGATTTGAGACCACTTTAACTGCCCTGGCTCAGTGCTAGGGAATCCTAGAAATTGTAGTTTATTGTGGCACCAGAGCTCTCTGACAGAGAAGGCTAAATATCTCACAAAACTACAATTCCCAGGATTCCCTAGCATTGAGCCAGGGCAGTTACAGCAGTCTCAAACTGGATTATTTCTGCAGTGTGTTTTGGACCTGTGTCAGGAAAAACAGAGCAGAGAGACTGGTGCGGTTTTCTCTCAGTATCCAAGCATCCCAAGGCCTGTTTCCCCTAAAGAATCAATTCTCAAAGGCTTGTTGAAATAAAAAGGGTTGCATTTGCTGGTAGAAAAATAGCCAGGAGACTGATAGTCTAACCTCTTTGGGAAGGGAATTCCAGACAGAAGACCCTCTCCTGTGTTCCCATCAGATAAACCTCTGAAGATGGTGGGATAGTTTTGTCTGCAGTTTGTATATGTTTGATTTTGATTATGGCTTTCTTTTCCAGTTATCTCTATAGGTAAACCTTTCTTGACACACTAGAATAGTATCGATGTTACCAGTTATAGCATGGGGGGGGGGGGAGAATGTTACTTAAAAATAATCTGTGCCCTAAACCCCAAAAAATGACCCAAATACTAATGCATCACAGGGAATGTTGTTTGAATCGAGACAGCCAAGATTGTCAGAGCTTTATTGGAATTTCACTAATCCACTAACTATATATCTTTTGTTGCAGTAAGCATTCCTGAATCCATAAAGCAGCTATTCAATAACAGTTTTAGGTAAAAGCATAAACCTAGGCATTTAAAAATTTTTTTTTTAAAAAAAACAACTACAAATCCTGAGCACATTATTATATTAGAAAAGATAATATAGGTGCCCCTCCGTTCTTGCAGACTTGAAGTCTGTGGTTTTGAATATTCACGGAGGGGTGGCCTCTGATGAAATCAATTGGGTGCATGCCCATGGGGGCATGCCCCCTTCAAGCCTATGGGGCTTGAATATTGGCGAGTCTCCGTTTTCATGAAGGGGGTCCAGAACGGATCCCCGTGAAAACGGAGGGCCAACTATAATGCTGGGAAAGGTAGAGGGCAGTAGAAAGAGAGGGAGACCACATGCCAGATGGTTGGACTCAATCAGGGAAGCCATATGCCAGAGCCTGAAAGAACTGAGCAAAGCAGTGGAGGAGTTGTTTAGATTTGTTTAAAAGATTTGTTTAGGGGCAGGGGCTTGCCAATGCCTTCTTCTGATGCCAAGAGAATGTGACCTGCCACTGGTCAGTCACTGGGTTTCCATGGCCGAGCGAGGATTTGAACCCTGGTCTCCCAGAGCCCTGTGTAACACCCAAACCACTGCACCATGCCTACTCTATATGCACAATGAAGGGGTGTAAATCCTGCTAGGATGATGAAATTAGTGTGCTGATTATTAATAGATCTGTTAATTTGGATGTTCAGTTTTTAAAGATTTATAGAGAATGGTATATTGGGCAATTACTGTTGCCCCCTTCAAAAATTGGCCCTTTCAAAAACAATATTTTTGCAGTTTTTAAGTTCCCTTCCCTGACCTGAAACTTTCAGGGTTTTTGGCTACAAATTCCACTGTGGGATTGATAACTGAGTAAGCTGGGAATTGTAGTCCAATACCTCTGGAAGTTGTGAGGTTCTGGCTAAAGCATGGGAGCTAACAACCTATTCAATTAAGTTTGGTCACTGATCTGTATCGGTCTTTTCTTATTTCCACCCCCACCAATAGATGCTGATGTTCACTCAATTTTCAAATGTCATGGGGTTGTTTTAGGACTGGAAGAGGTTAATAAGAAATTATGTGTTTACTCCAGTTTGAGGACACCAATCCAGTATAATACCTACATGTATCAACAAGTGGTTGCAGTGATCATTTGGTAAATCAATATTGGAGGATTCTTAATCAGAAATATTTTAAGTGACTCAGAATATGTGCAGAATATTTGTCTGCATTGCTGAACAGTGGTTTAACCTATGTTTTGCATGCAGAGACCAAAGCAGAGATCCTGGCATCCTCATTTAAAAGGACTGGGTATTTATCTAATACTGAAGACCTCTGCAGTTGTCTTCCTTATTATTACATACCTGGTAGCTATTTTTCCCCCTGAATTATCCATCTCATGGTTTTAAAAATAGTCTGGCATTGTCTGCAAAAGAAGTGATACCAGAGACCCAAGAATTTATCTGCTGGACCATCTGGAAAAATTGGCTTAATGGAAAGGAAGGCTGAATCCTAGACCCATTTACTTGGGAGTAAACATCATTGAACTCAATAGGACGTTTATTTCATTAGATGTGTATGCAACTGTGCTGCATATTCACAGAATTAATGAATTAATAAACAAGGTTAGGGGATGTATTATATCCTTTCCTTCCAAAATCTTACATAGATACTACATACTGGATTTAAATTGAGTGACAGCATTTTGTTCTGGAAAGTTTTTTAAATACTTTAACATATAAAAGTAATAAAAGCATAAATTGAAACTGCTCAGGAAATAAGCAGCCCCTCTTTCTGAATGTGGCAATGGACTTCCAAGAATTGTTTCAATTATGTAGTGTGTACATCAATCTTGTGTGACCTATCGAGAAGATAATAGTCTTGAATAAATCACAGCCAGAGGAGAAATTAAAAATCAGCTCACCAACTTTTATCAACCACACTGGCTTTCAATCCTGTCTTCCAAATTATTTTTCAGATGGAATTACTCATCCTCCTCACCCCATTCCAGTTTGAAATCAGAGCATTCTTGTTTTAATAATGTAAAGGAGACTCTCCATCATGAGGCATTTTAGTAAATAAATAATCAGGGGCCGGGGGGGGGGGGGGGACACACCTTCTAAACATTATGCCAGATTTCTTCCATTAAAACTATCAAATTATAACAATTTGAAGTTGTTAAGAAGAAATAATGCATTAAAACTAATTAATTCTTTATAACAAATTATTTCCACTCACTGGATAGTTCACATCTGTTAATGATACAAGTGTGCCTGATTGCTCCTTTGCCTTTTGGGTAAGATCATGTGTAAAAGTGTGGCTGATTTTACTGTACACTTTTTGTTGTTTAACTACATTATTATTATCATCATCAGCAACAATTTACATAGTATCATCACTGTACATGGCATTTTACAGTAATAGAATACAGTAAAACAAGACAGTTCCCTGACCTCAGGCTTACAGTTTAATTAGACAAGACAGAAAAGGAAAAGGAGATGACAGTGTGTTTGGGGGATTAAATCCTGCAGATACTGCCTTTTCTTCTCTCCCTCCAAGGCCAGAACAGTGCCATTTGGGATGGAGGAAGGGCCTTTCATCTGCTTCTGGACCTAGGCATGATGGAGCTTTGTCTGTCTCTTCTTCTCTCCTTCCAAGGCCAGGACAGTTGCACTCGGGAAGGTGGGAGGCCCTTTCATTTGAGAGCTGAACAATGGAATTAGAAAAATGAAGCTGGGACAGTGGATACCAAGAACAAATTTTTATGGCGCTCAGTGGTACCACCTTGGATCCAGTGATACCACCTTGGATCCAGGCACCTGCCTTCTGCTTACTGTAGGTGTCAGACTCAATCCTTGCCCTCTCCATTTAGGACTGGAAAATTTCCTGTCTGAAACTCGAAAGCTGCTACCAGTCAGTGTGGAAAATATCAAGCAAGCTAGGTGAAAGATTTAGCTCAGTATAACGTAGCATCCTTTGTTATTTTTGTACTGAGGGCTTTGTCACGTATTGAAAACGTTGATCTAAGCATGTATTGAGGGGCAACCTGCTCCTGACTTTGGACATAGAGGACTGCGAGACATGGGGCTGCAGCTGTTCATTTACTCACATCCAGAAATGACATCTCTCAATGCAACAACAGGTATCAGAAGTGGGTGAGGATACAGGCCAGAATCCAATGCAATCACTCCACTCACTGAAACAACAAGTGAAAAGGAAGAGCAATGTCCTTTCTCTCCCGCTTAAATCTCACATCCTAAATCCTTGTTCCAGAGTGTTGAGAAATTCCAGAATACTTTGAGATGCCAGAGAGCAGCTTTGTGGTTCCTGAAGCTGGGAGAGGCTGAAAATCCCCTTGCTGCCACAAGTGTCACATTTGGTTTAGGCTCAATGTCTCAACAGATGGACTATGCATCTCTGCAGAAGGGGCTCTTTGGGCTATTGAACTAAGAGGAAAAGGCTTGAATTTTTTAAGGAATGCCCTTAGTAAAATGTTTCCTACCTATACAGTTAATGAGAACACAGATTTTAATATTCCTTTGTACACCCTAAAAAGGTTGTAACTGTAAAAAGCACTCTGCGCCATTAATCACTCTTATCAACACCAATTTTTTACATTTCATTGCAGTCGCCTGAAGAGTAACATTGATGGGAGGTTCTTGGTGGATGGTGTCCCCTTCAGTTGTTGTAATCCAAACTCCCCAAGACCCTGTATCCAGTATCAGCTTACAAACAATACAGCTCACTACAACTATGACTTTCTGACAGAAGAACTTAATATTTGGATGAAAGGATGCAGGGAAGCCCTACTGGATTATTATACTGACATCATGAGATCCATCGGCATCACTGTGCTCATCATCTGGTGCTTTGAGGTAAAATATTAAGACTAGAATTTTTCAGAGGTTCCTCATCCACAGCTATATGATCTGTCAGAAGGAAGACCAGCCTTCACATACAGAGGATAGATGGTCAAGAATGTTTGCATTTGCCAAAATCTTAGTATATCCTCAACTGATATTATTGCCAAATGCACATAGCCTTCCACAAACCAATGTGCAATTATTCAAAGTTAGAAATGTCACAGATTATGGAGAGAATGACATGCTGAATGAAATATGAAACACACACACACACAGAGAGACACTTACACACAAAGATAATATCTAACAAATTTGTTCTGGATCCCAGAAGAATGTAGTAAATCTTTTTTTGTTTGTTAAAAATAAAAGTGAGCTAGATCCAAGGTGGTTGTTTAGAACACTACCTTGGATAACCATTAAGCATGATAGTATACCTGAAAGAAAATAGCTGGATCCATATAGCATCCAAGTGGCTTGGGTATATAGAAACACAAACAAACAAACATATCAACAGCACTTCTGACTACCACTGTGGATCCAGGTCATTTTCATTTTTAACAACTGAAGAAGGTAGAAGCCAAAATGTTCTGTTAATTCATTTATAAAGTTCAGTTTATTAATCACTCTAACAAAGACATGTGCGTACACAAAATGCATTGGAATCCTGATCCTAAAAATGTGCATCTGTTTGTATGCCAGCTAAAACTGCTGCACTGCCCACATATCTTGATTTTGTGTAATGGTCTGAACTTGGACTCCAGTTCCCAGAATTCCCCATCTAGCTTACTGTGATGGATGGGGATTCTGGGAGTTGTGATCCAAGGATCCAAATTCAATATTTAACATATGTGTAAATTTTACACATACTGTCTCACACACAGCCACACTCACATAAGCAAATGCTCACAGATAGGTACACACTCACGTCATGCTTTTTCATTCTCTCTTTCATTCACACAGTTATTTACTCTCTCACACACACAATCACCCAGAAACATTCATTCTCCTATGTATATGTGCATATGTGAGTGTATCTAAGGGAGAGAGTCAGGAAAATAGCATTACTGTGTGTTTGTGAGAATTTATGTGCGACAGAAAATTACGCACACACCGAGAGAGGTACCAAGGGTGTATGAGAGAATGTATTGAGGCTGCTGCAACAACTCATCCTGGAAACTTATCTTTCCAATGTTGTGGGAGGGGGGGGGGGAAATAAAATAAAATATTGTCCTTTGCAAAAAGGAAAGCTGACGTTCTACGGGTAGGTTACTCCTTTTCAGCATCTTCTTTAATGTAGAACAAATGACAAGCCTGTGATAAATGAAAGCCTCTTATGCCCACTGGTGCCAACTGGTAACTGTGACCTTTAAAGTCTGGGGCATCCAAAAATACCTGCAAATTTATCCTTCACTATTCTTGTTGTGGAGCTATATCAAGTTGGAGAAATTTCTAAGTAAATAATAAAGGCCTGCTTCGTGTTTCCTGTCCATAGGATAATTTATAGGTTTTTCAGTTGGCACAGGACTGAGACTACATTACTAAACTCTTTGAAACCAGCAACACCTTTCAGTAAGCAAATGTAACTACAATCAAAGGAAAAATCTGCTGTTTGGGTAGATCAAAGTGGAAGCAGTTCAGAATTAATATTTTGAGTTCTTTTCCCCAGTGATAAGATTCCCCAATATTCAATGGTGGAGTTTAGCTTAAAAAGAGAGGGAGGAGCACACAAATTTTGGGGTTAAGCCTAAGAGCCCTCTGGCTCAATATTCTAAATGTTCTCCCTAAACTACAAATCCCAGGATTCCACAGAAGGTAGCCATTGCAGTTAAAGTGGAATGATAGCACTATAACAGAGCAGTGTGATATTGTCCAGAGAGATTATTTAAGGAAAGAGTATGAAAAAAGACATTTGGAGGTGCTGTTGTGAAGATCCTGGGAGTGGGACAGATTGAATGTTAAAAGATGAAACTACCTACCTGTATAAGCAGCATGCTCTACTTGAAAATCCTTGTTTAGGGTGTATTAGTTTGCTAAAATTTTCAGAAGCAGATTCACTGATAAAATGTTCCCTTAAGAGACAAACTAAAGCAGGGGTAGGCAACCTAAGGCCCGGGGGCCAGATGCGCCCCCCCGAGGCCTTTGGACCGGCCCCAGGCAGGTCCTGCCGCCGCCGCCACCGCCCGCCATGATGATATTGATTATTGCTGTTATTACTTGTTCTTGGGGTTTTCTTGGCAAAATCTCCACAGGGGTTTTGCCATGGCTTTTCTGGGGCTGAGAAAGTGTGCATGCATATTTTTTTAAATTTATTTATTTATTTATTTATGGTGCTTCGCCCCCCCAATTGTCTGAGGGACAGCAACCCGGCCCTCAGCTCAAAAAGGTTGCCTACCCCTGAACTAAAGCATTAATACTAAATAACTGAAATGTCATAATTAAATGAAGTGCAAAAAACACCAAGCAAATCCAGTATGAAGTGGTCATCACAGTATTCTTCATTCTCCACTGAGGCAGAAAGTAATAAAACAAAATCATTCATTTGTTGATGAGTTGTAATAATCACAAACATCCTTTTGTTTCCCTTGTTCTCTAGGTGTCTGTGCTTATTGGGGTTCGTTACCTTCAAACGGCAATGAGGAACGTCCTTCTCTTGGGTGATCCACAGTGTGACTCAGATGGCTGGTTACTTGAGAACAGCTTTGTAGAAACTGCCAAATACAATATCAACATCATTAAAAATCTTGGGAAAGCTAACCAGATATCTTCAGTTTCAGGAATGAATGACCCTAACATGGATGTTCAAACTGTAAACTATGGTCAAGAGACTGTTCCTACAAAATGCATTCCCACAGCATAACTGGGTGCAGCACAGGAGACTAATACAGTCCGACGCTACAATCACTACTGTGCATTTTGCTTATTTTTTTTTCTTTTCACATGTGAGTATAAAATCATAATCCCAAGGGCAAAAATCAGTAAATTACTTCCTGGTAACATGAGGCAAATATGAAGACTTCTTGCACAAGGCAAAACTTCAATTTACTGTCCATCTTTTCAAACTGTAATGTGTTACCTACTTACACTGCCCTGTTCTCATACGCATGCACGCATTCACACCGTAAGTGGTTCCTGTAAATTGATTTTATGATTGTGAATGAACAAACTGCTACAAAAGTAAGATGGCATTATGAAACATTATTATTCAGTCTGATTGTGTGTCAAGGATATTCACCCTTTTTTGATGTGACCGTTTTGCCTAGAGCAGAGCTCTATGAAATCATAAATTATGCTGTTGTCCACCCACCAAAAAGGTTCTTGTTATTATCATCTCTTGATTAGCTAGAACCATCTCTGTCCCACCAACTGTTGAAAAGCTAACTGATATTAATGTCATATACAATATTATAAATTCATTACAAGTTTCTCACAAAAGGAAAATCTATTCTGGCTATTAAAATTTTTAATATGAACAAAAAGGTGCTGAAATTCTCAGCAATCTATATTACAGTGCTTCAAAAGAATTACGCCAGCTAACAAACCAATCTGTTGTTAAGAGTAATAGGAAATTGGTTAATTGTTAATTAATATTTGAAAGGGTAAACTTCTGTCTATTGCAACTGTTCAGTGTCATAGTGAAAGATGGATGATCAGGCCTTTGTCCAGAGCATAGTAGAGAGAGACTGCAAAAAGAAATCCTAAGAAAAAGATGGATACACTCTGCACCTTACAAAATAGGACTTAGGATACACTGACTTACATGTGCACACTGTGGAAAGCAACTAGCAGATAGTAACTTGTCAGTGTATAATTTGGACCTAGGTAATAAATAAAGTGGGGGGGGGGGAATGCAAGCCTGAATAATATTTCAACAATCACTATTTGGACTAAAGGGCGGGGGAGAGAAAAATCACTCCTCAGTTCTCATTCTGTTGTGTTTCTATATACCGATACAGTCATTTGTAGAATAAATTATGAGAGCATGTGAAAACACTTAAGTGACATTAGTTTTTCCTTCTGTTCCTCTTTACTCTGTTGTTTCAAAACCTCCCCCCCCACACACACATATACCTTTGCAAGCTGTGAAAAGGGTTGTAGCCACAGGTCAATCCAGCTTTGGACAAGATTTTGGGTTGGAGAGTTGAGTAAAGCATTGCAAATGCATTATTCCTTCAACTAATTCTAGAAGAAGAAATGTCGTAAGAATAGCTGCCTTGGATATATTTATGAAAAGTTGGTTACCACTTCAAAATTACTCACTTCTGAGGACAATTAAACCAACCTTTCAACTGGTGATGAATGAATGTTGAAGTCCATCCAGCAGTGCACATGTGGCCTTCAGTTCATACAATAGGATGTCCTCTTTCTCTCTTCAGCCATAAAGCCCAACCCTCTAGGGCAGATTTGGTGGAGGGGACGATTGTGGGCAGGAGGATATTTCATCATCAGGATGTGTTACACTGCTGAATGGATACAACCCAATGTTTGCTCATGCTTGTCAAATCCTGTTCCTCCCCACCCCATAACAAATAAGTAATACTAATATGATCTTTCTCCTATCACATAAGTATACAGTGGTCCCTCCACATTCGCTGGGGTTATAGGGGTGAAGGACCCCCATGAATGTGGGAAAACCACAAATACAAAAAATAACATTCTTTTTACCTGAGAGAACACCTTTCTAGGATTTTGCAGGTCCTCCAGTTCAATTCTATGGTCAACATCTGCCAGAAGTTGATCATAGAAGCATTGATGGGAAGGGCAGCATGTTAAACACAGCTAATCTGGGGCATATTACACCACACATGTGATGATAGTTGCATTTCCATTAATATAATGTACAGAGAAGTATGTAGCAGTCAATATTAATTTTCCGCCAAAGTCTTGAAGGAACAACCAGCCCATTATTTTTATTTATGGGGGTGGGGTGGGGAACCAACCAAAGTACAATCTCACCTAAATCTACATGGTGCAGAGCACATGGATTTAGGGTTGCCACATTTTAGGCTTGGCTCCAGTATTCACAGGCCATTTCGAGGTGGTAGACAAGAGTGCAAATTCTCAAATTATTGGTGGGCTCAGCTTCATGTGAGAACCTCCAGCTCAGCTAGAAGAGCAGCAGCTTCCTACAATTTGCAAGAATTAATTTATTTGTTACTGCAACATGCAAAGACTCTCTGCAAGTCTATAGATAGATTACTCCACCTCTCCCAGTTGTTACGGTCCCAGGGGTTACCCTCTGCTCTGAATCCAGCTTCTGGCTAAAAGCAAGTAGACTAGATTAAATGTTTCTGATCCCATTTCTGTAAGTAAGCAGGAAGGAATGATCCCCTCATTTTACCTTGATCTGGGAACAGCTCTTTTAGCTAACTGAATTTCCAAATAAATACATTCTTTGTATGTATGAATGACAAGGTGTGAGTAACTGTGGTTGGTACTTAATGCCTAATGTTAAATGACACCACCAGGAACCATCCCTAAATTTCAGGGTTTAGCCCAGAAACTTCAGGTCCTGGGAAGATCTTGAATTGTCAACCCTAGATGGGATGAGTATTTAGAACATGTGAATTTTTGAGCAATACATGTCTTACTGTCAGGGAAACAGTAAGGCAGGCAAGTCCTGTAACTAGAATCCTTGGCAGGAAAAAATAACTCCTAAAAGTCTTGAAGTGGCTTATAAGAAAACACCTGAAAGAATGATAACTCTTCATTCAAATGTGAATGCTTGAGTGTCTTCAAATATGAGTTAAAGTACCAAAGGTACAATTCCATTTTTGTAAGTAAATTGCCCAGGAGCAGGTAGGTGGTCTTCAGTTTGGAGCAAATTTCTACTAGTTTGTCTATTAGCTTCTACAGCCCTGAGAAATTGCTTGGAATCTTACAAGTAAGATTTACCTAATTAGACCTGCATCTGACACATCAAGTCATTTTGCTTAAGAGTACAGATTCAGAATCAGTGAATGCTTCATTGCGCTTTTAACTGTCACCATCATCCTATGTAAGCATTCTCACTTTATAATTTTAAACAGATATTATTAGATCATCAGCATTTTAGTTCAAAATCAACCACCAGTTCTTCATTTTCCTAACTTCAGATCCTAGAAAGATGTTTCCCAAAGCCTATTGCAAGATCCTATTCCCAGGAAAACAAGCACAAGTCACTTCACAACCTTGTTCTAATTCTTATTAATTTGAGAAGACACAGATGGGTTTAACAAGGCAAGTCGGTAAGCTGCAGCATCTGCTCAGCTACAGAAATAAATACGATTTGCTGGAGACTACTGATCCTATTTATCAGCAATATGTAAGCCAATCAGAATTAGCAACAGCAAAAAACTTTTTCTCTCACTTCCCTTATGCTGAAACCTTTTATATTCAGATAATAGACCATGATCCTTTACAATTAGGGAGAAATATTTCCTGCTTTTGGTGGGAAAAAAGCATTCAGGGTGCCTTCTGCTATTGAAACTCCTGAAGAATTGATATAGTATCCATAGGCCAGTTCATCTTGCTGAGTGTTTGCTGTCCTTGGATGGCTTCAGCATGTAAGCTGCCTCTGGAAAATAAATGCTGTGGTCTTTCTTGTGTCTATTCTATTGCAGTAACTGCATAGCTTCTTCAGAATTATAACAGCAAGCTATTACATGTTTCTATCTGTACAGCCAGTTAAGGTGGCAGAGATTATTTGTTAGGCACCCAGATATTGTTATCCATAAATGTCCCACATCCCTGCTTGTCTCTTTGCCGTTAGGAAATTTGTGCAAATAGGTTTATGAAATTGTGTTGTAGACATAACCTGGTTTGTATAAAAGTGCAGCCACAATTGGTACTTTTCATGCCACTGTAATGTACTGGTATTGTTTCATGCTTCAACGTTACTAATGTTTCTACTTCTGTTTCCTTTTAGTTTCCATCACTCTACCAATCCATGAAATTTTACGGGGACTCTACACTTAACATTTAAAACCCAGATAGATAAGATAGACAGACATGAACACTGAACCACTAACAATTACACCATCTGGTAAACCTTCCCTCAGAGGCATAGGAGGGGGAAGAAAGCCTTTTCACCTCATTCTTTCATCTGTTTGCAGCTAAAGCAGATTGAAAGGTAACATGCAGACCCAGCCAGCCAGCCAGCCTTTGCCTTGGCTCCTGTCATGTGGCTGCTCTACTGCAGGGACGAAGTGGGCTGAGCAGCTTTCAAACCTTTGTGGACCTCCTGTGAGAGCATCATGGCTCCCTGTGGGTCAAGAGACCACCAGTTAAGAACCACTGGTCTACAATATGGACCATATCAAAACCAGTAAACTATTGTAAATTAACACTCAATTTTGTGGCATAGGCACTGAAAAGAAAGGAGGGGAGTCTGAAGAACGAATTTCAGTACTGTGTCAAAAGGTGATTCACATAAATTATGACACTGGCTAGTAATTTACAAGAACTCTCCTCACTTGCTTTTCTGGTTGTCATCCTACTGGCCTGGAAGTGTGAAAATTCCTTCGAAATAAAAGTTCACAACATATGAGAAGGTACTTTATTTCCTTTTTAAATATACATAAAGGTATTTTAAAAGGACAAGAACATTATACAAGGCTCAAATTTACATTTTTGCAATTAAAGGATAACAATATATGCATGTATGTAAATAAAATTCCATTAATCTTCCTTACAATGCTAATCAGTGGCATTAGCACTGTGTTTTCATTAAATGCAGATTATACTCGCAGTGAACCAAACTGCATAGAAATGACAGAAATGCAAAATTATAGTTCACCTTCATCTTGTGCTTGAATGTTGAGCTTAGTTGCCATAAAAGTCCAAACACAGAAGCACAGAAGTCACTTACACTAGAGTCTTGAACAGATTCCCCCTTTTCGTACAATGAACATAGTCTGAGCAGGAAACTGAATGTTGGGTACACGCACCCAATCCTCCTAGACTTCCTTATGCAGACCCTGAACTGGATAGGGAACTGGACACAAATATTGTGCATAATTCCCTGGCCTGATGAAACAGCTGGGCCTTGATGCTCCTAACTAGAAACCAGAATCCTATTCCCTGGCCATTCAGCAAGGAGACTAGATTCACTTCCACTCCCCTAGTCTACCCTTCCTCCCAATCAACTGGTGAAATGGTAACTTCCTTTAAAGGATTACATAGGATCAGCTTAGACTGCTGTGTTTGTACACAGTATAAAGACAGTAAATAGCATATAAAACAGTATTTCAGAGTAATTATACTGAGTACAATCCAGCCAACGTTCTAAAAGTCCAAGAACTAACAATGTGCTTAACTCTAACTGAAACCAGTGGGATTCTAAAGCACTAGCCAAATCGTGTTCTTGAGGTCTACTGCATTATTTGATTATTTGAGGACTCCACAGTGAAAGCAGTCTTCGTCTTTCACTTCAACAGGCACCTTATTTCCTGTTCTCTCACTCTCCAGTACCATAGCAAAATGATATATTAGCAAGCTCACTGTTTATTTATTTATTGGTCGGGGAGTATATAAGTAATTGTTTCATTTTCAGGTCGGGAGAACCACACAGACCAAAAAGGGCAGGATGTCCAAAGCTGTGTAACATCAACCTGCATTAAAATAGAATTACCACTGGGCAAGACATATACAAGTACAGAACCCCTGTAAACCCAAAGTAAGGTAGCATGAGGAAATGGGTGTCTAATTCAAAGATTTCACAAGTACATGGATTTGGCTAAGGCAAGCACACTGAAGGATGAGCACTGGCTAATCTCTGCTTAACATGCAGTATTTTTGGATCACTTTGTGCATGTGTTTCTATAACAATTGGATTTTGTAGCTAGTTTAAATTTCTTTTTGGAAGTTGCTGGAATTATGTTTTTCGGGGAGTTAAGATTGAGAGGGGGGAAGCAAAATCTTCATAGCAATGTTTTGAAGACAGGCACAGAAGACCATTTGTATTGCACAGGGAAAAGAAAGTGGATAAATAAGCAAAGGTTTTAAATGGAATTATCTAAATATCAAAACACAAGTAACATTCTATTGCAGTCTATCCCTATACACAGTGAAAATACCTGTTCAGTACACTGATGTAGACAATTATATTAAATGTGAAATCATGTTTTTCCTTTACCAATCAGTTTAAAAATGTAAAAACAAAACATTTATTCTCTCTCACACAAAACTTTATCTTCTGTTTTAAAATCTGAAACACCTGCAACTGATTCCAAAAAGGAAGAAGGCTAAGAAATGCAATGTCAAGATGGCTTAACATTTAAGACAGAAAAAAGGGATGATTCCTTCTAGGATTTACCCCTCCCCTTCTTGTTCACAAGCTCCTTCTGACAAAATTATGGCTATAATCATTACACAAGGAAAAATGACTCAAATACTGCAGTACTACCTTTTATACATGGAGGCAGCCTACAAACTGCTACGATGTATTGAAAACAACATGTTTGTGTAGTCAGTATGAACACCAGACAACATGCACTCACTGACATTTCCACAGAAGCAAAGCATAAGATATAACAAAAAGCCGTGCACATATATTTAACTCCCACTTTTATTTAGCTGTTAATGTCTGCTAGCCTCTAGATGATACTGGATGCTGGAAAGTGAATGCACATTTAAATGGCTTTATTATAGACTGTGGCCTATGCTGACCCATGGAAAGAAAGGTATGAGCTGCTGAAGATAATATCAGCCTCCCATGGCAGTGCATAGACAAATTCCTGGGCTTCGCTTATTGGGATATAAAAAGTATGAATTGAGATATGGTGATCATCTGGATATGCCAAAAGCAGAGCATTTAATTTTTGATGTATCAAAGCCAAGTCTATGGTTCTATGCTAATTTAAGTAGTGATCTGGCACTCACTCTTTCTTTCTCAAAGTATTCTCAGTAAATTCCAAAATCCTCTACAGTGCACTTCTTACATGTCCTGCTTTGTTCTCAGACAGTTAGTATGCATGCCTAGCAATAAGGCTCTCCTGAAGTCACAGACTACGGCTGTTCCACTAGAAGAAGAAACAGATATAGAGTACAGTATGGAGGGATTAAATAAGTCTATTTAAATATTCCTGTTATATCCAGATGCACAGAAAACATTTAAAGGGCCATATGTCCATTCTGAACTGTGGTTGATGTACATGGAGGGAAATATTACCTGTTATTTTATTTTGAGTATGGCTGAATCTACATATGATAGAAAGCAGTTTGTAGCATCTGTATAAGCTATACAAACAGCAGATTCAGATAGAAAAAGCAAAGTCACCAAGACGTTCACCAACAATCCCACCTGTGCCAAATCCAGTCATTTCCGGTTCTAATGGCTCAGTAATCATATTTGGGAGGCTGTGTATATGTGTGTTTCTCTAGACATGTTTCAGCCAACAAAACTGCTAAGTTATAATACATGGAATCGGGCTATTCATTGTAAAGGAAGGATATTATTACTCTTTGTTTGGACTTATTAGGAGATTTGGTGAGAGCAATTTGATACTCAGAGCAGATGCCAATTGAATCCAAAGAAGATCTGATTTGTTTCCTGGCTTCGAGCAATCTCTTCTATGATGCAGTGCTGCTGCCATAACAGGTGGAGTTTCCGGTACCTTTCATGACATAAATGCAGAGGATTGCCTCGCCTTCAAAGATTTAAAAAACAAAACAAAACAAAACAGACGAATAAGTTAGGGTTGCTTTTTCTAAATAATGAGGACTTTTTAATATTCTGACTTTAAGTATATATATGCAATAAGCTATTTATCAAGGGTTAATATTCACTTTTAACCCATTAAGAATTGGTAGGCAACAGTAAGGCCAGTCATTAGTCTGATCACAGGACTCTGTTAACAATACAACCCTTTGCTGTAAAGCAACCAAAAAATTACTAGCATATTTCTCTTCAAAAGCTTAACAACAGTCAGAAATAGTTCAAAAAGGTATTTTAAAATTCCAAAAGAAAAAAGGTATCTGCCAGATCTCTGTGGCATGAAACAACTATTGGAAAACCTAGAAAACAACATCATGGCATTCCTTAAGTGATGAAAAACAGAATATCCACTTACGCCAGATTTGGATCTGTTTCTCCATATTCATCTAGGTATGGTGCAGGATAGAAAGAACCTCTGGTTTTGCCCCCTATCAGGACAACTTTGCAGTCTCTGATTCTGAAGGAGAAAACAGGAATGTCAAAGAGGAAGCACCAAAGGCCTTTACAATCTGTCAGCAGGCTCAGTAACCAAACTCCTTTTCAGAACATGTAAGCACAAAGGCTAGGATCCAAAGAAAAAAAACCAGAAAGTGGCAAGGAGAAGCTAACCTTCCAACCCACTCCTCCCCTTCTTGGTAGCCCCAATAGAGGGTATGTTCTGTCTTCATCCAGTTTTGGAAGATTGCCCCCTTCACCTCCATTCATAGCCCTGTACCACAGCTCGTCTCATTCAGTAGGATCCCCTCAATCTTGCCAGAGGTTATTTAGCGAGCTGCTGAAAGGGAGGAAATCATATTATATGTATCTCCTTCTATGGGCTTTTCTTTGGGTCCACCTCATTGCAGTTCAGGATTTAGACAGGCAATATTGGTAACTATTTTTAGCATTATTTGGATGTGGACTTTGAGGGGTGGGAAAGGGAGAAAAAGCAAACTGTTCTACCACTTCCTCACCTCAGTTTATTTGCATAAACCCTTAGATACTGTGCTGCTGTCACCTTACTGGAGCTACAGTGAGTACAGCATTGAGAGAACTTCTTCACTTAATGACCAGCTCAGTATTTGGCTCTAGGCTATAAGATGCCAAGTTGAAAAGAAACAGATAAGAGGCCTTTATGGCTTGTCCAGTTAAGAGTTCATAATTTTATTATTTGGAGTAGGGTAATCTGTTTCTGCGCATAAAAATGTCCCCCAGATATCGTAAGTTCCAATCATTTAGGCTGTATCACCGGAAATGGACAAACCAAAATGAACACTGTATCTCTTTAAATCCACCTTACATTCCAGTTGTTGTTCAGCACATCATCCTCTCACCCCTCCCCATTACCTTTTCTCCCATTGGTAAATGGGCTCTATATTCTAGCTTGCCACCTACTTGAGAAAAATGCACACTCCAGCACCACAATGGATGGCATGCGACGTGCAGGCTCCCAGCTCTTCCCCATTCACTACTTCCTGACAGCACGTGTTTTGTGAGCAGAGCAGAGCCCCACAGAACAAACACAAGGCAGGGTGTTTGGTTTCATCATCAGAGGATCGAGGGCATCTGCAAAGGAAAAATTAACTAGAGATGGAGATCTGATGGAGGTCTGGAATCAACACAGCAACTTAAAAGCACAGTGTATGAAGCATATTGCTACCCAAGAGGCAATTTAATCATTTAATCAGGACTTCTTTAGAACCCAGAAGGTGCAAAAACAAACATTTTTTCCCCCCAGAATGGGTATGGGCAGGTTGCTTACCTGTAACAGTATTTCTTTGAGTGGTCATCTGAGAATTCACGCAAATGGGTTACCTCTGCGCCTGCGCAGCTAGCTCGGAAAGTTCTAGTATCACTGGGCAAATTTCCAATTGCAACTTTTTGGTGGTAGCTCCGCCCACCCCTATAAGGCCCCTGGCGTTCCCGCTCTTTCCTCAGTTCCAAAACTTATACTGCCAAGCAGCGACAGCGAGAATTTTAAGTAGTGAGCAGGACACGACTGAGGGGAGGATGGGTGGGATTTGTGTGAATTTGCAGATGAGCACTCGCCTTCTTCATGGTCTGTGCGAATCACACAAATGGGTTATTTAGACTGAAAAACTTCAGTCAGTGGAGGAGGGAGTGTCCTGACATCAATCTTGTAAGTTTTAATAAGAGGAAACTTTTATTAACAACAATAAATTGTAAACTTCAAATTGCAAGTGCATTCAGGTGTCACTTCATTGAATTCAAGTATGCAATAAAACTGCAAATAATCAGTGCAAACCAGAAAACAACACTGCCCTCCCAAAAGAGGCTTCTTGTCTGGTCCTTGTGTCCAGCCTATAGTGCTTAACAAAAGTCATTGGCTGTGACCAGATAGCAGCCTTGCAAACAGGGCCGAGGGACTTCAGCTCCCAGAAGCCTCAGCCATGTTGGCCAATAGTCCTATGTTGACCAATAGCTTCTGGGATTCTGGGAGCTGAAGTCCCTCAGCCCTTAAAGGGGAAAGGTTGCCTACCCCTGCTCTAGAGGCACCCCAGTCCAACATGCAGAGGATGCAGCTACCGCTCTGGTCGAATGTGCATGCACCCGGCCCAGCGGGCTTTTGTGTACCAGTTCATAACAAAGATGACAACCATTTGGATAGTCTCTGGGATGTAATAGGCAGCCCCTTTCTAGCCTCTGAGTAACATATAAAAAGTCTCTCAGAGTGCCTCGAAACCGAGGTCCTTTCCAAGTAAAAAGCCAAGGCTCTCCGAGTGCAATCTGCGTTTGGTATCAGTAGTCGGGTTGGGAGCCAGGGTGGGCAACACAATGTCCTGCTTGATGTGGAAAGCCAACACCACCTTGGGCAGAAAGGTGATGTCGGTACGGAGAACCACTTTGTCCCTGTGAAAACAGAGGTATGGTTGGTCCATCTGCAAGGCACACAGTTTGCTCGCATGCTGGACAGAGGTGATGGCCACTAAGAATGCTGTTTTCCAGGTCAGCAATCTTAAGTCCGTGGTGGCCCGTGACGTTTGGGTTGAGTTTGATGGTCTGATTGGAGGTAGGTCTGCTGGTAGTAGAGCTAGAACCATGGTCTATGACCTCCATACCGGCGTCTGGGGGACTGTAAGGCAGATGAGGACATGCCGTGTTTCTTAGCCGCCGCCTTCATACGGTACCTAAAATTCAACTTCTCGTCCGTCTCTTTGTTGAAGAGCCTGGAGTCATCAAAGGGCATGTCTTCGATAGCAGTCTTGGCCTAGAAGGTGAGATCAGATGACCGGAGCCAGATATAAGGGCGGAGAGCCACAGAACCAGAGATAATTTTAGCGGCACAATCGGTGGAGTGCTATGCTGATATAATTTATTGGCTCCCAATGCGTGTGCTTCTCCTTGGATAGCAGTTGCCAAGGCCCTGTGTTCATCAGAGACCGACTGGACCAACGGTTCCAGGCGCTCCATCAGGTGTTGGATGTATGCACCCATACATGCCACATAATTAGCCATCTTGAGATCGAGGATCCCTGCAGCGTAAATTTTCTTTGCGACAGTGTCCAATTTCTTCCCCTCCCTATCGGATGGAGAGGAAGACAACCTCAGAATAAAGGGAGACTGCGAGCCACCCACAATGGCCAAATTCTGCCTGGGGTGCTCAAAGAGCCACAACGGTCTCGAAGAGATCCTATATAAGTTTGCAATTTTCCTCGAAGTCGACGGGACGGTGGCAGGAGCTGTCCAGGGGCATTTGGCAATCTTTTCTAGCGATGGCAGGTAGGCAATCGCCGGTGGAGTGGGCACCTTCCTTTTTTTTTTCCTTTCCATATCTTAAAATTACATATAACGCTCTATACATGCATACATCTAAGACATAACATTTACAGAACATCCAAACATAAAAAAAGACTTCCCTTCCTTTACTAAGAATGTATAATGTTTACTTATATCAACTTTCGTATATTTCCATTTAATCTTATAATCTAATCTACATTATTATTAAGTTGTAACTTTTTCTAAAATATATATTTTACCACATTCTTTATTATCTGTAACACACCATACATGTTGTTCTGGACAACTGCTTTAGTTACCAAGACCCGATTATTCACTTTTACATCAAATATGTTTCATATATATTCCAACCTGATTACTATATTCTTTTCATCCTTCTTTCAGAGCAATCACGCCATTCTCCCTCCATAATTCTCTAAAATAGTTCGTGATCGGGGACCATTCTTTTTCAAATTTATTCCTAGTTTGTCCTTTTAAAAGAGTTGTCAGTTTATCCATTTCCATGGTGTCATACAATTTGTACTGCCATTCTTGCAGGTTGGGGGCTTCTTTACTTTTCCATTTCTTTGCAATTACAGTTCTCGCCATGTATAACATATAAAACAAAAATTTTCCAAATTTCTTTTCCGTTTCTTCATCTATTATACCTAATAAAAAGGTGGTGGGTTGTTTGCTCATCTTGATATTTAATTTGTTTTCTATTTCTGAATGTATTTGTGTCCAGTATTTTTCCATTCTTTTACATTCCCACCACATATGCGTGTAGGTACCTTTTGATTTTAAACAAGTCCAGCAGTTCCCACTATTGTTTTTGTAAATCTTGGATAGTTTTTCTGCCGTTAAGTACCATCTATATTGTGTCTTTAGGTAGTTTTCCTTTACTTTGTAGCTTAGTGTATACTTTAATCTTTTCTTCCAATTCTTTACCCATTCTTCCATCATTATTGGTCTTCCCACGCCCTGAGCCCATTTTATCATATATTGTTTGACAGTTTCTTCCTCCATCTCAACTTTCAGTAATAATTTATATAACTTTGCGATCGTATGTTGAGTTTCTTCTATCAAGAGTTTTTCAAATTCTGATTCTTCTTTTTGTATTTGTATTGTTTTTTGATCCATTTTGAACCTTTCATTAATTTGTCTATATAAAGACCAATTACACTTGTAGCCTTCCCTTAATAATTCTTCCATTGTTTTGATTCTTGGTTTGTCTGCTTCTTATATTAGTTAGTCTTTATATGTTGTCCAGTCTTCCTCTTTCATTTTTTCTCTCCTATAAAATGCTTCATTCACCAAAGTCCATTTCAGTATTTTCCTAACAAATATGTTTCTGTATTTTTGCCAGACTCTTGGTATTGAGTTTCTTATTGTGTGGTTATTGAATTCTCTATTGACTCTATCTTTATCATAGATCAAATATGCATGCCAACCGAAGGATAGGTCTGCACCTTCTAATTTTAGTAATCTGTCATCTTTGATATTCACCCAAGGTGGGCACCTTTCTATGCACTCTCTTCTCAATAGGGTCAGCGGCCTCATCATCGGTCCGAGCCATCTCGATTCCCAAGCCTTGATCAGTGAATGATCAAAAATCGTCGGTGGGAGACACTAACACTAAATTGACAAACTGAGGTGGACTGGGAGATCTTTCCACATCAGTGGTTGGAGAAGATGATCGGGACTGAGAAGCAGAACGGCTGGAGGCAGGAGAACCAACAGGTGATCATGGAAGTGGTCTGTCTACAAAGAGAGAAGCATGCCAAGGTGGAACCAGAGGAGGACAGGTCGTAAGAACTTGAGACTGCTGGACCATAGATTGATGCCAATCCTGCCGGAGTTGCTCGGATTCGACAGGAAGGTAATACCGGCCTGTGTCGGTGTTAAAGAACAGGTCTGGGTATTGCTGCAGGAGTGGGTCCTGCTGGAGTTGTCTACCTTCCGCTCCAGCCTCATCAGCCTCGAGCCCAAGGGTGCACTCTTGCACCCGAGAAGTGCTGGGGATTGGATCCTCTGTTTCATACAGAGTCAGAGGTGGTGGAATCAACTCCTGAATCTCTCCTTCCAATTCCGAACTGACCTGAACAACCGGAGTCAACGGTTGAACAGTTTGGTCGGCAGAGACTTGGGATGAAAATGTTGGAGAGTTTTTTTTAACCAACTTCACAGGCTTCTCCCAACCAGATCTCCTCAGGGAAGCCGACCGAGCCCTCTTATGGGTCGTGTCTCCATCTCCAGTCTCCAAATGTTTTCTCTTTGAAGATCTCTTCTTGGAGCTCTCACCTCGATCCTACTCGGAGTGAGAGGTATTCTTGTCCTTTGAGGACTTTTCTTTAGATCTCTTCTTAGACCTCCCCCTCTCCTTCTCTCTCTCCTTACCCGAAATAGAGGGTTGCTCACTCGGGTGGTCTGAGTGGGTGCTGAGGCCGGCCTTAAGGCCTGTTCCCAAAGGGCAGCCTTAAGTTTGAGCTCTCTGTTCTACAGTGCCTGGGTGGTCATGCCCTTACAGAGTTGGCATGCCTTTGGATTACATGCCTCACCCAGGCAAAGAACACAGCAGTCATGGCGGTCAGTGGTTGGAATGTTAAAGTTGCACTGACCGCAGCTCTTGAAAGACGCCATTACAAAATGCGACAAGTTGAAGACAGAAGCAAAAACAAAGTCAAAACAGTCCGAGGTTGGTCGATCAGCAAACAATCACAAGTACACAGTCCAAATAGAGTAGTCAAGCCAGAAAATTTTGTCAAAAGCCGTAGGTCAAAGATATCCAGTAAATAAGCAACTCTAACGAGAAAAGTTCCTTGCTAGCTGCTAATGCGGCGGACGAAAGGAACTGAGGAAAGAGTGGGAACGCCAGGAGCCTTATAGGGGTGGGTGGAGCTACCGCCAAAAAGTTGCAATTGGAAATTTGCCCAATGATACTAGAACTTTCCGAGCTAGCTGCACAGGCACAGATGTAACCCATTTGTGTGATTCGCAGAGACCACGAAGAAGAAGTCTACTTCCCAAATATGAACCAGAAAGCACACAGAAAAGCTAACCAAATAAATTCTCAAACTAGTGTTACATTAACAATAAAAAGCAATTCTCAAACTGGTTGAAAATGATAAAGATACATTTAAAACAATGAAATAGTAGCAATGTACCTCAAACAATGTGCATGTGAAACTTGCAAAGCACTTGGCAAATTCTCCTAATGGAATAATAACAACATCATACAAACTAATGCACTACTAACTGATGTGTGCCAATATTCTACATTGGCTACTTAGTTATTTATGCATAACAAGTAACATCTCCTGGCCCGACCGCCACAGTCCACCATAACCATCAGCAGCCACTTTGGGCAAAGATGGTCTGTTCAGCTCTAGTCAAGGCACAAAGAAAATGATGCTCCCAGACCCTCCTAACGCCTCACTTGGGAGCTGAATAGACCTTCTTTGCCCGATGTGGCTACTGGTTGTTAAGGTGGGCAGGGAGGCATTTACCTAGTCTTACAGTAAGACACTCTACAATCTTGCTGAATACAGAGCAGTTACAGATCCACAACTCTTCGTTACGAATCTGTAAGTGCAATACAGAATGCCAGCCATGATCTGTTGCTACTTCAGTGATAATTATCTCTTACTATCCAACAATGGAAACTGTTTTACTGGGCAACTAAAATATTAATACTTACATATAATCACATCATATTTTCAAAAAAGATTCTGGTTCTCACCTAAACTGAGAGCATTGATTCAGAAGGCAACTGTAGTCATCTGGAAGCTCTATCAATTTATTTCTTTTCCTTGGGTAACTATGGAGTTAAAATCAAAGAAAATACTGTATTTTAGGATACACAAAAGCAGTAGCTATAGAAATACTCTTTTAACATTGAACCTTTCACACTTTACATGTGGATGATTCAAAGACAAGACAACCATAATGTCTACAGCAGAAACTTATATGTAAAATCATGCATACATAGAATGAGATGCATGTGAACCAAAAAAATAACATAAACTAGCAGAATCTTTTCTTAGCATTTTTTCAAGTTAATGAGTCTAATCTATAGACACACACAGCTAGCACCATGTGAAATGCAACCATCAAAATACTTGCAAAGAAGGAAAACTGGGGTTACACTCTCACGATTTTTGTGTTCATCACCTACAAACAACTGTGAGGGAGCCTGAATACAGATAATGGGAGAGGGGGAAATTTAAAGTATAGGCAGCATCTCTTTGCCAGTCTCCTATAGGAAAACTGGAGTGGTCAAAGCACAATTTCCAAAGGAAGGGATAAGTTTTCAGACAGAAAGCCATCCAAAAATCATGTTGAATGTTTGGGGATGGGGAGCTTGCGGGCTTCAAGGACTGCCAGGAGGGGATTAGGGGACTGTATATGGAGTGTGAGCAACCATTTTCCCACCTCTACACTATCACTTAGCAACTCTAAAAGAATGGTGTACTCCAGTTTAAATACACTTTCTGAAGCATTTTTAGCATGCTTTCAATTCAAGAACCCTAAGGCTACTTCCATCAAACATGTTACAATTTTCTAAGGCAGCAAATAAAAGGATGAACATAATCTGGATCAGATTATTCAAATATAGAAGAGAATTTGTTTCAAGTGTAGAAAAAGCGAAACCAACCTTATTGCAGTACTTTTTCCCTTCAGAAAGCTGAATACAGCAGGATCTGTGCACCATCTGTATAAAATAATTTTCGATTAGGTCAAGAATATTACAGCCTATTACTAGTTACTTCCTACCACAAAATTATTTTTTGTTATTTATAATTACAATCACCTCCTGTACTGGCAAAGTGAACAGTTGAAATTTAAACATACTGATGCCATAGATGAAGGAGACAAAAATACAGAAATATGTTGCTACAGATAAAAAGAATAAAGACATTCCCACCATCTGTAATATATGTAGCCAAGTACTTTTAAAAAAATCAGCTGACCAGGCCCTTCAGAATGTGTCCTCCTATGCTAATTCTCCTGCTCTGCCTCTCTAAGCCAAACACAAGCCTCCATATATATACAAGTACATAAAATTCATATTGCGTTCTCTTATCATAAAAAATACCTCTGGAGCAAAGGTTCTATGGTATCCCAGTAGTCTTGGAAAAGCAGGAACAGATTGGTGGGTAGAGACAAATAGCCACAAAGTGCCTTGAACTGACTCTCCTCTGAAACTGCAAAGGAAGAAAATATTAGATGTATCACTAACTGCAGCAAAAACTACTACCACTATCACCCAAAAGACATAGTACAGCAAATCTATCTTTTCCTCAACTGATTTTTTTATGTGTGTGTCAAATAAGAAGTTGGCCACAGCAATGGAAAAATAAAGGATTACAAATGTAAGAGAATGCTCTTTTAATGAATTTTAAATGGTTTTAACACTACAGATTAACTATTTTTAAAATGATTACATATATATACTGTATATACAACCAGACAGAAGGCTACACATATGGACATCACCAGATGGTCAACACAAAAATTAAATAGATTATATAATTGAAATTAAAAGATGGTGGAACTCTATACTGGTGGCCAAGACTAGACCAGGCGCCGACTGTGTCACAGATCATGAATTACTCATATCAAAAATAAAGTAAGTCTCAAGAGGAAAACAAAACTAGTGATTATACCAAAATATGATCTAAATAATCTCAACAGAATTTACTGATAACATAAGAAACAAATTCGCACTACTAAGCATAATGGACCGAGAACCAGAGGAACTGTGGTCTGAAGCCAGGGACCTAATAAAAGAAGAATGCAGACAGACACTTTGAATAACCAAAAAGAAAGAGAAAAAACCATGGACGACCGAAAAAACACTACAGGCAATAAAAAAAAGTAGAGAAGGAAAACAAAGGGGAGATAGGAACAAACTAAGAATTATGAATGCAACAGTACTACGGCTTGTGCAGAAATATAAAGAAAATTACTACAATGACCAATGCAGAGAAATAGAAGACAACAACAACAAAAAAGGGAAGAACAAGAGATCTATTTCACAAGATCCGAGAAATCAAAGGAAAATTCAAACCAAGAACAGGGATGCTTTATGACAATAAAAATAACATAATTCAAGACCAGGAAGGAATAAAAAGATAGGTTTTTGTGGGTTTTTTGGGCTGTGAGGCTGTGTTCTAGAAGAAAGTATATCTGACATTTTGCCTGTATCTGTGGCTGGCATCTTCAGAGAAATCTTCTCTGGCATCTTCTCTGCAGGCAAAATGTCAGGAATACAGTCTTCTAGAACATGAGCTTACAGCCCAAAAAACCCACAAAGACCTATGGATGCAATACACAGAAGAATTATACAAAAGAGATGACAAAATGAAGGACACATGGAATGAAAAGCCATATGAAGAGGAACTCCAAATTCTAAAAAACGAGGTGGAAACTGCAATAAGAGAAATAGCGAAAAACAAATCACCAGGAACAGACAAGATTCCAATTGAATTGCTGCAATCTACATTGACAGAGTCAGTGCTGACCAACATATCTCAACAGATATGGAAAACAAAATGATGGCCAACAGATTGGAAGCGATCAATATACATCCCCATTCACAAAAAGGGAGACACAAGAGATTAAAGCAACTATAGGACCATAGCATTGATCTCCCATGCAAGCAAAATCATGCTCAAAATTCTGCAACATAGACTCCAACCATACATGGAGAGAGAAATCCTAGAGGTCCAAGTGGGGTTCAGGAAAGGAAGAGGCACTAGGGACCACATTGCAAACATATGATGGCTAATGGAGTGCACCAGAGAATTCCAAAAGAAAATCAGCATGTGCTTTATAGACTATAGCAAAGCCTTTGACTGCACAGATCATGAAAGGCTATGGAATGCCCTTAAAGACATGGGAGTGCCAACACATCTGATAGTCCTGATGAGGAATCTCGTACTCAGGACAAGAGGCTACTGTCAGAACAGACACGGAGAAACAGAATAGTTCCCAATTGACAAAGGGGTCAGACAAGGCTGCATTCTTTCACCCTATCTGTTCAACTTGTATGCAGAACATATTATAAGAAAAGCAGGCTTGGACACAGAAGAAGGAGGAGTGAAAATAGGAGGAAGGAATATCAACAATCTAAGATATGCAGATGACACCATAATACTAACAGAAAACCTCATAGACCTGGAACATCTACTAAGCAAGATCAAAGAAAAAAGTGCAAAGGCAGGCTTAATGTTGAACATAAAGAAAACAAAAATAATGACCATCGAGGACCTTCACAAGTTCAACCTAGACAATGAAGAAATAGAAATGGTTAAAGAATTGTCATACCTGGGATCGAATATTGATAGAAACGGGGACTGCAGTCAGGAAATCAGAAGGTTAAGAATGGGGAGGGTGGCTATGAAAGAACTAGAAAAGATTCTAAAATGCAAAGAGCTGGACAGTTAAGAAAGATGATAGGAAGAAAATCAAGTCCTTTGAGATATGGTGCTGGAGAAGAGTGTTGAGGATCCCGTGGACAGTCAAAAAGACAAACAAATGGGTCCTAGAGCAGATCAAGCCGGAAACCTCCCTGGAAGCCAAGATGACTAAACTGAGGCTGTCGTACTTCAGACACATCATGAGAAGAGAAGACTAATTAGAAAAGGCAATAATACTGGGAAAGGTGGTAGGAAGTAGGAAGAGATGAAGGCCACATGCTAGATGGATGGATTCTATTAAGGAGGTCGTGGGTATGGGTTTGCAGGATTTAAGCAGAGCAGCGGAGGACAGGGGGTCTTGGAGATATGTCATCCATAGGGTCGCCATGGGTCGAGATCGACTCAAGAGCAGTTAACAACATCAACAAATATACTCATGTATAAGTCGAGGACAAGTTTTGGGGCCAAAATTATGGATTTGGATATCACTCTTTGATAAGTTGAGAGTAAAAGGATGCCTCTTTGGTAGAAAGAGGCAAGAGCCAATTACTTCAGTGTTACACAACTCTCAACTTTGTAGCATGTGAAATTTTTTATTTAAGAGTGTGTTTTGGGACAACAGGCTTAGAATGAAGAAGAAAATAAACAGTATTTTATTAAAAGAACGATGTGATATACTAGATCAAGACTCTTTGCTACTATGACAAAAGGAACCATTCAGCATGGTTCTCTGAGTCTGTATTTCAAACATACATGTTTAAACTGTGCCTGTTTAAATTCAAATTGTGTGTATTTGAGTGACTGATGTGTTCAGAGTAACAAATACTAAAAAAGTCATTTAAATACATATAAAAAGTTATAACCAATAGTTAATTATTGTAAATGCTTCCTTGATGCCCAAATGAATACTCAAATTTCCTTGACAAGCTAATGAATAATGCAGTCACTGACAAAACAGTTAAGTGACATCTGCAATTTAAAAGCAGTGGGGAAGAATTAACAAGGTAAAGCTATTAATATGAAACTGAATGTTATGAACAATTATTTTTGATGTTAAAGAACCCTTTAACAACATTTTACCGAAGCTGATTTTTTCCCAGTAGACTTTTTGTTTTGATTCTGCTTTGACATGCTGAGATTACCTGACATTTCTGCTTACCTATCGAAAGTTCTTCAGGCGGAGGCACTCCCAGCAAATAATGGAAAAAGAGAGCAGCACAACGGAGATAGGATGTAATGCCCCTCTTAATACAATCCCACAAATACCAGCCTGGAACTGTCTGATTATAGCAACTACAAAACAGATCAAACACATGGATTTAATATCTTTGTATTCTCAACAACTTTTATAGACACAAACGTCCCTGCCCTGGCTGACCAAAAAGAAATGATAATGTGAAAGAAAAGTTTAAATGTTTCTTCTCCTAAGGAGAGATACTTCTCTCAAAACACTTCTTAAGCCAATATGCAACAAAAAAGAGATTTCCCTCTGACATAAAAATATATACTTGGGAGCTTTGCTGAGAAGTCAGATCAACATCCACAAAATGGACATGCTGGATGTCTTTCTTTTCCAGAGTTCACTGGGTGTGTGGTCATAAAGAAATTCACAAACCCCAGAGGTGGCTTGGGGAATATTATGTAGATAACAGGAATAATTAGGTAATGATTATGCATTTAGCTTTCTAAGAAGAGCAGCTGAGGGATTTGTGAGAAAATGTACAGGACTTATCCGCATTTGACCCTCCATAATCCAAGGTTTACTTTTCTTTTGCTTCATACTGCTAACAACTATACATGTGTGTTGCACTGTGCCAACACATAAATTGTTTGTCCATTTGTTTCTTAGGTACTTGTATACTTATTTTGGAAGAATGCTTTACACAAAATTATTCAAAACAATGAAAATCAATATAAATCAGGTAACAAAACACAAAAAGACAACTTTTGGCTTGGAATAGCTGTATATCCTTCTTTGCCCGTGACCCTAAAGGTGGCCCTGGAAGCCTGGAGCACCATGACTCTGCAGATGTTGTTGGACTGCAACTCCCAGCAGATAAGCAGTGGTGAGGAAAGCTCAAGTGGCAATCCAACATTTGGAGGGCTAAATGATTCCCACCCCTGCCTTAGAGCCAAAATCCCTTCAGAATCCCTATTTTGTGCATATTTTCTTAGAATTATCTCACACACTATTATGGGATTTTTGTCTCTGTGGTGAGCCACATCTCATCATTTTGGTTAAAAAAAAATCCTGTCAGTCTACTTTTGTTTTTCACTTTTTGCCTTTTTAGCCCATTTTTAGGGATTGGGAGTCAGGGAGAGTGTCTCGGTGATGTTTTTAGTATTGCTGCCACAACAGGCAGGGAGCAAGTGTGGTACAGTCATTTGAGCATTGGACTACAACTCTGGAGACCAGGGTTTGATTCCTACTTTGCCATGAAGCCCACTGGGTAACCTTGGGCAAATCACATGCTCTCAGCCTCAGGAGAAGGCAATGGCAAACTTTTGCTGAATAAATCTTGCCAAGAAAACCCCTTGATAGCTTTGTCATAGGGTCACCCCAAGTTGGAAATGAAGACACACGATATACACCACAACAAGCAATGGTTTGGAAACTTATGAGAACAAAACTTGAGTATATATTTTAAATGGGAGAGGGCGTCTGGAACCTTTGGGGGCTCAGAATAGGTTTCAGGAATTTTCCCCATCTCTACCATACACATTTCCCTGGGAATAACTCTCAATGAACTTAGCGGGGCTTGCTTCTGAGAATTCACACACAGGGGAAGGAAAGTATGAAAGTACAACCTTCTTCTGGCTAGTTTGCAATACATAGTACAAAGTCATGGCCACTGCTTTTTCTTTGCTGCCTTTAAGCTTGCAGGTGTAGTCTATACTGTGTTTCACAGACTAACCCTATCAATTTATGGATGGATATAGCTAGGGTTGGTTATAGTATAGACTACACCTACATGCTTAAAGACAATGAAGAAAAGGCAGAGGTCATTACTTTGTACTATATATTGCCAAATTAAGGTTTTACTTCCATGCTTTCATTCCCCTGTCCTCAAAATGTTAAATATCAATATAAAATACTCCTCATCTATCTATCTATTTATTTTATATGCTGCCTTTCTCCTGGAAAGGGACCCAAGGTGGCTCACAGATACAACTGGTTAAGACCTTTATAAAAATTTAAAGACAATTAAAATACACATTAAAGCAGTATAAAACTACATTAAAATATGAGAGTTAAAAACTGTATATATAACACACACACACACACCACATAAATGCATCCCTGACAATGATTATATATTAAAAACATCTTTGCCTGTTGGTGAAAGGAAAGCTTGGTGAGGACACAAGAGAGACACTTACCCTAGCTTCATGTGGAAGAGAATTTGAGAAAGTGGGAGCAGCCACTGAGAAGTGTCTCTTGTGTCCTCACCAAGCAAGCCTGCGATGGTGGTGAGATTGAGAGAAAGCCTTCCCCTGATGATCTTAGCATTCTTGCAGGTTTGTATGGAAAGATATGGCTTTTAAGACAGTCATCTACTAAGGCGTACTACAGGAAACCTACATACCCACTTGTGATCCTACATACTTCTTTACAAAAAGACTCAGCAGCTTGTGCTTCTTCGCTATCGTTCTGTATCCGAACAGAGAGATGCTCTGCCAAAAAAAAAAAAAAAAAGGGTTAAAAACAACAATATTAGTTAAAAATATATTACTGAAGACTACCAATTCTTCCTTTCCCTTCTTAAAATTAACTGTTTATACTTCTATAAAGATTCACTTCAACAACATCCAATATTTACATAGTACCATTAGCCCTCACATGAAAAATAGCATGCCTGGTCAACTTCTAAAGTGAAGGCAAACATAAAAGTTGAATATAATTTGCCTCATCCTGTGATGTTGAGGAAGGGACACTGCAGCCTTAAAGTCCAAGAGATACCTATGCAGAACAAAGGACAAAAAATCCTTGTGGCTACCACATTGATATTCTGGTATGGTTGATCAAAATAAAGCATAGAGAGACAGTGCCATGGACTTGAGCTGATCTTGTTGAAAAAGTATGCTTTCCACCCTGGGATTCAGCACCAAAATACATAGGGTACAGTACTTTTTTTACTGTGGCTCTTTAGTCACACAGTCTATTTAACCATTACTTTATCAGAGATACCCAGTTAACATGAGAAACAAAACCAATGTCATCCTTTCTTATTGAATACAATTTCTTATTGAATCTACAAGGGGGTATCATAAAGTAATAATTATCACCCAGAAGTTATTATGGTATATTGATGAAATTTTGTCAGTGTCATCATTGGTCCCTAAGTGCATAATACTGAGAAAATCAGCTCGTTGTGTCCTTTATTTTTGTTACAGGTTGTGCCAGAAGTGACTAAAGTGTAAGATGGAGAAGACTGAGGTTCGCAGCATGATACAGTTCCTGCATTTCAAGGGTAATAGTGCCCAGCAAATTCATGATGAGATGATGGTAATTTATGGAAACAATTGCCCATCTTATGACACTATTGTGAGGTGGAAAAGGAATTTCCAAACATGTCACATGTCCCTCACAGACAAGCCAAGACCTGGAAGAACTGCACATGTCTAAGGTGTCTGCACGATGGGTTCCATGTTTGCTAATCCCTTTCGAGAAACAAATACGGTGTGACCTTTCAAGACAGATGTTGATGCTGTTGGAACAAGATGAAGAAACTATTTTTGGTCATCTGGTAACCATGGATGAATCTTGGATCTATCAGTATGATCCAGAGACCAAAACCATGAGCATGGAGTGGAAGCATGCCAATTCCCCTCCCCCCAAAAAGACAAAGGTGCAAAAGTTAGCAGGGAAGGTCATGCTCTCAGTTTTTTGGGACTGTCATGGAGTCATTCTCACAAATTATCTTGCAAAGGGACACACCATCACTGGCACATACTATAGCAATCTTCTGGACAAGTTGTGAGATGTTCTGAAAAAGAAACAGCACGGTATGCTCTCCAGAGGCATTCATCTCCTAGCTGACAATGCACCAGCTCACTCATCTAAAGTTGCAGTTAACAAAGTAAGGGCATGTGGCTGTGAGATCTTGCAGAATCCGCCTTATTCTCCCGACATTGCACCAAGTGACTTTTTCTTATTCCCAGAAATGAAAAATCTGTTGTGGGTTGTCGATTTGACAACAAAATGATGTCATTCATGAAGTGGAAGAGTGGTTTAAGGCGCAATCTGAAGACTTCTACAATAATGGTATTCGGACGGTCAAAAAATGCTGGGAAAATCTGGATGGTGACTACATAGAGAAATGTTAACAATTACAAATCAAAAACAAACTTTCTGTCTATTTTTTTTAAAGGTGATAATTAAAACTTTATGATACCCCACATATCTACCCTTCCTAAACCTTCTTATACAAGCAACAGGCAAGAAGAGCATTAGAACTGGAAAACCAGGCCTTCCAATTTTGCATGGCAAATTCATATATTCTTATATATGATAAATAATTGCCCTGTAAAAAATAATGTCAATAATCTTATAGATATATACACATACAGATAATAGAACCTCATAACTTGTCAGCACACTGTTCACAGATTTCTACTGGGCCCCTAGACAATGAATGCATTGACAGTAATTGCTCTAAATACACATCAAAATGTAAACAATGTATGTCTGCTTGTACCCACCAAAAAGCAAATGTTTCTAACATAGTGGAGAAATGTTGCACTTAAGACAAAAACAGGATCTAGAAGAAAGGCAAAGATAGGCCAAAGGAAAACATCTAATTTCCTCTTCTCCCTGTCATCTCTTCCTATTTCATCTTCTGCCCTGTGGATCACCTTTCCCAAGCAACAGTGGGAAGCATTTTCATGATTTTGACAAAAGAGGGAGCTTGACTGTACTCAACCCTACTATGTGCTCAAAGTGATAAAATGATCTTTTAATCAATTCATAGTGGGATGTGGTAAATAGTGGAAAGAGATAATGGGAACCACCAGGCAAAAGGCCTCTGGAGAAACTAACTGCCCAGAATTTTCGGGCTGTGGTGCCACCCTTCCCAGAGTTACCCTACTTGATGGTCCACTCAAGTAGATATGAGCAAAATGTGTACATTCAACCAATGGTAAGGCTATGGTGTTAAGGAGAAGGCAAAGATCATTATGATTCCCATGTTATTTCCATGCAAAAGTAATAGATATCTACTTTTTACAACTGGTGATTTCCATGTCAATGGAGTGGTGAATCTGCTCCAGATTTTTCTCCACAGTTTTAAAGGCGCTATCTTAGCTGCTAAACCTATTTGGATTCAGCATCTCAAACAACTCCATGAAGTTCAGAGTTAATTCACATCCCACTGACATGGAAGCCACTAGCTCCATTAAATGGCATAGATCTTGCCTAGTTTTCTCCTTCCTACATTTTGGGCCCTGGAATATCAGCATATGAATCCACGCTATATGGACAGGTTTTTTGAGCACTAGAAGGCATCAAAGTGTCTTGCCAGAACATCTAAAACTCACAGCCACCACGTAAGAACATTCTCATGAATTAAAGTTATGCTTACCTGTTGTTGTCGTAAGAATAATCTGTGTTATATGTGCCATAGTGATCAAATGGAAGAGGTAGAGATGATTACAAGCAGAACTAATACATGAAGGCTGTAAATCCACAGTATCCTCCCAATACAATGATGGAAATGATAACACAGCTTCAACCTACAGAGGAAATAAGAAATTGCATTTAGAATCCTGGTATTCAGAACAGATGTAACAAACAATATAAAATACTAAAAATATGGTTCAAATAAAGTTTTTATGAATTCTTTAACAAAGTAATGGTCAGGAAGGGATAAAGTGTGGCTCCCCAGATGTTCTTATATTACAGTGCTGAGGAACCTTAGCCAGCAAAGCTGGTGGTGAGGTAATGCAAGCTGCAATCTAATAGCATCTGGAGGGCCACATATTCAGAATCCCTGTTGAAGTTTAAAAAAACACATATCACAAGCCCAAAATAACTAAAGGCATTTTCAGAATATTTCATTCAATGGACTAACAAAAAAGCTGTCAGAGACATCACTAAGATTGGACAAGCTAAGGGACTAATATGTACAAAGATGTAAGTTTGAAAACTTACCAAAACATGGAACAGATCTACATCTAGAATAGATGGTGTGTTTTCCACTTTTAAACTGGGCAGAAGAACTAGAAAAGCAAAACAAAAATCTTTAAAAATATATTTAGAGTCTCTGTTTTCAGTAAAGCTACAACAGATAGGAAAGGACAAATCTAAATTTAACGAAGATTTCATTAAAAAAAAACCTACTACAAAATTCTGTGCCCTTTTCTCAATTTTGTGGATAGAAAAGGAGTGTTTGCAAGAACATTTTACATTTTTTCTTCCTGAAACTGTCTTACCTCCAAGGAGTCGTACAAGATGTCGCTGAATTAGGCTTTGTGGTGAAGTGATCCTCTGAGCAGCTGCAAACTGCACTAGTGCTTTAAGACCACTGTGCTAGAGAGCAAGGGGAAGCAGGAGAAATGTTTCATTAAGGGGGTTGTATTTGGCTATCATTCTCTTTAAACTCTGGATCTTTTAATGGCTAGAAATAGCCCTTAGAATCCATACTAAGAATAGATAATAAGGTAAGAGAAAAGTTCTAATAGAAGAATATGTGCTAACACCTAACCTGAAGCGTAAAAATGAAACAAAACAAATCTGAATTGAGAAAACAGGCATGCAAATCAGAGTCTGAAAACTACTGTTTTAGAACGTTTTGTTTCTTGCACTTTAAAAAATATCCTGAATTTGATCCTCCATCCTGGAACAGCAATACCCCCGGGCTTCAAAACTAGTTGTCTTATTTAAGTAGGTGACAGTAGTAGGAATTAAGACCGCTGAAATCAAAGCCTTGCTAAACACAGCAATCCTTGGATTGGAACCTATCAGTTTTCAATTTGTGGCTTTTTATTATCCAAGTGCAAACATGCTCAATACATCACACAACACTATCTGCAGAAACAGGAGATTTCAAGTTGTAAAGTGTCCTGAGAATAATCTAGACTAGAATTACATTATCCAGAGAATTGCTGGGTATCAGCCCTGGTCCATGGACCACCACTTTGAGCAGTAATGATCTGGACTGACATCCTTCTCAGTGCAGGATCTACAGCAGCCTGAACGGAGCCATCTAACCTTTGCTTAAACAAGTCCAGAAATTTGAAGTTTTTTATGGAAAAAGGTAATGACCTCATGAAAAACATGTAATTAGAATGCAGTAATTAACAGACTCACTCTGTGCAATTATTTTATGCTTTTGGTTGGCCATGACTGAAGATGTACAGAAAAGAATGAGAAGCTGTACTTACCGTGAAGGGGCATTCTGAGATGGCAAGAGGAGCAATCCACATTGTGAGGATTTTCCCCGCATGCCAACTGACTAGGCATGAGTCCCAAGTTCAAAGTTGTTTTCTGTTATATCCATTGAGACTTCCCCCATCTCCTTCAGCCCTGTCCTACATTATGTTGAAACATAAACCCTTAAACATACATTCTCTCCTCCCCTCTCTCACCTTGCCTATCAATGTCAAGGGAGAATGTGGATTGCTCCTCCTGCCATCCCAGAACGAACCTTCATGGTAAATACAACTTCTCATTCTTGGGATGGCAGGTGAAGCAATCCACCATGTGAGGGATGTATCCAGGCCTCCAACACTGGGTAGAACTCAAGTATTTATGAACTACCGCTTGAAGTACCACCCTTCTGAAGGAAGTCTATGCTGATTTATACTTATCTAATTTATAATGTCTTATGAACGTTGTCAGTTAACTCCAACCTGCTGTCTGACCGACATAATGCAATGAAGTGGAGACGGCACAATCAGAGCTTGTAGCCATAGACCAGTGCTTCTCAATTATTTTCTGTCACGCCCCCCCAGGAAGAAGAAAACATTTTGCGCCCCCCGCGCAACTGTAAATAGTATCATTTGTCTATAAAATTGTTATAAGTACACCCCCCTTTACGGAGCCTCGCGCCCCCCCTTGGGGGCGCGCCCCACTATTTGAGAACCACTGCCATAGATCATGTTGTGTGTGGTCAAACATTCTTAGGCCTGTGTTTACTATCATAGTTATAGCAATGGAAAATGCATGCCTTAATTCAACATAATCACATTTCTAGATGCCTTTTTGCCCTCTGACCTAGACTGAATGATACAAATAGTGCTTTTGAATACCTAAACTGTCTTGTTCTCTTCATATGGATTCTTATAGCCAGTGGCATTGCCACCCCCAGTATCACCCAGTGTGGGGGAGTGTGTCTACTGGGGAGGCATGGCCAAAAGGCCATGCTCACTCCTTTTCCTTTGCTGCGGTGGCAGTGGCTTCCTTACGAGGTGACCGTGGAAATTGAAGCCAATTGTCTTTCTGTCCATTGGAACAGGTTGTTTGAGTCTGCAATCAATGGAATTGATCATAGTCTGCCCTGGTTGCTGACATACACCCGAACTGACATGTTGTTGGTTAGGATTAGCATATAACAATCCTACAGTACATTCACAAATTTGATCATTGCTATTTGTACCTTCTTCATTTCCAAGTAATTGATATTGTGCCTCCTGTCCACTGCATTCCACGCTCCTTGAGTTGCTAAATGGTTGCAGTAAGCTCCCCAACCTGTTAAGCTTGCATCTGTGGATACCTGTATTTGATTTTGAATCTGTTAAGGTAGTCCTTTGTCCAGATTCTCATCTTGCTGCCAACATTTCAATACTTTCCTCAAATGAAATGGCTCTTTTATCACATAATGCTCCTTTTTTCCAGTTTCTTGTTAATATGGAACCGACAGCCTCTGTAACCTTCTGGAATGGAATCTTCCCCTAGGCACTAACTGAACAGTTAATATTAACAGTCCCAAAACTTTAGCATTATATCTGCTCTGTTCAAAGATATTACTCATAATACTTCTCACTTTATCTTTATCTTTCTTTGCAAGGATGGAATCATATAAATGTATTTGATATTTAGAATGGCTGCCAGATGTGTCAATGTCTTTGTTGGTTTCAAATTACTTTTCTTGTATTTTATTAGAAAACCATAATGTTCCAATGTTTGAATTGTTATTTCTAAAGCTGCCAAAATCTTTTCCCTAGATTCTGCCTTTAGTAATATATTGTCTAAGTATGGATATATTTGAATTTCTTCTTTCTTTAAGATATGCCATCAAAGCTATTAACACTTTCATAATCACACTCAGTGCTGATGACAGGCCTAACAGCAACATCTTGAATTGATAGTTGTTGTCTTGATATCTGAATCTGAAGAATATCCTGTCTGCTATCGTCATTGGAATATGAAGATAAGCTTTCTTTAAATCTACAGAAACCATCAGATCCTCTTTCCTCAAATTGTATTTCATTGTTTGTAGTCTCCATCTTGAACTTCATGTATCTCACATAAACACTGAGGTATCTGAGATTCAATACCAGGTGATACGTTCTATCATTTTTGGACACAGTGAAGAAAACAGAGCAAATTCTAGTGCACCTCTGGTCCATTGGAACACCCTCTACTGCTTCTATTTCTACCAGGTATTATATTTCTTCCAAAATGATCTCCCTCTTTTTCATATTTTTTTTGCCCCTGGAGAGGAAGGATATCTGCTTTTCAGTCTTTCCTCGAACCATATCTTGTATCTTGATGTTACTACTTGAATTAGCTATTGTTCTGTTGTTATCTCTGCCCACAAATAATCAAATTGCAGTAATCTTCCCCCTGCCAGTGGAGTCCTCTTGTCAATACTGCACTCTTCCCTGTTTAGAGGGAAAAGCTCCTCCTCTTCCCTGATTCTGCCTGAATGGGAAATTTTGTCTTCCATAACCTGCACTTGGTCTCTATTATTGCTGCCCCTCTGCCCTGTAAACTGATTGCCTATTAATTCCTCTTCCTCCACTAAAGGAATTATAATTCAAAAATCCATTTCTATAAATTCTGCTATCCAATCATTTATTTTGTAATGTCAGCATTACCATTTTTTTCTCTCTATTCTCTATTAATATCTTATCTAAGGCATCTTCTCCAAACAACAGCCTATCTGTAAAAGAGATGAATTATTAAATTAAATTACTAAATTATTCCTAGATTTTTGGTCTGCCTCCCAATGCCTGAACCATAATGAATGCCTGCCAATAGAGACTCTATTTATGCTCCTGGCTGCAAAAGCAGAGGAGTCATGTCTCACATCTGTCATATTGTCGCCACCAAAGCTTTGTGAGCCTTTCAAAGTGCCATATCCACCTATCTCTCAATTACGGTACCTCCTGAAAAGTTGTACCCCTTCACATGGAACAACAGTACTGGAAATCAATACTGCTATTGGACCATCCACGAGTGGAATTTTAAGAAGATTCATTTCCTTTTTCTCAAGAGAATATAACTTTCACTGAAGCAAACATCCATCTTGTTACTAGTCTCTGTCATCACATATAGTCTTACTGCCATGGCTCCAAGCCATTCCACTTTGCTGCAGGCTGATCTGGCAGACACTGCTGCCATTGAAGCTGATCTTGCCCATGCTGCGGAGTCACGTTCTGACATGGCTCCGTCCCTCACTCTGGCCTCTGGGAACTCAAAATGGTGACTGGAACTCTCCACTGCCTTTTGAAGCTTGAAATGGCAGTTGCAGCAGTCATTGGGAAAACTCGCTACTATTGCAACTATGTTCTCCTTTTTGTTTTGGTAAGCCAACTAACTCCATTACCTTGCCACAATCCTCCTTTTTCTTTTTTTACTTTTAAAGTATTACTGAGTCAGTTGCCTCCAAGCCATGCTTGGTCTTGGTCTTCTGTTTATTGCAATATTTATTTGAATTTCTTCAGTCCTCACTCTAAGTTAAGGATTGAAAAATTTGTCTCAATATATCTTTTTTTGCTCTCCTCAGAGACACAATGAGTAGCAGTCATCTAAGATTTTATATTTTTATATTTTCTGTCTTTTCCTTTCCCACTTTCCATTCTGGTGTCCGTGTCTATTTTTGTCTATCTAAACTTCCTAAGTAATGGAGAAAGGTTTTCTCTTAACCGGCTGGCAGAACAGGTAAATAAAAAATGAAGGAGAAGGGAAGAAGTCTCAATGGATATAACAGAAAAGAACGTAGAACTTGGACGCATGCCTAGATGGTTGGCAAGTGAGACAAACCCTCATGTGGTGGATTGCTCCACCTACCATCCCGATAACAGAGAAAAACATCTTTAAATTCTATAATTATCCTAGTGTACAATTTCTTAACTAATCAAATGTTAACTGTACAGTGGCTTCCACATATGTCTGCAAGTTTGCTGTAATGTATATTATCAACTGTTCCCATTTTTCAGTTATAATTATGATTTTGTCAAAACACTTGTATATAACATAGATGGAAGAGAGCTGTTAAGAGGTTCTCCCTTTGGAATATCTCCTAAGGAATTACTAATACATTTGCTATTACTATGGCAGTTGTCTAATAATGACTACATTTTAAAAATCATATATACCTGTCTATTTTGTAGAGAACCAAACAAAGGCTTGTCTTCATCTTCTAGAAGATTTTCTTCAAAAGAAACAAAAAATGTTTATGGTGACTCATGTACAGCAAAAGCTGGAATGGCTTGAACTTTAATTTGTATAGAACCTTCTATGAACACCATAAGAGCACATGACTGCAAAGTATCATGCCCCATTGGCATTTTATTATATAAATTAAGCATTCAAATTGGCTGCCATTTTCTTCTAAACATTTTCTTATTTGGATCAAGCATGCTCTTGAAACACTCCTAAGTAAAGTAACATTTTCTCTGATGTTTGCAAATTCTAATGTGATGGCCTCCTTTAGCTCTAATCTGTTCATGAAGCATGACTTTTGGCACACCCTGAATATATACTCATTCAAATTCATTAACATGATAGAATAAGAGTTTTTCACAAATTGGTAAGATGGCAGTTGTTGTTGTTGTGTACCTTCAAGTTGGTTCTAACTTATGGCAACCCTAAGGCAACCCTATCAGGGGTTTTCTGGGGCTTAGGAGTATATGATTTGCTCAAGGTCACCCAATGGATTTCCATGGCTGAGTGGGGAATCAAACCCTGGTCTCCAGAGTCATAGTCCAATGCTCAAAACGCTATGCCACACTGGCTCTTAAGATAGCAGTACTCTCATCTTATTGCTCATCAAGCAATTCAGTAGGTTTTCAAAACACACTTCTCAATGTGAGTCTGTAGTTGAAGGATATCCTCTATGCAAGACTTACATCATGGAGAAGGCTATGCTAGAACATGTTTGGGTCAGATGGTAATATTTCCTTCATATGAATCCCTCCCCACGGCTGCACTTCCAATCTTAAGTGGTATGTGTCAGACACAGATTTAGCATTTCAGTATGAAGGTTTCTATGTCATAATATGTCTATAAGAGCTACTTAGAAAATGCATGCTATGCATTTAATCTTCCAAGTATGAACACTTGAACAGCACATTACTACAAAAGAGCCAGTGTAGAACATGGTAAGTCCCCGTTGCTAACTTCAGTTTGATTGTGAACCAACTATGTGAGCTAATGCAAGTAACCTTGTCTCTCAGTGCAATGTAAGCACCACCATCTGCTGTAGAGAAAGCAGACATAGGTAGATAAAGGGGCAAGGTAAACCCCTCAGTAACATCCACCCCACTGCTGATTACCAAGGTGTCTGGTGGGGTAGTGGTGGGGCAGCTAGTAAAGAGTTATTTGACCTTCCATTTAAAGATAGGAGGGAGAAAACCCTCCATGGTATCCCCCATCACTTTTCTTCAGGACTAACTAAAAATCAATGCAAACTGAATTGGCAAACTGGAGCTTTGAGTGATGTGGTCTCACTTTTACAAGATTACTCTTCCAAGAAATGCATACATCAGTATTTCTGATTTCATGTCTGAAAACAATTCTTACATCCATTTTACATCAAAGAACATTTAGAACTATGTTGTATTTTGCAATCCTCTGGGATTGAACCCATAAAATATTTCCAGCAAAAGAGACATTTGAAGATGTTTAAAAAATCTACATTATAAGTCAAGCAAGTACAAGGCAGCCTTTACTTCCTGACATTACAACAAAGTATTTTATCCTAATAAGGTACCGTGAAGTTCTGATTATTGTTCAGTATTACCTACTTTATCTAAAACTGTACCACATATTAGTATTTCAGAAATATAATTTTAGTAGCATTCCTATATTGGAAAAAATAAAGCTCTACCTGTTCTTAATATATAAAAAAGATAACATTCAACTGTTTAAGAAATTCTATGTTTGACTTACCTATACACTGAATAGTAAAAGCACATGTGCTCCAAGTCATCACAGGAATGCGTGGATCTGTTTCATTAGGAGCAACCTTTAATCCAATTCTATAAATTGCAGTGGCAAAGAGAACTACCATCTCCTTGATACTATTAGAATACTTGACTCTGTGAAGAGAGCCAAGAAAACCTCAGATAGTAAACTGGTGATGATAAACAGAGGGCTCAGTGAAGGTTCATAACTGTCATTATGAATTAGCCATTTTTGGTAATACCTTAAAATCTTAACATTTCAACCACAGGGTCAAAGTTACAGTAGACAACTTTAAGGTCTCTACATACTTTATGCACTTGATCCAAATTATATACTTAAAACAAAGATGGTCAATAATTTTCAGCAAAAGAGTTTTTGCTTTTTTGTTTGATAAATAGAAAGAAAGATAAAAACTGGTCCCATAAGCAAGTTCTATTGTAGATTTTTAAAAATAAAAATACTATTTTCAGCATAAGAAACAAAGATGACACACAGACAAAACTAACATAGAAGGAATAGAATTGTCTTAGGATATACTTCTTCCCTACTTTAAACTCCCAGGTATGAACTATCTAGTTAAGAAAATGAATAAACAAAAATCTTCCTCCCAGAATAATTACATTTTCACTATACAAAACAATTAAAACCAATGCTAAACATATTCCTTCCCAATACATCGAGAATCAGAAAAATAACACTCACAAAGGTTGAACTCCAAAGCTAAGAATAGAATGGAAATCAGATGAATAATCTTCCATTTCTTTGTCAAGTAAAGATGGAGCAATTGGTTGCATTTCTTAAAAAAAAAAAAAAAAAGCAGATGTCAAACTGATGCATTTGAATTAACTGAAATAAAATTATTAATTTTACATTTTTTTAAAGTATAGAGCATGAAATCAGATGCACTGGCCACAATAACTCCCATACAGCAATCTGTATTGCAGTGCTCAGCTGACTAGATGACTATGCATACAGACTAGTTTATTTTCCTTTATCTTTATTAATTTCATGTGATACAATAAAAAAGAATTATCATTCAATTTACAAGTACTTTACATCAATAACTAGAAGAGATTTTAAGAAGATGCTGGGGACTACAAAGGGGTGCACTATTCCCTTGCCATTCTCCTAAACGAAGGAATTCCATCACCACGGAAGACTTAACTGGACACCACGCCATATGTTTTAATTTTCAGCAGCCTATTCAAACTGTTTCTCCAAAAGAAAAGTTCTGAACACATTATACAAACCTTCAGTGTTTTTCTTGTTGTAACCAGATATCCGGGCCATAACAATCTCCATCCACTTTGAGAGGGACAGAAGCTGAGCCACCACCAATGCATCCTCACTGGCAATAAAAAGCTTAGTTATCATTTTTACAAGCATAATTTGAAACACAGTCATTACAGCCTAGTCTTGGAAATGTTTGTGCCTTATATAATAAAGTTAATAATAATAATAATAAATACTTTTATTGTACATCAAAACAGCTATTTACCTGCTGTGATTATTCAAACACATAATTCCATTATGAATAGATTAAATTTGTTCAAGCCATGCAATATTAATATTTCCTCTCAGTAGAATAAAATGTCTCAACAGGCAGCTTTACACTGAGGGGACATAGATGAGGACCTTCCCTGCTGTGCTGTCCTGATTACATAATTTCCCCTTTAAGGGCCAAGATGTAGCCAATACAGTCAGCTCTCTGTATCTACGGATTCATGCATCCATGGTTTGACAAAATCTAAAAAATACATAAATTCCAAAAAACAAACCTTGGTTTTGCAATTTTATATAAGGGACAACATTTTACCATGCCACAGTATTTAATGAGATTTGAGCATCCAAGGATTTTGTTATCCGTGTGTGTGTGTGTGTCTCGGAACCAAACCACAGCAGATACCAAGGGTCCACTGTACTGGCGTTTTTCCAGCACCAAGTAAAAACACGTGTTTTTTTTACTAAAGCCTTTGGGGCCTAATGAATATTATACAAATCTGTATATGTTTGTGGTTTTAAATTATCTAACTGTTTTAACTGCATTTAAACTGTCTTGCTTTAGCTTGCTAAATTGTTTAATACAGTCAGCCCTCGGTATTTGCAGGGGATCTGTTCCCCCCCACAGTTACCAAAATCCATGGGTGCTCAAGTTCCATTGTCTCCAATGACGGCGTGTGCACACAGCTGCACTGGCATTAGGGACAACAGAATTTCAATGGTGGCCCATACACATGGCTTTGCTGCCATTAGGGACAGCCTTGCTGTCTCCAGTGGTGGCATGGCTGCCTTAGGGACAATAGGATTTAATGACCACCCAGCCACATGCACACGCTGCCACTGGGGCTGTCCCTACTCACAGCACAGCCACATGCACGCACCGCCACTGGGGACAACATGGGTTTGCTGTTTGCAGATGCTTGAATCCACAGGTGGCAAGTCCACCGATACCGAGGGGTGACTGTATGTTTTTAGTACATTTAAATTAATTTTACTGTTTTAAATTGTATTAAACTCTTTAAATTGACTTAACTGTATACTGCACTGAGATCTTGAATATACTGCGTGATGTACGTATTTCAATAATAATATAGTATTTAGAAATAGCATAAAATCCTAGTACAAATAGAAAATAATCATTCTCCCCAATAACACACAAAAACATCTGCTGGACAAATGAAATGTTGTAACATACCTGTTTATTTTCTGAGTTTCCAAAGGGATGATAGGTATCACAGTGTTGCACAGGGATTTGCAAAGTGGGCAGAGATACTCTCCGTTCTCCAAGTCAAAAACCTGTTCAACATGATGACGTTGCCGAGAATTTAGCTGAATGGCTTCAAAGTATCTGTAATATTTAAATGGACAACCAAAAGAAAGGCTTCTAGAACATAATGCAAAAGCAGAGTTGTGATACTCATTGAGTTCTTTTCTTTGTCAGAATATTTTGCCATTACACACTTGAATTATGATGCAGTTTTGATCTTGTGCATAAGGGGAAGGTAGGGGCAATGTCCGGGATCCTACCATTTGGAGTATACTTTGCATCTCTTGGGTTTTGTCAAACTTGCTATTGGCTTTTATGAGAGATCAACAAAAGCAGAGCACAGTGAGAGAACACAACAGACTGCAGCTACTTCAATCCAAGAGGCAGTACATGCCTGTGACACAGCAGAGTACTGGCCTAATTTTTAAATCTGTATCACAAATTACTGGCAAGCCAATATGTTCTATAAGACAGCTTTTGATACTGGCAGCTAATTGCTTCCCCAACCTGGAACCCAGCCCAATTCCTGAAATCAACTGCTCCCCAGACAAAGTGTTAGCTGGAGAACCTCCAGTTGGTGACCTGACTTTGCTGCTCCTCAGCCTTCCCTGTGGGAGAAGGGCAGTGCACAGAAGCCCACTCAGCAGGAACTTCTAATAGCCAGCTAAGGTTGCATCCGCACCGCAGAAACAACCCAGTTTGACACCCTTTTAACTGCCAATGCTATGGAAATCTGGGAACTGTAGTTTGTTGTGGCACCAGGGCTCTGGGAAACTACAGTTCCCAGAATTCCATAGCATTGAGCCATCGCAGTTAAAGTGGTGTCAAACTGGATTATCTTTGCAGTGTGGATACAGCCTGAGTCACACCCTCAGGATTCAGATAGTTCCTGGATGTGAATATGCACCCTGCTTTGCATTGTATGTGGATTCTTGACTGGAATGGAAAGTGGTGTGCAAGGTGACTTTCTGCTATTATCTTCATGCAGTCAAGAGGTAAATGGAGCCCTGGTGGCGCAGTGGTTAAATGCCAGTACTGCAACCACAAGGCTGTAAGTTTGATCCCAGGCAGGGCTCCGAGATCCACTCTTGGAAGTCATCCTTTTGTAGGTCAGTAAAATGAGTAGCCAGCTTGTTGCGGGCTACTTGCTACAGTTTCCACTAGCCATTAGACTGGGAATGGGGAAGGACATGAGGAAGGAAGGGGCCTGGAGCTGGCCTGTGCAGGCCCTATACTTGAGCTGAAGATTGACAATTATCTCTCTCCATTTTCCTGAGTGCAGCTTTTTCTTCCAGTTCCATACAAATGGAATAGAAATTCTGCTCCTCACTGCATTTTACGTAAACGGACCAGAAACTATAATTAGGAAGATGTTCTATATGAGTAGGGGCAGAGAAGATGTATACAACTGCTGAGACAGAAAAGGGGGGAAACTGATTTTCATCAATGGCTGCAAAAGAGCTTGAGCCCTGATGTAGATAGTACCCTGTTCTCAGATGAAAGTCAACAGGTTGTAAAAATCAGCTTATGTGAACATAGTCTTAGGTCATAAAAACTGGCTTTCCAGATATCCATTTATATCTAGATGTACTGATCTGAAGTGAATGGCCCTTTTTAGGGACAGTTTTCAGCCCTGTATTAGTTCCTGGCTCTAATATACTCCAGAACACTTCTTTTTAAAAACAGCTTTAAAGGATTTCAATCATATGGAAGACATGTTGATTTAAAAGAGTCAAGCGAGTCAATCATGCCTAGTCAAAATTTCAATTAAAAATATTTTCTACTGCAAGGGAACCCCCCCTCCCCAATACCATATTTGGAGCTCACTTGAATATACAATAGACATTATTAACCCTAAATATGTTTGTCTGCCTTTATTTTACCTTGCAGTTCTTTCAATATAGGCATATTTTACTTCATATATTTCAGTTTGTTGACTGTACACATATTTCACTTTGATGTCTTTTTTTTTTCACTGGAATATCTGAGCCTGATTGACCATTCATTATAGAGGTAGATAGAACTACCTCATGTATAAGTCGAGGGCAGGTTTTGGGGCCAAAATAATGGATTTTGATATGATCAAAACTGGTAGGTCGAGGATAAAACTTAGTACCATATGACAAAGGATATAAAAGATGAAGCAAAGGAAAACAATGCTAAAGAACTTTAAAAATTCTGGCAGGCTAAAGGCTGGATGGATTAGAAAGTAGAGGGTTGGTGCTTCTTTTAGGTAGTCCGAGAAGAGATTAAGCTCTCACCTTTCACCAGGGAATGGTTCCTTTTTTATGAGTTAAAGTACAGTACTTATATTGACCTGTGGATAAGTCGATCCAGATATTTTGGGTCATTTTTTGACCAAAATTTCTAGGGTTATACATGAGTATATACAGTATGTGACCTACTTTGTTTTTTAAATAAAACCCTATAATCCATGAAGCATAGCATAGTGTGTAAGGCACACACTTAGAATTTAAAAAAATCCAGAGTTGTTTTGAATATAATAACTAAGTGGCACTCACTGTCCTTAAATATGTAAGCCTAAATGTAACTGTTAGAGAGCTAGTGTGGAGTTGTAGTTTGAGTGTTGGACTAATACACTGGGAGAGTAGGGTTCAAATCCCCACTATGCCATGGAACCCACGGTGACCTTAGGGAAATTACAATCTCTCAGCCTCACAGGAAGGCAAGGGCAAACCCCAGTGATAGGTTTGTCTTAGGGTTGCCATGAGTCCGAAATGACGTCAAGACACATGACGACAACAACAAATCTAACTGTTAGCCTCAGTCAAAGTAGACCCACTGAATCAAAGGAACTTACATAAGAGATTACTCACAAAGCTCTCTCATTGATTAAATAGATCTAAACTAATTGGGACTAACAACTGGATTTAGGGCAATGTCTTCCCCAATTACCCCAAGGTTTCTTAATGTCAGTGATATAAGGGCAAATAATTAGTCAGTTTGCTGTTGCACCTATTGAAAATCAGAAATCCTGGCACTCTAGATTATCAAGATCAGCCATTAGATCCAGATGTACTTTCTGGTAACCCCTGCATTAATATGCTTAAGAACTCTGGAAGAGACTGCTTGAAAACTCATTGTAGATGAAGCAAATAAATAATATTTACTAAATGTTTTTGCTTACTTCTGCCAGCAGGTAGCATGCATCACATGACCACAGCTGCCTGTATGAGTTCCACATGACAAATCAGGATTCATGAAGAGAGGATCTATTTTATCTGTTTAAGAAAAAAATGTACACCATCATATCAAATGTGAATTTACATTTGGCAAAATCTTTTCTAACAAAATTAAGACATCTAATTCTGACAGAGAAGCATGGTTTCAGAGAACTAGGAAGAGCTCTAACCATATAAATTTAGAAATGGACCATTAAATGAGACTTCTATGTTATGTCTCAAATACAGAGTATATCAGCTTTACTCTTAAATTTCATTATATTAAAGGTCAGGTTGTGTGTTTTTTTCAAGTCAAAGGCAAAAGGGCCCACCAGAGTCTAAACTCTGAACCATAATCTGTACAAAGTTAATTTTTATTATATAATACCAGAATGAAAAGCAAACCAGAGATATTTTGTTTCTCTTGTGATTTTTCATAACAATGGCAGGATGAGAAAAGGTAACTTTACCTCCCCCCCATGAAGTTTACTTTAGACAATAAAACACAGAATACAGTTTGTTTAGAGAAACTGGGGCATCTCCTTTGTACCTTTTCTCAACTGCAAGGACAGAATACTAACGTGTTTCTCTCCAGAGTTAGTATCACACCTAACGTAAGAGTGTACAATTTACATTGATGTCCCTTTCTCTCTGCACTCCTCAATCTGTTCTAGAAGATTAGCAATAGTATTTAATAATAATAAATAATAATAAATTTTTATTTGTAGCCCGCCCCTCTGCTAGGCAATCGGGGCGGGGGACAGCAATAGTTAAAACAGAACAACGTTAAAACATTCCCTCTCCCCATAACCCCTACCTCCCCCCTCCCCATCCCCTTAAAATAGAATTAAACCGAAGAATAATTAAAATACAATATTAGTTAAATCAATAAATTAAAAACAAGATTTTCCGAGGAGACAGACAAATGGGGACCCCTTTAAGGGCCGACCGTTATTCCGGGAAGGCCTGCCGAAAGAGATCCGTCTTTACTGCTTTCTTGAAAGCAGCAAGAGTGGTAGTAAGACGGATCTCATCCGGCAGGCCATTCCAAAGTCTGGGAGCGGTTGCAGAGAAGGCCCTCTGGGAGGTCTGGGACAGCCTAGTTTTTATTGGCTGTAACAGATTCCTCCCAGAGGACCGCAGGGTGCGGGGGGGGTCATATGGGGAGAGGCGGTTACATTTACATTTCTATAGTGCTTAAAAGTGAACTCAGCACTCTCTAAGCAGTTTACAACGTGTACGCCAATTGCCCCCAACAAGCTGGGTACTCATTTTAGTGACCTGCGAAGGAATGGAAGGCTGAGTTGACCTTGGAGCCCCTCAGGATCAAACTCACAACATTGTGGCTGCAGTACTGGCATTTAACCATTGCGCGACCAGGGCTCCTGTTTAGGGAACCATTCTAGAACAAATAGTTTAGGGCCAAGAGGAGCTGAAAGGGAGAATGTATCTTCCTGTTCTGCAGATGGAAGCTTCCTGGTGGCAAAAATTAGTTGAATTTTGCTATACATATTTCCTTCAAGATGACTTATAAAAAAACATTAAAAATTCTTCAATACAAGAGATATAGTTATGTAACTTTGCACTAACAGATGCATTACCAGAATGGGACCTGAACCTATACTAGTACCAAGCCAGTGGCTTGGGGGAAAAATGATACACACCTTCTGAAAGTTCTAGCATCTTCCCCCTATGCTGGGTTAAGGCAGTGGATTTCTGGACACAGGCAGATAAAACCATGGCAGCACACTCTAGCTTCACTTCCTGTTCTTCCTGGCATAAGATGCATGTCAAGACTTCTTTTTCTGTTATAGATGGTCCTCTCTTAGCCCCCAAGGCAATTCTGGTATAATCGATAATTGGTGGACTGCTTGAAAGACACAAAAAGACTCAAACTAGCAAACTTGTAGCTAGCAATTATGTTCAAACAAACATTGTTTATCTAAAATCAAATTATGCTTTAAAATTATGTATGCACTACTTTAGTTCCCAGTTGAACTTCAATGAAAGGCGAAACTTTAAAAAAAAAAGTGGGGGAGAAAGAAAGCTGAGATTCAACATAACATGTATGAAGTAGTGAAACTTAATAGATCTGAACAGAAATGTATTAATACAGCAACCTGCAAAAAGCTATTCACATTTTTCTAAGCTCTGTGATGGAACATAATCATTAATTTAGTATTTGAAAATAATTTTAATGTACTTAGGTTTAAAAGTGAGTCTAAATTTTGTTCAGCATTATCTTTCCCAGGGATTTTATCTGCCTGGAGTAGGCCCCAGGATATGATTAAATTATTACTTCACTAACTACAATGAGAAGCGGATAACGGAACTAAAATCTTTCTTGGCCTTGTGAGATAAAACTTCATGTTCAAGTACACTTATGATCTCTCAGTGACTTTTTCATGGGAACTGGAGGAAGAAGGATGCCTGTTTCCAGTTTCTTCCCAGGTAAAAATCTGGGAGGAGAAATAATAATTGATGAGGTCAAGCCTTGACAATCATGCATCAAATTTTAGCATGGTCACTACCTTACCCTAATACATGGAATGGACATAAGCCTTTTCCCATATTAATACCACATCTAATTTTAGAAAGTGTCCCTCTTTTCTTAGGTTTATGTTGTCCAAATAAAAGGGGTATCAATGGTTTCAAATCTAGTTAGTTGCTGAACAGGCAGAAGAGAATTCACAGTAAGTCATAAGGAATTTTTGTATTGGTGTAGTTAAAGTTTGGTCCTCATGATACTGATCAATTCCTGCCATTCCTCACCACTGGCTATGCTGGCTAGGCTGATGAGAGTTGCAGTTTAGCAACATCTGGAGGACCACACATTCTTCATCTAGGTTTTGATAGATTTGACTTAGACCTGCAAAATGTATGGGAGAACAGAAAATATTAAGTTATATCCCATTATGTGCTTCCATCAGTGAAACAGAAAGTGCTGGAGGATCAAATTCTCTCTCAGTACTGAAGGCCTCCAAATCTATTCCAGAAGGTTGAGGGATCCTGCAGAGCAGAGATGGGGTGGGGCTTCAGGAGAGGAAGGAAAGGCAAACTCTTGCAGGGTGTGTGTGGGGAAGTCTGAAGTGTAGTGTTGGATTTAACCCACTGAATACTTCTTCTAGAAGAAGGTTTCTGCTGGCACACTTTATAAAAAGCAGATAGAAGGTGAAAATCAATTCTCAAGTACATGTTTACAATGTTCTATTTTACCCATATGCTGAAAACCAGTCAAGGGAATTATGTTCATCAGAATAAGGGATGATATCCTGGCTACACAGAAGCCTATAAAACTCTTCCATCAACCATCAATTTACATTATTTTGTATTATATATTGTCAAAAACTAGCCAAAAGTTTATTATAGAACATTGTCTTTTCCTACCTCTCCTCTTCCATAGGATCTCTTCCCTGTACTTCTTGTGTGTTTTCATATAACAGCTTATGAGTTTCAATGAAATTCTTCTGTAAAGCAGACATCTGGGCCATGATTTTCTGGCGATGAAGTCTGGCTGCTTCTGCTTTCCTCTTCCTTTCAGCTTTCTCTTTGTCCTGAATTCTTTGCATCTTATTTAGCAGAAGAAAAAAACCAAAAACAAAATAAAGCAAGAAATGGTATCTTTCAAGAATGATTTGTATAGGCTACTTTAATGGTTGTAGGCATAACAAGGTATGTTTAAACTTTAATGGATGTAGAGCCCTTGTAGGCTTGTCAAAATACTGTTGCTGCACATTATTTTCCCCTCAGAATTCAAAGCTAAGCCATAACCATTATCCTTAGCTGCTGGCTAAGTTAGATGACTAATTCAGTTAGATGACTAACTGGACAAGTAAGAGCTATTTTTCTTTAAACAATATTGCCACAATCGAATTACTGGAATGAAGAAGACTATACTTGCTCTGCCTTGTCTTTAGAATCAGTGTTCTAAAAATGCTGCATGAATGCAACACCTATAGGATAACAGTAATAATGCTAATGATACAATTTAAGCCAGTAAATTGTAGATAACAAAATGCTGCTCCTTCAGCCTAAATGATCCACCCTTCTTTGGAAGAGGGAAAATAAAGGTAATTTTCAGGGCAAGAAAGTTCACACCAGCACTTACTGTGATCTGCCTCTACACAGACTAGTTACAGAAAAATCTGTCAGAAAGGCATACTGGTGAAAGAACACATTGAGAGATGCAGAAGTTTCTTACTAACCACATTAGATCCTCATTTGGAAAGTATGCAGTTCTTTCATTATACAAAGACACTGACCATACAAATACACTGCTAGTCCAATGTGCTGAAATTTGAAGGGAGAACAATCCAGCTGTCTTGAGTATGCATTATATATTTACTGTTTGTGGTTACCTCATTGGTTTTTGCAGATTCCAACCCAGAAGCTGCGGCAGCTACTGTGGGAAGGCAAGACTTCTCTCTTAGACATTTTACTGTTTCAAACATCTGTAAAAAGAGATTTAATCGTTAAAACAAGAATGGATTCTGCATGTTGTGTATGCAGCATATAAAATTTATATTTGCCTTGTGAGAAATGTATGTGGACCTGAGACACACTGTAATAATAACAGTACCAGCATTCAATGCTGCTTCTACCACCACTATCCCCCCTCCTTCTCTCACTATCTTTACTTGAAAGTAGAAATTCAATACCGTTAATAATTTCTCTAACACCCAGTTTCTGAATAGTTGGGCTACGTTAGCATTAATCTTAGTGAGTCAGTCAGCACAGGTAGTAAACTGCTAGCGATAGGAAATTTGCTGCTCCCTGCCCTTCCTGGGCATTTGTCATTCAAGCTCTTGTATTTGTAAAAATTGTGTTTAGAGGCAACAGAATCTTCAAACGAAGAGGAAGCACCTCTACTTCTTTCTGTATGTGTGTTGGAGGGAACCATCCTGCTGAGGACAGATGAGATACCAAGATGAAATAGGAACAAAAGAAATTTATTTGGCCAAACCAGTCTCTGGGTTTTCTACCCAAAGTTCCTCTGCAATTAGCCAGACCTTTCAGCAGTATATTGATTTGGGGGATAGTGTAACAAGAAATGCTGTTTTTATGCAGAAGTTCCTATCTCTTGTTTTAAAAATGTTTTATTTTATCCTTTCATTTTGGGTAAAACTATTGTGCAGTATTACAGTATTACAGACCTGGAAGACAGACCTGGAGTTGTTTTTATATAACCTATATGATACACATGCTTGTATCTGGGGACCTATCAAAGCTGGTAGGTGTGTCTTGACTACTCCCTCTATTCCATCCGATGTTGTCTGGGGGAGAGGCAACAGGCTCAGCACCATCGGGCCTAGACTAAGAAGAGCCCTTACCTTTTGAGGGGCGGGTGGGTTTGGGATTTATATGTTCTGTTTACATTGTATTAGCATATCTTTATGTAAATTTTAATGTTGTAAGCCGCCCCGATTGCTCTGCAGAGGGGCGGGATATAAATTATTATTATTATTATTATTATTATTATTATTGTTGTAGTCAATGGACCTATAAATCAACTTCCTTTGAATGTGAAGTTCTATTTGTCAGATTTGTCAGATTTATTTGGAAATGGGGCTACTCTTTTCTGTATTTTCTGCATAAGAAACTTCTCTGAATTTAGATGGTCTAATAACTGCTTCAGAGACCAGGACGTGGAACAATGGATTCAAGCTACAGGAAAAGAGATTCCACCTAAATATTAAGAAGAACCTCATTATGGTAAGAGCTGTTGAACAGTGGAATATGCTGTCTTGGAATGTGGTTGACCCCTTCTTTGGAGGCTTTTAAACAGAGGCTGGGTGGCCATCTATTGGGAGTGCTTTGCTTGTGTTTTCTTGCACAACAGGGGGTTGGACTGGATGGTTCTTGTGGTCTCTTCCAACTCTTTGATTCCAGGATTCTAACCAGGAAGTGAAACAGATGTTGATTGCCAGTTGATTCCATATTACAAAAAGGTGTCTCTAATTTGTGGTGAAAATTGTTTTGTCATGCAAAATCTTTTTGTTGTTGTTAACTGCCTTCAAGTCAATTTTGAACCATGGCAACCCTGTGGATGAGACATCTCCAAGACTCCTTGTCTTCCACTGCTCTGCTTAATTCCTGAAAACTTATACCTGTGACCTCCCTAATACAATCCATCAATCTAGCATGTGGCCTTCCTCTCTTTCTAAGGGCCTTTTCTCAAAAAGGTGCCTTGAGGCGGAAGAAACAGTTCTGCTGGGTCTGGGGGGGGTGAAGCCTATCAATGAGAATAGGAGGCCATGTTATGCATTTTCTTGAGGCAAAGGAATGTCCATCCTTTTCTAGAATTTTTTTCCCTACAATGGGGCAGATTTTGAAAGAAGCCAATGATGCCATAAATGAGGAAGTCCAGGTCAATAACTGATGAGGCAAAGAAGAACCAGCCAAAACACAAAGAACAGGGGGGGGGGAATCACCAAAAAAAAACCCTAGTCTGAGTCAAGAAACTGAAAGTGAAAGAATACTCTTGGAGGAGAAGATCTTAGCTGACATTACTGCTACAGCAGATGAAAAAGAACTGAGGCCCGAGGGGCAGGGCTACCTATATACCTAAGGGAAAAATGTGGGGTTGCAATTTTAGTTACCAGGGTGTTAACACTAAAATATGTAGGTATGAAAGTTAAACTTGATACAGTTCACTTTCACCAGCAGAGCAGCAAAAACTTGGTTCAGACTATAATTTAATATGCCCTCCTAAAGAATAAAGCCTCAGTTTGGTCATCTTGGCTTCCAGGGAGGTTGCCGGCTTGATCTGCTCTAGGATCCATTTGTTTGTCTTTTTGGCTGTCCATGGGATCTTCAGCACTCTTCTCCAGCACCACATCCATACATGGTGATAGGGAATACAATGGCTTGTATGGTTCAGTTATATATCTTTGCATTTCAGAATCTTTTCTAGTTCTTTCATAGCCACCTCCCCATTCTTAATCTTCTGATTTCCTGACTGCAGTCCCCATTTCTATCAATGTTTGATCCCAGGTATGGGAATTCTTTTACAATATCTATTTCTTCATTGTCTAGGTTGAACTTGTGAAGATCCTCAGTGATCATTTTGTTTTCTTTATGTTAACTATTAAGTCTGCCTTAGCACTTTCTTCTTTGATCTTCCTTAGTAGGTGTTCCAGGTCTGTGAGGTTTTCTGCTAGCATTATGGTGTCATCTGCATATCTTAGATTGTTGATAATTGTTGACAATTTCTGGGCAGCCATATTGAGTGGGTTGAGTGTTTAAATTCTTTTTAAAAACACTTGGGGAGAGTGTGACTGTTGCTGAGCAGGTGTGGCTTTGGTGAGTCACATTTGTGAGTCAATAGGGGGTGGAGCTAGCCAATTAGCTCTATACAACTCCTCCAAGAAGCTTTCCAGGTCAGTTTCTGCCATGAAGGAGAAGGAAAGCAGTTTCTGGAAAGGATTCTCCAGCTCATGTAATTCCACACAAAGTTGTCTTAAATACATTATTAATATGCTGATTCAAAAATTGAGGATGATGCAACTTGAAGTTAACAAGTTTGATCATGAGAGCTGTTTGATTTGAAGTACTTGGAGAATTAAATACTTTCTGTAATTTGTCCCATATTTGTTTTGCATCAGTTAAACCTTGAACATGGTAAGCAATGCTTACATATAAATATACAGACAAGCATATATATATATATATATATATATATATATATACTGCTTTCTCTGAACTTTCATCAAACTGTTGTTGATGTATTCCTGCTTCTGTGGGTCTCTGCCCATTTATTGCTTTAAATAGTCCCATTGTAGTCAGGTTCATCTGCATTTTCCATGACCACGTTTTATAATTTGTTCCAGTTAATATTTCAGTAATCATTGTGAAATTAGGATTAGTTGAAGCTATTTTCTATTGTTTGAGTAGAAAAAATATTTTTCTTGAAGTCATTATCTTCAGGAGAAGCAGTTTAAAATAATCTGGAACCACTTCTGAGACCTCACTGTGGCTAAACTGGCCCTCTTCTGAGAGCTCACTGGTTCTCCTCTGGGCCCATAACCCAAAAATGGGGGGTTGCAATTTTAGTTTCTAGGGTGTTAACCCTTTTAAAGGTAAACTAAAATATACAGGTATGAAAGTTAAACTTGTTAGAGTTCCCTTTCATCAGCAGAACAGCAAAAACATGGGTCAGGCTATAATTTAATATGCCTTCCTAAAGAATAAAGACTAACTCAAAAGGACAAACATGTCATTTGTGGTTTAAAAACTAACAATAATGGCTTTAATAAATATATACATAAAATAAACTAAAACCTAATCCAACTGGAGTTTATAAAGCAGGAAGAGAGATGTTAACCTCCCTCACAGGAGGACTGTTACAGATAGCTGACTGCAGTTACTGTCTGCTTACTGGCAGTTTGGAATGTTCAGAGAGTCAGTTAAACTGCCTCTTATGACTGACAGAATGAGAGAGGGGGTGGGGTGAAGTCCTGCCTAACTAAAGAGTAACAGGAGAATGCAAAACATATTTTTTTCCAACAGAAAAAGATAGAGCTACTGCCAAAACACCAACTCTATAGCTTTAGAAACTCCAGAAAATCTTACTGCACAGGGGCAGAAATCTCATTTTATGCGAGTCACAGAGAACACGAAGAAGCCGCTACTGAAAGGCCTTCTCTGTGCCTTCCCACTAAATGTGTATGTGAAGTTGGTAGGCTCAAGAGAAGGGTTCTCCTCCAAAGAATTTAAGACCAGAATACACTCATAAGGAAAAATGTGGTACTTCAAATACTCTTGCCCCAAGACATATAGTGCTGTATAAACTATAGTTAGACCAATAATCAGTGAAATTGTCAGAAGAGAATCACATGTTCTCCATAATCTAGTTCAGGGGTAGGCAACCTTTTTGAGTCGGGGGCCGGGTTGCTGTCCTTCAGACAATTGGGGGGGCGGGGGGGCAGCGAAGCACCAAAATAAATAAATAAATAAATAAATATTTTTTAAAAAAAAAAATTTTTAAATTAAAAAAATATGCATGCACACTTTCTCAGCCCCAGAAAAGCCATGGCAAAACCCCTGTGGAGATTTTGCCAAGAAAGCCCCAAGAACAAGTAATAACAACAATAATCAATATCATCATGGTGGGGGGCAGTGGCGGTGGCAGGACCAGCCTGGGACTGGTCCAAAGGCCTTGGAGGGCCGCATTCGGCCCCCGGGCCTTAGGTTGCCTACCCCTGATCTAGTTGAAGTAGTCTGGATAAGCTGAAATTTTCACTTATATACCAAAAGCTGAGCTTCATTACAACTCAAGCAACAACTCCCTTTCCTCAACTCAAAAATTCCTCTAAAGATGGAGTTTTTAAATAACTTTTAAAGTCTTAGCTTAAAGTAAATTTACTGACCATTCACCTCCCCTGCCAACTTAAATAAGGGCAAACAATTAATAACAATTTCAACAATATTTTTAAAGTTTGTCAGCTTTTAACATTTGTAAGTTTTGTATGTTCAGATCTTACCTGTAGAACCCAGTTTATCATGTCTTTTTGTGATTCCAATTGTTGAATTCCTTTCAGTTTTTCCAAAATCATCAGTATGTTCATTGCATTCAAAGCAGAGCTTCCTATTCCTTTGCAAAGAGATAGAGGAATTTAAGGTAGGAAAAATTGCACACATAATTGCAGAAGAGATATGATACCCTGACATTACAAAATGTCAACAAGACCGATTCCCAATATTTGTAGGAAGTCCCTATAACCATGAGTGGAAACAGATTAATGTTTTAATAGATTAATGACTTATCAGATGAATGTTTAATAATATGGTGATTATGAAGTAGCTATTTAGCTCCTCTGAGTAAAGTTAACAAAGGTCTCCATGGTACCTCACAACTGTATAGACTAGGATCTCAAATTATAAATGGATAGTAATTTTTTGTTCTAAACCGTGTATCTTATATTTGCTCAGTTGTCTCATTTTTTTGTATTTTAGCTTTGTAATTTTGGTAAATTTGCAAATTAATTAATTAGTTTATTTTTACTATGCTGGCTATGTGCTGTAATAAATCTATTCAATTCAATCACACATATATGTGCACAAGAAATGAGCATTGGCAGGGGACATTTGACCATTTAGATTTGTCAGGATACAATGCCCACAATCCCTCGTTATTCACCGTAGTGGCTGGGACTTCTGGAAACTGATGGCTGAACATCTGGAGCCTTTCACTCAACAGTTACAGCACTATGCTTCCATTTTAACTACTATGGCTACATCCCTGGAATTCTGGAGTTTGTAGTTTGTTGAAGCACTAGTTCTTTGGCTGAGAATTCTAAGCAGCTCTCTCTAAACTGCATATCACAGGATTTCACAGGATGTTACTACAGCAGTTAAAAGTGGAACCATAGCATTATAACTGTGTAATGTGAAAAGGTCCCTGGAAGGCCTAAGGATTACCACTAGTCTAGGTACAAACTTGCCTTCTGTCAAAGCAATCTATCATTATTATGCCAATTATATAAATATTTTCTTTTTAAAATGATAGGGTGCATCACTAAGGATATAACAATCTAAATGCAAGTCTATGAAGACATTTCCATTGCACCACGCGCTCATCACTACAAGCAATTTGAAAAAGTATTCCTGTCACCACTGAATGAAAAGGAAAATGGGACAGAACTCCAGGTGCTGAGAAAAAAAATTATTTGGCTCAATATATTTCAAACAATGGTCTTTCTTCAAGGGCACGCTAGAGAAATATACAGTCATCCCTTCCGATTCATGGGGGATCCATTCTGAACCCCCTGCAAATTGGAAACATCGCAAATATCCAAGCCCCATTGTTTTTAAGACTGTGCGCTCCTAGGCGCATGGCCCAGGTGCACACACAATTCTAACCCTCCGGGCTTCTCATCCGAAAATAGGAGGGATGACTGTATACCATATATAATCGACTATAAGTCGAACTGATGCATAAGTCAAGGACAGGTTTTGGGGCCAAAATTATGGATTTTAATATGACCTGAGGATGAGTCTAGGGTAAAACTTAGGGGCATGTAACAAATATTAAAGGATGAAGAAAAAGAAAACAATGCCAAAGAATTTTTTAAAGGTAAATTTTAAATTTTTTAAAGCTCACACTAAAGGCTAGATGGATGAGAGAATAGAGTGGGGGCCAGCACTTTGCGGACAGATTATGCTCTTGCCTTTCCTGTTTAAAATAAGAGTTAAAGTACAATATATACATTGACCTGTGGATAAGTTGACCCAGGTTTTTGGGATCAATTTTTTGACTAAAATGTCTAGACTTATACATGAGTATACACAGTAAATAAAGAGGGATGGGATTTTAAAAGTATAGAATTAAAATTTAAAATATTTAAAAACATATCTAAGTTGCACTATAAAACATTTAAAACAGTATAAAGATATTTTAGGATGACTAATTAGAGAACAGGCAGAAATATCAACACAATACAGTAACATGACAAAACAAAACAACCAAATATTTGTCAGATGCATCCGCAAATGTAAATAAAATAACTTACAAATATAACAATGCAGGACCTGTTTCATAGAAAAAAGTCTTCATAACACAACCAAATATCACAAAATTATGTATTATCTTTTGTAGAGGAAACTTTGTTCTTTAATATATAATGCATTTTTGCACTGTTTTTTTTTTTAATAAAGCAACTTAGATAAATTTGAAATATTTTAACTTTTCTTTAAATTTTAAACCACATGGTAGGAATCATGCATCCCTCCAGATGTTGGACTGCAAGTCCCATGAAACCTAGCCAGCATAGCCAACAATGAGGAATGCTGAGAGCTAAAATTCAACATCTAGAGATACACATGAATCCAACCCCTGGTCTATACAGTGCACTCAAAAGATTATTATCGCTAACATGTTAGGCCTGAAATTGTGGTGGTTTTTTTTTCTTTTTTCTTTTGCCCCTTTCCCCTTTTTCAACACATTGTTCTCCCTCATTTTCCTCTGCTGTTTGTGCTGTCCTGGTTTATTCCCCACCCCTCTTTTTTTAATTCTGCCCAAGGACAAACAGGGACTTGAAGTACAAGCTGGAAGCTGCCTACAGATTAAGGTTGACAATCTTAATGCAAGGGAATGCATATCTGCAGACAAATTCAGATCTGATCAACCTGAACACTTTTCTTCTTTCCATGATACACATGATACACATTCTGAAGCTTTTCTTTGATAAGCATTTTTCTGATGCTAATAGCTTCTCTAGGCTTTTTACAGGGAGAATAAATGTAGAGAACTTATGAAATTCTAATATTGATTTGAGTTTTTCTGTTATGCAACCTAAACTACAGCACCCACAAATAAAAAGGTGTATTGGGAGACCTGGACTATTTACTAGAAATTTTGCATATGAAATATGCTGAGTGAAAAATATGCTGCCATAAAAATCTTCATCTTTATAAGACAACAACACACTTACTTGATGCTTTGTGATAGAAATCAAATGTCACTTCTTCCTCTGGAACCTTCTCTAACTGCTGTTTCTCTTCCAATAAACCCAAAGCAAGGAGATGAAGAACCTACGCAGAAGCAAGTATGAAATATTGCTGCATACGTGCTTATCACTCAGGCTGCTGCAACGCTTCAGCTGGCATAACACAGCACTCTCTGATTAGCAGGATAAGTGTCCTTTTCTATGTTTGCCACGGCTGACATTTACAAAGAGAAAAATGCTGGCCATTAACTGGATACTTTAATAACTTGTACCTGAGAGTAAATTGAATATACAGTAACAAGTAATCAACTGCTCAACATGGTAGTGGCTCCAGAACTGCTGTTTTTAATTATAAACCATTAAATTCTGAACATTTTAAATTCTTTAATAAAATATATAATATATAGACAGGTTGCTCACTTGTAACTGTATTTCTTCGAGTGGTCATCTGTGAATTCACACAAATGGGTTATCTCTGCGCCTGTGCAGCTAGCTCGGAAAGTTCTGGTACCACTGGGCAAAACTTCAGTTGCAACTTTTTGGCGGTAGCTCCACACACCCCTATAAAGCCCCTTTCTCCAGTTCCAAAATGTAAGCCGCCAAACAGCGACAGCATGAATTTTAGCAAGAGCGGGACACAACTCTGGGGAGAATGGGCGGGATTTGTGTGAATTCACAGATGACCACTCGAAGAAATACAGTTACAGGTGAGCATCCTGTCCTTCTTCTTTGTGGTCTCTGCGAATCACACAAATGGGTTAATCAGAATGACAAGCTTCGGTCAGTGGAGGAGGGAGTGTCCTGACAACAAACTAAAATGTCAAACAAACAACATTTATTGTGAACAATAAACTGTAAACTTATCAATGCATAAACATAGACATTGAATTCATTTCTAGTGCAAAGCAGACAGTAACACTGCCCTCCCAAAAGGGGCTTCTTGCCTTTCCCTCGTGATAAAAAGTCAAAGGTTGGGACCAGACAGCAGCCTTGCAGACATCCTCCAAAGACACCCCAGACAAAAAAGTGGAGGATGTAGCTACTGCCCTAGTTGAGTGCGCCCACACCCGGCCCAGAGGGGTCTTGCCCACCAGTTCATAGCAGAGATGTATGGCAGAGGTCACCCACTTGGAAAACCTCTGAGCCGAAACCGGCAGTCCTTTCTTGGCCTCAGATTAGCATACAAACAGTCTCTATGAGCTCCTTGAACCTGAGATCCTATCAAGATAAAAGGCCAAGGCCCTGCGAATGTCCAAAGTGTGTAGCTGCCTTTCGGTACCAGTGGTTGGGTTTGAGACCAGGGTGGGAAGCACAATGTCTTGGTTGATATGAAAGGCCAACACTACTTTAGGCAAAACATGATGTCTGTACAGAGAAGCAGAGGTGATGGCCACTAAGAAAGCTGTCTTCCAGGTCAGCAATCTTAAGTCCATTGTGGCCATTGGCTCAAATGGTCTGGAAGAAAGGTGAGTCAACATCAAGTCCAAACTCCAAGCCAGGGTCAGTACCAAGGCTGGGGGGTGCAAATTATTAAGTCCCTTAAGGAATCTTTTTACCAAAGAATCCAGGAAGAGAGAGGGCCTGCCCTTGAGTTGGTAATGAGAGCATAAGGCAGATAAATAACACTTGATAGAATTCAAGCACAATCCTGTGTTGACCAGCGACATTTAAAAAGTCCAAGATGGTTGGGATCGACGCACGGGATGGAGAAATGTCTCTAACTGACAGGAAGTCCAGGAAGTTGTTCCATTTGAACAAATAATATTTTATGGTGGAAGGCTTCTGGGCAGCCCTGACCACCGACTGTATGGATGGGAACATGTTCGGTATGGACAGAGCCTTCATGCCACCAGAGGAAGGCTGTTTCTGTCCAGGTGTAGAACTCGACTGTTGTGTAGGGTCAACAGATTGGGATGGGGTTCGAGACGGTGGTACTCCTCCCATGCCAGCAACAGAAGAGGGGCAAACCATGGCTGCCGTGGCCACCATAGCATAATCAGGATGGCATCCGTCCCATCGGACCTCAGTTTGGCCACCACCCTCGTGGAACGGAGGGAAGGCATAGAACATCCGTCCTGACCACTCTAGCTGGAAGGCATCTCCTAGCAACCATTGAGCTTGAACCTGAGAACAGAACCTTGTACAGTGGGCATTCTGGGGGGTTGCAAACAGATTGATCTCCGGTGTGCCCCAGATGGAGAAGAGGTTAGAGACTACATCTGGGTGTAGATGCCACTCGTGGCATGGATTGGAGGACCTGCTGAGCTGGTCCGCCAGCTGATTGTCCTCTCCCGGCAGGTGCATCGACTGAAGCAGAATTCTGTTGGTAATGCACCAGTCCCATATGTGAATGGTGATTTGAAGCAGTGTGTGGGACTTCGTGCCTCCCTGCTTGTTCAAACAGAACATGATGGTGTTGTCTATCAGCAGTAAGACCACTTTTCCTGATAGCTGACTTCAAAAAGCCCTCTATGTCTTTTCCATAGCCAGCATCTCTAGGGCATTGATGTGGAGTCTCTTCTCCTGTAATGACCACTCTCCTCTGATGGTCAGGTCCTGGGTGTGTGCCCCCCATCCCTCCAGGGATGCATCTGTGGTCAAAGTCATTCGGGCCCGAGGGGTAAGGAAAGATACTCCCGACACACAATGTCTGGTTCGAGCCACCAGCGCAAAGACATGGCTATGGCCCTCGGTACCGTGAGCCACTTCGAAGGAGGATCGCACACGGGATCAAAGACATATAGGAACCAAAACTGCATAGGCCTCAGACGTAAGCGATTCCACTGAGTCATGAAGGTGGTCGAAGCCATGTGTCCCAGAGCTACTTGGATCACATGCGCCCTGACTAGTCTGTGGGAGAGGCAGTCCCTTATGGCTGTGCAGAGGGCTTGGAATCTGTCCTGGAAGGCCATGGCCCTGTCAGAGTCGAGGAGAGCACTAATAAATCTGACCTGCTTGGATGGAGATAGGTTCGATTTTTCCTCGTTGACCATGAGACCGAGAGAGTCCAAGAGTGTTAAAGCGAACTGGATGTCCTGCTGGAGTCTTTGCTGCGATGGTGCAGTGAAGAGCCAGTCGTCCAAGTACGGAAAGACGGTGATCCCTTTCCGTCGGAGGTAGGCCGCTACTGGCGCCATGCATTTCATGAACACTCTCGGAGCCAATGAGAGTCCAAAGGGTAGGACCCTGTATTGGTAGATCTTGGTCCCAATGATGAAGGCAAGGAATCTCCTGTGATCTCTCTGAATGCTGATGTGGGAATAAGCATCTTTGAGATTGAGGGTCACAAAGCAATGTCCTCTGTAAGAGTGGCAAAACAGAAGCGAGAGTTACCATACAAAACCGCCGGTAACACACAAATGAATTTAAATGTCTTAAATCCAGAATGGGCCTAACGCCTGAATCCTTTTTCGGCACCGTAAAGTACCTAGAAAAAAAGCAATATTGGGCTTGAGAGGGGTCTACGGGCTCGATAGTACCCTTTTCTAACAATTAGTGCACTTCGTCGCATAAGGTGTCTGAGGGATTAGTGGACAGGACAGCCCTGGTGGTCGGGAGCTCCTCGAACTCGAGTGCATAGCCCCTGCAGACAATATCAAGCACCCAAGAATCAGAGGTGATTGAGGCCCAGGTGTCAAAATAGGCCTCTAGCCTGTCCCCAAAAGGGGGAGTGACAAAGTGCGCCGCCCCACATCACAGCCTCCTCTTGCCTGGTTCCATGGGTTTCTTTTGGAAGTCCTGCCAATACCGAGGGATGGACTGCTGGCGTCGTCCTGAAGAAGAGGAGGAGGATTGCGACGGCTGTCTCTGGCAGTGCTGGCCTACTGGAGCCCTGGTGGCGCAGTGGTTAAATGCCTGTACTGCAGCCATTCACTCATAGACCACAACGTTGCGAGTTCAGTACTAGCCAGGGCTCAGGCTAGACTCAGGCCTGCATCCTTCCAAGGACGCTAAAATGAGTACCCAACTGTTGGGGGGCAATGAGCTTACAGTTGTAAACCGCTTAGACATCCCATAGTGCAATACGAAGCGGTATATAAATGAAGCTGCTTTGCTTTACTGCTGACCTTGCTGTTCCTGGGGTTGGTACAGCCACTGTTGGTAGGGCTGGTACCAGGGACGCTAACCTCCATAACGCCTTTGAGGTGGTTGGAAGGCGGGTGAGGACATGCCATGCTTTCTAGCCACTGCCTTCATACAGTAACGAGAGTTTAATTTCTCGTCCATCTCTTGATTAAAGAGGCTGGAGTCATCGAATGGCATATCTTCGATGGCAGTCCTCACCTGTGGGATCAGATCCGCAGCCCTTATCCAAGCGTGCCTGTGAAGAGCTACCGAGCCCAATACCATCTTCGCGGCACAGTCAGTGGAATGATGAGCAGAAATAATCTGTTGTCCTCCAAGGGCGTGAACTTCGGCCTAAATGGCCATGACCATCGCCTTATCCTCGTCCGAAACTGAGGCCAGTAAGGGCTCAAGTCTCTCCATCAAGTGCTGGACATAGGCCTCCATACACAATGTGTAATTGGCGACCATAAGATCCAGCACTACAGCCGCATAGATTTTCTTGACCACCGCATCCAGTTTCCTGCTCTTCTGGTCCATTGATGAAGACGAGGTCCGAGGGGTGAAGGCCAACTGCGATCCCTCAACAATAGTCAAGTTAGGCCGCAGGTGTTCGAAGAGCCAGCTCAGTCCCGAAGATGAGATGTAGTAGAGATTCTCAATCTTTCGGGACATTGATGGAACGGTAGCTGGAGTCACCCACAACCTCTTCGTTATCTTCTCCAGGGATGGGAGGTATGCGATGGCAGGTGGTGTTGGTACCTTACCATGCACCCTCTTCTCCATTGGATCGACAGCCTCCTCGTCTGTGCGAGCCACCTCGATCTCGAGAGCATTTGTTATCCTGATAACTTGGTCAGAGAAGGACTTGACATCATCAGTTGGTGAGGACATGCCAAGTTAAGTCGTAGGTCAAAATCGAAAGTAGAGAGCGACTCTAGTAAGCTAAGTTCCTTGCTAGCTGCTAATGTGGCGGACGAAAGGAACTGGAGAAAGAGCGGGAATGCCAGGGGCTTTATGGGGTGGGCGGAGCTACCACCAAAAAGTTGCAACTGAAGTTTTGCCCAGTGATACCAGAACTTTCTGAGCTAGCTGAGCAGGTGCAGATATAACCCATTTGTGTGATTCGCAGAGACCACGAAGAAGAAACAATACATAGATTGGCATATAGCAATAGCAGTTTCACTTATATACCGCTTAATACAGCACTAGGCAGTCTCTAGGCGTTTTACAACTGTTTACAAAACAGGCATCAGTGACAGACTGCTGCAGCGGTAACACTGTGGGATACTTTGACCTGACTCTTGCTCTTCAGCTAGGTAAACAATGTTAATATTATTGTTTTTCTCTTCTTCACAAGTTTTTGTCTTTCACTTTTTCATGCCCCCCCCAGTAACTGCAAACCTCTGGGTGCTGCAGCAGACACTTCTGAGGGGTTACAACCTTTAGAACATGAAAGCTATGGGAACAGCCAGTGAAACTCCTAGAGGTGCATAGTCAACAAAGAAAAGACAAAAAAAAAAGTGTGTGTGAGAGAGAGAGACAGAAGAAAATATGTGAAAAGAAAAAAAGAAGAATATATCTGGCTTCCTCCCCACATGCCCCTCCACTTGGAAAGAACTTAATGACAGTGGATGTTCAATACCTTACCACACAAATAGCTCCCTGGGAATTATTTGAAGAGCAGATTATATATGGCTGGAATATGTAATGACAAAAAACATTCAAGGCACTAAAGATAAAAGCATTGCAAAAGCACCCTCAAAGTCAGAAATCCCCCCCAAAATATGGGTGGCGAACATACCATTTGGATCATAGCTTCTGTCCACAAGTGGCTTTCCAACTCTAGTGCTCTTTGTAAAACAGTCCTAAGAATGTGCATCATGACATCACAGTTCAGAACTGTCACCACATTTCTGAAAGCAGCACTGAATTCAGGAGGTGGAGGAGGTGGCAGCGCTGAAAAAGCAAACATATACTAATACATAAAAAACTTCCTAATGGTTTTATGATGCCATGAAAGCTTGTTCTACCGTTGGTATTACAAAAGCTCACATTTGGCTGCAAGCCAGTACACAATTTATAGAAATGTGTAAGTTGGATCTCATTTTAGTACATCATGGGGGGGAAGCAGATAGCTGGGAAGGAGCGGCCTCTGGTTGCTCCAGCTGCAATTGAGCTGGGACTGTGGCGACCACATGGCCCACTCCAAAAGCGGGCTGCCACCATAGGTCTCAAGGCATGCTGGCCAGGAGTCAGTTTAAACCTTTTTGTGGCAGTGTTGGTCTCTCTTTTGGCAGCATCAGAGCAGCTTCCTGCTGCTTTGGGGGTGTGCTTCATCTAAAAGCCATGCCCCCAAAGCAGTGTGTTCTGCAGTGTGTTATGGTCCCAAGTGGAGACGCTAGGAACTGAACCTGAAACCTCGCATATATGTAACAAGCACTCTGCTACTGACTCTGCAACATGTACCTGCAGGTACTACATCCAGATATGCCAGTCATAGAAGCTCCGTTGTCTGCTTGTGTGTATTATTATTATTATTATCATTATGAAGTATTTATACCCCGCTCTTCAGCCAAAGGCTATCAGAGTAGGGCATGTATGCACATAGGCCCACTCCCGAACATGACTATGAGCCTGAAACCTTTGCAGGTCTTTGAGTATTGGCTTCCAGAAACTATTCCTCTACCTCCTTTTTTTATTTTTGCATTTGTATTGATAACCAATCAGATGGACAAACAATTTTGATCAATATTTTCCAAACAGACTATATTAAACTCAAAACCAAACTAAATTTTATCTTGAACACTGTCACTCTAGCTTCCCCAATAACATACAAGTTACTCAGTATTCCTATTTGATTATTTCTTTTATAAAAAAGCAGTTTCTCAAATTATCTAATCTCTCAAAGATCCTTATTTTCTCAACAATTGAATAATCTTGTGTTGTACTAAGCCATTACTAAAACATACACTTTACCCACAATAATTTAGACGTCAAGGAAAATAACAGTGCTAATAACAGGCAGCTCTGCCAAATAACTTAATTAAATTGGAATATTTCTGTTTTATTATTGATAGAGATTGATGCTACAGAATTATATATGTCCCATCCACCCACTGTAGGAATTTAATATTTACGGTAATTTAATTTAATCTTAACGTCAATAAAACTTGATAAAGATAATCCCACTTAATTCTATCAAATGTCTTTTCAGAATCCAAAAATAACAGCCCATATTGTTCTTGTTTCTTAATTTTATCAGCCAGGTTTATAATTCTGTGATTATTAATTGAAAGCTTCCTGCATGGTCTTGAGGTCTGGCTGTAAAAATGACAGATTGGAAAGGTGATTCAACGAGGTCATCTGGGAACTGGGAAGGAGGTGGTGGTGAAGTGGGTAGAGCTTAGGGAATGTTTAAAGTAAAAACAATTTGTTACAATAAAATAAGTAGAGAGCCAGACTATGTGTTTGATATTGAGATATTTAGAAACAGATTGTTATTTATTAAACCTATTGTTTTTTACATCTATGCCCAAGTATCATTTTTGTGAGGATTCTGAGAGATGAGCAATCGTGCATATACAAAACTGAACCCAAAATGTGTTGGACCAGTGTTGTAGCAACAATAGAGCCCCGAAATTATATACTCACATCTCTCTGTATACTCTTTCAGACCTCCAACTTTTAAATTGCATTGCTTCAACAAAATGTTCAGTTTCTAAATCTCACCCTTAGCTTTGACTATCTCATTTTTGTGATTGTGTTGTTCTACTATAGCCTCCTGGGTCTGTACTTTTTGTTCTTCGCATTATATTTACCAAGCTCCACTTACTGCATATATTCTTGTAATTTAGTTCTAATTTCTGTTATTTTAACTTCAAAATCTTTAATAGTAGTAGGCAGTCCTTAATCTTTTGAATCATTCCTTTATTCTTTTCTGTAACAGTTTCTCTGATTTTCCATCAGTCTCTTTCCATCTTTCCTTTATTTCTTCAATTAACATTTGCACAACATTCTCTGATATTTTAGCACTTTTTCATTTATTTGATTGGAACCCTGAGGGGGCATTATATTACCAGAAAAAACAGTTGTGTAAGTGATTGTGCGTTAACAGAGGTTCCATAATTTCAATCCCTAGTGTAGCCAGTTTTTCTGTAATTACACACACAGTTTATCCCTTACCTTTTGACTTGAAGGATGATGAACTAATTGACGATTGCATAATTAGTGAGCTCAAGTACATGGCACCCATTTGCAAATATTTCCAAACTAACATAATTGTGCTGGTGCATATTAGGCTACTCTAAAAGTATGTAAGGCCTGGCCTCTAACTTTAAATTCTTTTATTCCATCAATTACAGTATGTCTTACATCTTCTATTAATGCTCCTTTTTGTACATATTTCGCATCTACCTCTTTGGCTGCATCTGCACTACAGAAATGATCCATTCTGACACCAATTTAATTGCCATGAGTCAATGCTATGGAATTCTGGGAACTGTACTTTGCTGTGGCACCAGAGCACTGATGAGGAAGGCTAAATGTCTTACAAAACTACAATTCCCATAATTCCATAGCACTGAGCCATAGCAGTTAAAGTAGTGTCAAACTGGATTAGTTTTGCAGTGCAAATGCAGCCTTTATCTGATTTTTCTGTCTCTTTATATCTCTTAAGCAGCATAAAAAAATATGTTATTTTACAAACTGATGAGCTAACCTGCGTGTTTCCCAGGCATACCAAATACCTATAATACATGAATATGGCAATGCAAAAGAACAGTATCAGGTTGAAACACAATTCCTTCAAATAAATAGCAAATAATAATTGAGCCTCATTTGTAACCATTCAAGCAATTATCACCTCTGAATCAAAGCTTTTATTTTATGAAAACTACTACAGTGCAGACACACTATCAACTTCCTGTGTTTTTATTTCCCATTAACTCTCATTTTGGGAGGGAGAAAGGTAGGAGACAAATCTAGTAAGTAATTTTATTTCAACTTTTTACCTTCATCTTTGTTTTCTTGTGCCCTTCTTTTCTTTTCCATGTGTTCAGCCTGTAAGAAGATTCAACCAATTTACTCTCAGCATATCCAAAAAGAGGTTTGAGAAGGGGAATAATAGGGGTTGTAGCCTGGAGGGTGCCAGCTTGGGGGGAAACAGTGTAGGTGATAATACAAATTCATGCCCATTCTTTTATTGTGTATGTTATATTTCTTTACCTTGCTGTGTTGAGTCTTGGTATAATGGTAAAAGAATAAATTGTACTCCTTGAGGCACTCGTCTTTCAGTTCATAAACTCCATGGCCTGATACACCTGGTTTTCTTTGTTTAAACAAAAAAAGTCATTACCAGATCAGAATAACATATTGGCTGATTGGCTGTAATCCAATGATGCATTACCTATTAAAAACACTATCCGAAACAAAAATGAGTTTTTACTATATAGAACAATTTAAGAGCTTTGCTTGTCCAACCAAGGGTCTTACATCTTGTTCCTTTCACAATATCACATCTTTCCTTCATCTTTTTACAAACTTTGTTGTTGTGTGACTTCAAGTTGTTTTTGACATATGACAACTGTAAGGTCACCCCATCATGGTGTTTTTGGGTGAGATTTATTCACAGGTAAATTGCCATTATCTTTCTCTTAGGCTGAGAGTGTGAGACTTGCCCAGGTTCACCCAGTGGATTTCTGTGGCTGAGCAGAGATTTGGATCCTGGTTTGTCAGAGTCCTAGTCTAACACTGAAGCCACTATACCACACTGGCTCTTTTTTATCCTAAACTAGACAGGGCTAAATGTTGCAATGTTTTCTTACCGAAAACTTGCTCTCAACCCTTGATACTTTTGTCAATAAGTTTTCTCCTTTGATATGATATTGTTGATAATGTCAATTTCCAGTTTCCACATCTTTACAAGCCCTACAATATTCAGATACAATACGTGGACACTAGCACCCCACAGAGTATTCCAAAGGATGCCACATCATAGAGCTGTATAAAGGCATTAAGAGTACTAGCAATTTGGAAAAAGGAAAGGAAGTGTGATAACATTACTAAATATATAAAATCTCAATTGCCAATTTATAAACAGTATGGTACCACATAAAGACTGAAACATGGTACATGACACAGAGGAGCTACTCACAGACATACTACACAACATATTAGTCCCACCTTAATACATTTGCCTAGCATCTGTTCCCACTGAAAAGTGTTGAAGTATTTTTTAAAAAAAATCTATCAAGTTCTATGCAGTTTACATATTATCTCTCTTAATCTAATACTCTTTGATGAAGGTAAAATTCTCAAGATGCAAGAACGTATTGCAATGCTAATATATCACAAGATATGACACTTGTAATATTAATTTTATTGGAGGCTGTCCTTTCCTTTTTAAATAATTAATGACATTCATCAGTTTTGAAATGGGATTCCAAGTAAATTCTTCAAGTTCACATAATGTGAAGATGAATGGCTGTGGACTATCTTCCTTACCCATCACTGTTGAACCATTTTAAAAATATACAGCAGTAAGACATGTTAGTCATATTGAAGGAAAAACAATTCACACAGAATAACAAAGCAAGATCCAACTAGGTTAAATTAACATGTGCTTTAAGATATGCCACAGAACGGGAGCTCTTGGGCAGACAAGTTGATTTAGTAAACAACTCCCCAGATAGTTTAAAAAACCCCACAATTACTAAATTACTTTGATATTTAAGTAAATGGCTAGATATCATTACAACAGTTTTAAAATCTTTGCTTCTTAGAAAACGTTGAAAGAAAACACACATCAAATTTTATGTCTGTTGCAGAGGAGCAAACATGGCCCATCACTACGGTTAACTATTGATTTAAAAATGAGGAACAGCTTACTTGAATGTGGCTACCTTGTTGATGACCTTCTCCAAACCAGTCTCATTATTTTCCTGTTAAAAGATATGTGACATACTTTAGCCAAAGGGTTTATAAAGCAGTATACACTAAAAAGAACAGGTTGCTTATCTGTAAATTGTGGTTCTTTGAGAGGTCATCTGTGAACTCACACAAGTGACTCACACAAATGGGTCATTTATGCACCTGCACAGCAGAGGTTTGAAACCTATCAAAGCTCCTACCATGTTTTTGGTGGCAGCTCCACCCCCTTCTGTGTGCATGTCTGGTGCTTTTCACCCCCTTTCCTCTCAGTTCCATAGACCACCACAGCATCATGGCAGCTCTATATGAAAGAGAAACACAGTGGGGAGGAGGACAGTGTAGTGTGACTTCATAGGTGACCACTCAAAGAATCACAGTTGTAAGTAAGCAACCTGTTCTTCTTCTCTGTGATCTCTGTGATTCACACAAATGAATGACTAGAAAGCTATACACACTGGTGGCTGGGAAGTGTGGCAGTGGAGATGAGATGCCAAAACTGCTCAGCCAAAAGAAGCTTCTTGCTGTTGATGGACATCCAATCTACAGTGGGGAATAAATATAGTAAACTTCAATCATGTCACTGCATTGCAGATATCTTGTAAAGGTACACAGTCCAAATACAGTCTAGGTCAGCATTGCTCTGGGTAAATGACTTCGAATCTGAGGCAGTGTAGGTACCTTGGCCAGCTCAAAGGCAGCACATCAAACAGAAATTTTGCAAAGTGGAACAAGATTGCTTTTGGGCCTGGGAAGGAGCTCCTCTCAAAATTACAGATTTAAGGTCTAAATTGATCTTAAATCCTCAGCTAAAGTCTTTTCAATAAAAATAATGGTATAACATTAAATTTTAAACATGTAGCTTTTCCTTTGTAGAAAAATATAGTTATGACAAAATATGATTAAAGTAATAATATAATGGAAGGGGCTGTGAGCGGTTGTTGTTTTATTATTTTTTTGAGGTAGGGGCCATCAGAAATTCAAGGGACCCTTCTTGATTCTCCAGGCCCTGGACCAATGTACCAACTGAATCCCTCTTTTACAGGCCCTGTTCATAGGCCAATCTAATTGTGGCAGTAATTCATTCAAAAATCTCATGAAGAAACTGTGTATCCCCTCCTTGGTCCTCCATAGCAAAGTAACAGCTTTGGTTCCTTCCTAAACTCTTTGGTTCAACTGATGTACAAGGCCAAGCCCTCTTAAGGGAATGGAGTCTCATCTCTACATCTGACTGTGGAACAGGACAGAAAAGTGGCAGGGTGATTTTCTGTGACAAGTGGAATGAGATGTCACCTTAGGTAAAAATGATATATCTGGTTGTAAGACTACCTCGTCCTTATGAAATCAAGTGTGGAGGGCACAAATCTCTCCTGCCCTTCTTGCTGAGGTGCTGGCTGCTAAGAAGATGGTTTTCCACATTAACAGATGCTATGGGTTCAAATAGGCATAAGATAAACTGACAAAACTAGGGGCAAGTCCCAAACTGGGATTGGCATGGAAACTGGAGGGTGTAGACTCTGAACACCATTAAGGAAAGTTTTAGCTTTCTGAATAGTGAACCAGGAAGTCTCTCCTGAAGGAAGCGCATGCATGGTAATGGCAGCAGGATAAACTCTAAGGGAGGAGAACAACAGACACCCCTCTCTCAAATGTAAATAAATAACAATAATAATAATAAATGTGCCAGAAAAGTAAGTACCTGGGCCAGAGCAACAGACCAGTTGTCTCTGGAGAACCTTTCAAACATTTACAAAATCTATTCTATTTCAAGCAATAGGAATGGGCAGTTGGTGGCTTTTGAGCTGCTTTTACAATGTTCTGTAATGAATCTGAAGTGTTTCTTGGGCTATATTCTCCAGGCTGTGAGACATAGGGTGTGGGTATTGAGGTGGCTGATATGTCTATTCAACAGTGACAAAAGATCTGGTATCGGTGGTAGCTGGTGTCATACCAGGAGGAGAAATGGGGCATAAATCAGAGGTCCTTCCCAACTGCAAAGGAAGGTATGCCCCAGACTGGATCCTTGTTTCTTGATCCAAGCACAGAACTTTGGGCACTGAACACTAATAATAAATAATAATAATGTTATTTTTATGCCGCCTCTCTGCAGCGCAATTGAGGCAGCGTACAGCAGATTAAAACAACATTATAAGTTGATCACTGGGGAGAAAAGATCCATAGCCAAGTGACCTCATCTTCTAAACAGGGACAGTGCTATCCATCTCTTCAGTCATCACTCAAGAGAGAAGCAGGCCTAAAATGTTGGCATAGAGATCTGAGTTCCCCAGACACTGGATGGCCACGGGCCAAATGCCTCTCAGGATACACCAGTTCCACAGGACAGTGTGGGTTGAAGAAGTTTGTGATATTTCATTATTTTCTGTTTGTTTATGTAGTGTATATTTGTGGAATTGTCTGATTCCACAGTTAGACAGTCACCATCCTGTTGCTGAGGACTGGCTTGAATGTTCAAAGAGCCGTGTGAACTGCCAATAGCTCCAGGGCACTGATATGACAGCCTGATTCCAATTTGACCAATGGCTTCTGACTGTGAAAGAGTTGACATAGGCACCTCAACCTGTCCTTGAATCATCTGTTGTGAGAGTAGTGTTGGTTGTAAGATGTGGAATAGCATTCCCCTTTCAAGGTTGAAGGGAACAGTCCACCAGTGAAGTGAGTATTGAACCCAACCAGGTAACTGGAAGAGAAACATAGGATATAACACTGAATACATGGAGGAATCACCATTGGAGGGTTCTCATTTTCTTGCAAGTGAAGGGAGTTACCGGCATGAAGGAATCCATGAGTCCCAACAATGTCTGTATCCCTCACACTCGTACCCATGATTGGCTGATTCATATTTGCTCTTTCCTGGGCCAAATATGCCCGGGCCACTATTTCATAGAGGACCATTTCTGTACGTTCCAGAAAGCATGCAAGTTCTAACACTGATTTCTCCTGATTTATGACAAACTCCAGATCTGTAAGGAGCAATGTTAGATGAATACTGCTAAATAGTCGAGTTCATGTTCCTGTGACCTGCAACAAATCTTCCAAATGTGGAAAAACAATTATGCCTAGGGTGCACACATTTGTGGCTACCATTGCCAGGCACTTTATGAAAATACATGGTGCCGATGCAAGGTCAAATGGGGGAACTCAATATTGAAGAGTTGTTTCTCCCAATGCATATCAAAGAAATTCCTGTGCTGCTGACAGATACTTATGTGAAAATTCCCTCTTTGATCTTGACCAGCCAAATGATTAATGATTAATTTGTTTAGGTTGCAAAGATCTAGGACAGGGGTAGGCAACCTTTCCCCTTTAAGGGCCGAGGGACTTCAGCTCCCAGAATCCCAGGAGCTATTGGCCAACATGGGACTATTGGCCAACATGGCTGAGGCTTCTGGGAAGGTTGCCTACCCCTGATCTAGGATCTAAGAAACAGCTTTCCTGTCCAGTTCTGGAATTAGGAAATATCTGGAACAGAAATCTTAATGTCTTTGGGTTTTGTGAATGTGTGTGTAGAAGGGTCTCTATTTCTTCCCAAAGTTGAGGAGATGGAGTCGATTCCTGAATCAGGACATCTGGGGAGGGCCAATGAACTCTATTGTACAGTGGGCCCTTGGTATACGCGGGGGATCCATTCTGGACCCCCCCCCCGCTAATGGAAAAAACCCTGTAAGCTCAAATCCCATTGATTTCTATGGCAGCACGCTCCTGTGCATGTGCCATTTTGTCCTCCTGGGCTTGCCGTACGCGTAAGCTCAAATCCGCATACAGCAAGTCCACATATGGCACGGGTGTGCTGTATATCACTGATCGCCTCCTCCCATACAATCCGCCCCGCTCCCTCAAGTCCTCTGGGAGGAATTTACTGCAACTAATAAAAACCAGGTTAACGGTAACCTCACAGAGGACCTTTTCCGCCCCCACTCCCAGATTATGGAATGCCTTGCCGGAGGAGATCTGTCAAATAACTGGCTTAGATAGCTTTAAAAAAGTTGTCAAGACGGATCTCTTCCAGCAGGCCTTCCCTGATTAGATCACTCCAATCTAATCTGTGCTCTCTCCTCTTTATGCATCCACTGTTGTTCCAGAAAACTCGCTATTTTAATATTATGTTCTTATTTTAGTATTGTATTTAACTCTTTTAAAAAGGGGGGGAATTGTTCTATTATTGTTATTATTGTTTTAATGCAGGGTATGTTTTATTTAAATTTAATTTTATTCTATGTGAGCCACCTTGATTGTCTTGGCAGAAAGGCGGGATATAAGAATAAAGTTGTTGTTGTTATTATTATTGTTATTATCCAATATGCACTACAGTAAGGACCCAAGAGTTGATGGAAAGTAAGGAGTTGATGGCACTAGAACTGAAGATGTTGGAATCAATGCATCCATTTCAGGAGTCCCCAACTTGGAAGAGCACAAGTGTGAAAGACTTCCTCTAGGGCAGGGATAGGCAACCTAAGGCCCGGGGGCCGGATGCGGCCCAGCAAGGCCTTTGGACCGGCCCCAAACCGGTCCTGCCGCCGCCGCCCCCCCCCACCGCCGCCGCCCCCCCATGATGATATTGATTATTGTTGTTATTACTTGTTCTTGGGGTTTTCTTGGCAAAATCTTCACAGGGGTTTTGCCATGGCTTTTCTGGGGCTGAGAGAGTGTGCATGCATTTTTTTTTAATTTTTTAATTCTTTTTTAATTTTAATTTTTATTTATTTATTTATTTATTTATTTATTTATTTATTTATGGTGCTTCGGCCCGTCAATTGTCTGAGGGGCAGCAACCCGGCCCCCAGCTCAAAAAGGTTGCCTACCCCTGCTCTAGGGCATAAGTCCACAGATAACACTGTTCAGTTCCTTAAGTCCTGTTTAGTAAAGGCTTGACATTGTCTGCACTTTCCAACAACACGGGATTCTCCCACATGGAACAAATAACCAGAATGTCTGGACACACTGTTTAAAAGGGCCCCTGAGTCCATAAAGCAATACACTCACTCACTTTGAGGGATGAAAGTTGATTGAAGAAAAACAATGAACAAGGTTGAATAATGACAAAAATTATGTAATTAATGAAAGAAAAATAGTACCTTTTTTGATAGAAAGACAGAGTGATGAGAAGAAAGATGATTACTAAAACTAACTGTTTGGAAATTGACAGGAGCACAGACAAACCTTACCTTGCTGCTTAGGCTGCAGTGGTTAAAAGGAACTGAGGGGAAAGGGTGTGAAGAGCATCAGACATGTACACAGAAGGAGGCTACCACTGAAAAATTGTAGGAACTTTGGTAGGTTCTGAATCCCTGCTGTGCAGGCATAGGAATGACCCATTAACGTGAGTCATTTGTGTGAGTCACAGAGATCACAATGAAGAATTATAAACAATATATTTATAAAATCATAAAATATGCACCATCACATAGATGAATCAATTAAACTGGCAAAAGAGTGATTAGCAGTTTAGTTGATCAATAAAACTAATCTGGAAATGCTGAAAAAATGTGTTTTTAGCATGCACAAAAACCTCAACATTGTTTTTACAGGGATAAGGCCACATAAAAGCAACTATACTGAACATCTTTTTGAGTAGTCTCCAGAGGGGACAAACTCTGAATTATTGCAAATATACTTAAACTTTTCAATGTAAAAAAAAATAAGTAACAAAGAGGAGGAAACAAAAAACAAAACAAAACAAAAAAAACACTTACATCCTTGGGCAAAGATTTTGCAATAGCACTATGTGCCATTGGCTCAATGCAGAGCAAGTGGATAATTTCTCGCATAGTAACTTCATCTTTTGTCACATGACTGAGGCCTGGTACATATCTTTCTCCTGCCAGGGAAAACAAGATGTTAACCTACATGGACAGTGGAGTGTATTTGTCACAAATTCATGAGAGATCGTATTCTACACATAGTACTGTTGAATACTGAAAGATGAATCATGGGAAGATCTCTGACAGCTACATAGTAAGTCTTGGGGTGTATTCACATTGCAGTAATAAAGCAGTTTGACACCACTTTAACTGCTATGACTCTGTCCTACATAATCCTGGGATCTGTAGTTTGAAGCATCAGAACTCTGACAGATCAGGCTGAATATCTCACCAAACTACAAATCTCAGGATTTCACAGGATAGCGATAGCATTTACATTTCTATACTGCTTATCAGTGAACTCAGCACACTCTAATCGGTTTACAATCTGTAAGCCAATTGCCCCCAACAAGCTGGGTACTCATTTTACGGACCTACAAAAGGATGGAAAGCTGAGTCAACCTTGGAGCCCTGGCATTGAATTCATGACGTTGTGGCTGCAGTAACAGCATTTAATCACTGCACCACCAGGGCTCCTATAAGATAGAGCAATGGCTGTTAAAGTACTGTAATGTCGAACTCCTTTGATTCTGCCATGTGACTATATCCTTGGACAAAGCTTGGAAAAGTTACTTTGGACTACAACTCCCAGAACCCCTCAAAGCACTCCTCACAAGGGCAAGTATAAAACCAGATAAGGATGCTGAGCGTACCAAAATCACTTGCCCCAACTATAGCATAATGTCTACATCCTCTCTTATAGATGGGTTATAATAAACCAAATGTTTTGGTGTTGTTCTAATTGGTCAGATTTTTTTTGTATGCATGGAAAGAAGATTTTTTAAAAATAAAATAAAATAAAACGCTTTTTTCCCCTCAAAACTTTTTCTTTCTTACCCACAATGTAGATAAGTACTTGAAGCATCTCTTCTATTAATGTGTTGCATTGTTTATTCAAATCCTGTAATATTTAAAGGAAAATCAAACAAATTAAGTTCCTGGATGTAATACTCTAAATAACTCAACTCTGAGAAGATTAAGCTGATCCTAGGCTATGTTCAATATTTATGAGCAGAAAAACAGAATTCATATGGCATGAAATTGGGTACGCAAGTGATCATGTATGCAAATAATTTCTGCAACAAAAAATTGTAGTATTAACATTTCTGATCTACAAAGTTGCAAACAATTTGTGATCTAACGAACCTACATATACTATTTAAAAATTTGCTAAAGATGCAAATAGTCTAACTAAAGAATTACTATTGTTTATTCCTCACAAAACTTTATGATTTGATTGAAACATATTTGCAATTTGACTGAAATCATAAGATTTCAACCTTCTTATGTTTTCAACAGTGGAAATGAACAGGACAGATCTATTTACCTGGTCTTTGGTTGGTACAATCTTCTTGAAGGAATCAAGCAGCTCATATCTTTGCAGTACCAGCAGGAGGAAACTGTTTGAATCCATGTATGCTGCTCCAATCTACCAGATACATGTACACTGAATTATTTAAAAGAATAAAAGTATTATACGAAGCACAACTATGATATTCTAAAAGTAATTCAAAACATCCTTACCTGAAGAAGGATTATGTCCTTATCATACATTTCTTCTCTACATTTTACATCCTGGTAATAAAACATCTAAAAGGCACAAAGTACAAATTAGACTCATTGCTTTTAAGTGGCTAATCTACAAACCATCAGAATCCTTGCACTGAGTGGGTTAAAAATCCAAATATATAAATATTACGGGTTTTAGTACATCTATATCACCATCATCAATTATTTATACAGTGCCATCACTGTACATGATACTTTATAAAAGATCAAAACAGTTCCTTGCCCTCATGCTTAGTCTAATTAAGACATGACACAAAAGTGAAAAGGGATAGGGGGGATTAAATCCAGCAGACAGTGCCTCTTCTTCTATTTTTCTGAAGCCATAGCTGTGGCAGTTGGAATGGTGAGAGGCCCTTTCATCTGCTGCTGGGCCCAGGCATGCAAAAACATACAGCAAAACAATCCTTTGTACTCTCTTCATAATCATGTGATTTATTCAACTTTGTACTCACTGACCATGCTTTGTTTTATGTCATTAACTTGACTGCAGGAAGCTTACTGGGCACTTACAGTGGAATCATATAAATATCCATTCATTAGAAATTACCACTGAGTTCACTGAACTCAGGCAAGCAGGTATAGAACTGAGCTTAGTTTCTGTGGGAAATATAGGTTCAAACATAGTGTTTAGTAATTTGGAACATACCTGGCTGATCAGAGACAATCCATTCCTTCGCCACATTTCTGCAGCAACCTGAGCAACCAGTGCTAGACAACGCAAAGGATATTCTATCAACATCTGCACTTGGAATGCTTCCTGAATTCAAGTGGGGAAAATTGATGCTTTTAAAACCAACAATTTGCACAATGAAAGCAATCACTAGATAGGTATCACAAAAATTCAATTTCTAATATCAGAAAAGTACAATAGGATGGAGGAAGAACTTGTTTTAATTCTACCTCAGTGGTTCCCAAATTTTGGTCCTGCAGATGTTTTGGACTTCACCTCTCAGAAACCCCAGCCAGCTGGGCCAACAGTCAGGAATTCTGGAAGTCTAAAACATCAGGAGGACCGAAGTTTGGAAACCACTGCTCTACCTTATTAGCTTTTTACTTTCTGTTCTGCTACAATCAGTATGATTATGAGGGCCAGAATATCACCAACATTGATATCTTTCCTGTCCAAAAAGAATGAACATGACTCAGTTATGACCCAAGGAGTATGACTCAATTAATTTTCACCTCAAGTGCCTAAATAACAAATTCACTTATAAAAACTTTCTGAGCTTCCTGTAAGAAAACTTTATCTGCAACTACATGAATATATACTAGGAAAACATATGTTCTGAAAAAGAAAGTAGGTAAAAATGTATCTGATAGTTTCTTGGAGATAATAAGTCCAAAACAGTGCTGATCCAAAACATTTTGCAATTAGTGGGGTGAAGCAGAAGGGGCAAAAGCAGTGACCAGAGGCCACTCCAGCCCCGATTGCTCTGGGACTGTAGCAACCTGACACTGTAGTCTCCAACAGGGCACTGGCAGGAGTGGCTTTTTGCCCCTCACTTTTGGGCCAGCTTCAGGCTGCCTTATGTGGCCTCAGAGCAACTTCCAGGTGGTTTGAACGCCATGCCCCCAAAGCACCCAGAAATTGCTTTATTTCGCCCATGTGTTTTGGTCCTAAATCTGTGCTAAAATGATGGTTCACATTTTTCACTAAGGCCAATGATTTAAAGTCTTGCTTGCACCAAATTCTAATTTTATCTTGGTGTCACCTTGCTGCATGTTAGAGCCAGCCCTGAACAAATGACAGACGTTAAATACTTCAAGTTTTTCTATGATCAAGCCATATTATTAATCATAAAGCTGATATATGAAGGCCATCTAACACCAGTGCTTTTCAAATTATCTGATGTAGGGGAACTAGCAATCCCCGTTTCCCCCCCCCCCATGTGCCTGGGACTGGCATTAAATTTGTACCCATTGGATACCATTTTTTCTTTCCTTCCTGGAAACTTGCCAGGGAACAGCAGCCAGTAGCTCAGGGACCAGCACCAGTTTAGAGACCACTACTTTTGAGTAGCACTGATCTACACTATACCACTGTTGGCTCACTGCCATCAGGGGATGGATTAGAGCAGGGGGTGGCAACCTATGGCCCATGGGCTGGATGCGGTCTGCAGAGGCCTTCGGACCGGCCCCTGCCCGGTCCTGCCGCTGCCTTTCGTGGCCGCGGGAGTCCTCTGGGGCACCATTTGACCCAGAATCTCGCGCAACCTTTCCCATTGCAGGAAAGGTCGTGCGAAACTCCAGGGAGCCATTTTGTAATCCAAAATGGCACCCCAGAGGACCCCCATGGCGGCGCTGGGCCTCTCAGAGGCCTGGCGCGGCAGAGGGGGCCCCCCGCGGCGGCCGAGGGAAGCCTCCTGGGGGGGCCCTGCCATCGTGCGCATGCACGCACGACGCAAAGGAGCAGCGACGGCAAAAAAAGTTGCCGACCCCTGGATTAGAGGATTCTTGGAAAGAATTCTGAGCTAAATGGGACACCATGTAATGCAAAATGCCACTTGTATTCTTAAGGAAGACCACATGTGTAACCAGTTAATATAAATTATGCTTAACCTACATACGCACTTTTGCAAACACATATGGTGATCTATACAATTTTAACTGAATAAAGGAATAGATCCCAGAACAATGAAGTCTGCACTGTTTCCTATGCAGCACTATAGTTCAGCCATGCAGTTAAAATTCACAAGACTTACTGGTTCACAACAATTTAAACTAGGATTTTAAAATGCTTTTCAAAACCCAAATATATAGCTGATCAGTAAAATTTAGAATAAAGAGGAGGAGGCAATACATTTGTCATTAGTCTAACTTGATGGAGTTTTAAAAAGACTGTTTTAAAACTGTTCTCCCTTAAAAAAAGGGGGGGGGAGAAGGAAAAGAGAATGGAGCACACAAAAACTAGGAAATATATATACTGCTAATATCCTTCCTAGTATTTAATTTAAAGAAAAATCCCGTTTCCATAATGAACAAGCTTACTCCTATTTACTAAGAAAAATATATCTCATTGAAAATATGTTATGCATATTTTGAATCTAGTCTTAGTAGGACTTTGCCTTCAAAAAATAATACATACCTCCCACAATTTATTTAGTGTTCATTTGTGAGCATTTATACTGTTGTTGCTATTGTATTTATTTATACATTGTATTTATATATTGTATTATATTGTATTTATTTATATCCCACTTTCCCCCCAAAATTGGGACTCAAAGTGACTCACAATTTAAAAGAACAATACAATTAAAAATGTACAAAAAGTAGGCATTATAATAAAATCAAACTATTATAGTATTAAAATAATAAAATTCAATTAAAAAGATAAAAGATCTTAAAAAGAGTAAAATTAAAACAGTACAGCACCCCAGTCCATTCTTTAAAAACACTGTTGAATATCTATGCATGGGCTTCTAGTACATTAAGCCTTCTAAGTGAAAACAGGCCTGAATTTCACAGTGAGTTCATATATTTTGCTGACTATTGATACCAACATTGATTTTGATATCAAAAACATCTGACAGGTACAGTTGGGTTAAAGAAATAAGGAATTAAACAAACATTTCAGCACTGAAAAATGAATGTTAGATCCCTGTAAAACAACAGGAAAACCCTAATCAAAATATGAACAAGAAGCATTATTGCTGCTTGTCCAGTGGTTTAAAATAACTAGAGAACAACACCATTCATTATTTTGCCCAACACCTTCCTATATTTGATAAAAACAGTGTTCAGAATTAGGCTTTGTAGATTATTCCCCGCTATATCAGGAGTGAGCAAAGTATGGTACTCCATCCAGATAATGCTGAATTGCAATTCCCATTAACCTCATCTAATCATAGAATCATAGAGTTGGAAGAGAGCCCAAGGGCCATCCAGTCCAACCCCCTGCCAGCAGGAACTCAAAATCAAAGCATCCCCGACAGATAGCCATCCAGTCTCTGCTTAAAGACCTCCAAGGAAGGGGACTCCACTACACTCCAAGGGAGTGTGTTCCACTGTCGAACAGCCCTTACTGTCAGGAAGTTCCTCCTAATGTTGAGGTGGAATCTCTTCACCTGTAGCTTGCATCCATTGTTCCGAGTCCTATTCTCTGGAGCAGCAGAAAAAAGCTTGTTCTCTCCTCGATATGACATCCCTTCAAATATTTAAACAGGGCTATCATATCCCCTCTTAGCCGTCTCTTCTCCAGGCTAAACATACCCAGTTTCCTAAGTCGTTCCTTATAGGGCATGGTTTCCAGACCCATCACCATTTTAGTCACCCTCCTCTGGACACGCTCCAGTTTTTCAACATCCTTTTTGAATTGTGGTGCCCAGAACTGGACACAGTATTCCAGGTGGGGCCTGACCAAAGCAGAATACAGTGGCACTATTACTTCCCTTGATCTAGATACTATACTTCTATTAATGCAGCCTAAAATTGCATTGGCCTTTTTAGCTGCTGCATCACACTGTTGACTCATGTTCAACTTGTGGTCCACTAGGACTCCTAGATCCCTTTCACACATAGTCTCGTTAAGCCAGGTGTCTCCCATCTTATATCTATGCATTTCATTTTTTTTGCCCTAAGTGCAATACCTTACATTTCTCTGTGTTGAAATTCATTTTGTTAGCTTTGGCCCAGCTTTCTAATCTATTAAGGTCATTTTGAATTTTCATCCTGTCTTCTGGGGTATTAGCTATTCCTCCTAATTTGGTGTCATCTGCAAATTTGATAACTATGCCCCCAATACTGTCATCCAAGTCATTAATAAAGATATTGAATAGCACTGGGCCCAGGACAGAACCCTGTTGCACCCCACTGGTCACTTTTCTCCAGGATGAAGAGGAGCCATTGCTGAGCACCCTTTGGGTTCGGTCAGTCAACCAGTTACTCATCCACCTAACAGTTGTATTGTCTAGTCCACATTTTACTATCTTGTATGCAAGAATATTGTGGGGGACCTTGTCAAAAGCCTTACTGAAATAAGATATGCTATGTCTACCGCATTCCCTTCATCTAGCAAACTGGTAATTTTATATATATATAAAAAAAAGATCAGATTAGTTTTTGAGAAACCCATTTTGACTTTTAGTGATTATGGCATTCCCTTCTAAATGTTCACAGACTCTCTGTTTAATGAACTATTCTAGAATCTTTCCCGGTATTGATGTCAGACTAACTGGGCGATAGTTGTTGGGATCCTCTTTTTTCCCTTTTTTAAAGATGGGGACAATGGCTATCTAGTATAGACAGTGGTGATGAATGCTGGAAATTGCAGTCTATCATCTAGAGGGCTACCTTTTACTCATGCATTCATTCAACATTAAATGAATATATTTTATTTATTTTGCTTGTTTCATCTTAGGAGCTTTCTCACTGTCTCCTCATAACATCACAACAAAATAGATTGGGATTAGAAAAAGTGATTGGCACAAGGACACAAAGTCAGCTTCATGGCTGGGTAGGGATATGTGATATGTGCTCCCCTCATTATCTTAGCAGCAGATATTTTTCTTCCTAGGTAACAAAGAGCTAAATGTATGAGACAAATTACATTTTAATGAGGCTCACCATCACAGAGGTTATGAATGGCAGCTGGCCAATAAGATGACCAGTGGGCAGAAACATGAACCTTTGAGATGCTTCTCAGCAGAGGTTATAAAAAGGCTGGGTAGGCACCACAGAGAGAGACTCTAGAAGACTTTAAAGACCATGAGAAGATCTCTAACAAAGGGAGTTTGGAGGATGGACGCTCCAGTCTCACCTGAATAGTTTGGTCAATACTGGACAAAGGATTTCAGACTCTTGAGCTACTCCCTGAACATCAAAAACTACAAGTCACAACTGAACTGTGAGAAGAATTGGGGGAAAGTATTAGCTAGTCATGTCATTTTTGGTTATTTTTCCTGATTTGGCTGAAATGACCTAATCTGTAACTGTAATTTCTAATTTATGCCTGAAGGACAAGATAGTTCTTCATGTAGATAAATATCCTGTTGCTATAGAGATACCTTATTTAGAATAAATCTTTGTCCTTGTAAAAGTAATCTGTTCTCTTATGCTCCTTTCTGATCTGCCTTTGCTCAGGATAGCCCTTTCCCCAGTGTTAAGAGAGGGAAGGAAATATCTCAGTGTCATGGAATCCCAGCAATGTCCCATTGTGTTCCTATACAGGGGAATTCAAATCAATGGTTTGGGTTGGTAAGTTAATTTGAAAGGTGCTCTCTGGAGGTACCATTCTACTCAGCAGGAGCAGGAAGAGGGGACCTCAGAAGCACTACAGGGTATGAACATAGAAGAGACCCAGCATTGGGAACCACTACATTGCACTGATACACATATTGACTGAACCTCAAGACACCCCAAACATCCACAGGAGATACTTACAGATGTAAAAAATTCTTGGAGTCTGGAAATTACTCCAGTTTTGCTCAACTGTATATGCAGACCTAAGAAATAAATGAATTGTAAAATCTGAATTAATCAAGGGTGAGATGTGGCATGCCATTTGTACAATCTTCACTCATTTCAATATTGTCTGTCTTGGAGATCCTAAATTTCTAAATGATTATACTATGAAAGGTTATGCTTTAATTCCATTTAGATAAGTAAGGGGCGAAGCAGGCAGGCAGGCAGGCAGGAATGGCCAGACGACGCTCCCAGCCCAATTGCCCTGAGGGGTGGCAAACACAAGCTGTGGCCCAGTGGAAAAGATACACTATTATGGAGGGGTGGATTTCAGCCAACCTAGGCAGCCCTGGGGCAGCTTCCAGGTGCTCCAGGGACATGCGCTGTGTAAACACCATCTGCCTGTCTGTTTTGGGCCTACTTTAGCAAAAAATACAACGGTCTTCATATCAGGTAACTAATTCCAACAATTAACCAAAAGGTTGGAGCACCTGCCAGATGAAAAAAGGTTAAAACTTTTCAGCTGATGACAGAATCATAGAGTTGAAAGAGGCCTCATGGCCCATCAAATCCAAGCCCCCGCTCCATGCAGAGTCTCCAGATGAAGCATTCCCAACAGGGAGCTATCCAGACTCTTTTTGAAGACATCTAGAGACAGAGACCTCACTTCTTGCCAATTGGTTCCATGATGCTGATTATGATACTTATTTATATCCTGCTCTTCCTGTCTGGGACTCAAGCCAGCATCCAAAAGTTAAAACGGATACAACAAACAAGAAATCACATCATACCAAATTTAAAACTGAACTCTCAAATAGAATTAGGAAGAGTTTACACACTTGGCTATTTAAAAAGAAAAAAAACAACTAATATTGAAAACATAGCACTTCATTACTCTTTTCTCCTGAACAATCAGCTCTTAAAGACGTGCCAAAACAAAGTCTTTATCTACTTCTAGATGAGTAGCAAGGAGGGCGCCAGTCTAATCTCTTTCAGAAGGAGGCTCTAGAGCCTGGGAGCAGCCACCTAGAAGGCCCTCTCCCATGTTCCTCCAGATGTACCTATGAGGTTGGTGGGACAGACAGAAAAGCGTCCACAGAGGATCCTAAAAAGCGGGCATGCTCATATGGGAGAATATGGTCATTCAGACAACCTGGACCTCAGCAGTATAGAACTTTTATAAGTCATCACCAACACTTTGAGTTGTGCCCATAAACAGCAACAAGGAAGCTGTATGTTCCCAGCAGTCAGTCCCAGTTTCAATATGATTGTGGCTCTTTGGACCAGCTGACATTTCATGACACTCTTTAGAGGCAGCCCTACACTGAATGCATTGCAGTAATTCAAACAGGAAGCAACTAAGGCACATGTCACTGTGGCTAGATCCAGTGTCTCTTTGAACAGGAACAACTGGTATAGAAGCCTTAACTCTGCAAATGCACTCCTAGTCACCACTGAAACTTGAGTGTTCAGGCTCAGGGTCAAATACGTAAGTACACACAAGCTGCAGACCAGCATCTTCAGGGGATTGCAAACCCATCCAGCATAGGCTGAGTCCCTATTCCCTGATCTGCCTTTCAGCTGACCAGAAACACCTCTGTCTTGTCTGGATTAAATTTCCATTTGTTTGCCCTCATCCAGTTCGTTATAGGCATTGGTTTAGGATGGAAACAGCTAGGTGGCTGCTACACGTGCCAGTGCCTACTCAAAAATGGAATCTTGGAAACTGGCTTGTAGTTTTTTTAATAAGGTAGGATCCAGGGAGGGCTTTTTAAAATAACCGCCTCCTGCAGGCATGATGTATTCCTTCTTGTTCTAGTGAAGCATGGACCACTCCTTCTACCCACTTAGCCAGTACCCCTTTGACATGCTTAATAAACTAGGAAAGCCAAGAATCTAATACACATAATAGATGTGTATTACCTGCTCACATCCTCAGGCAATCTTACAAATTTTAAAGTATCCATTATCACTGGACTAGCAGGAGCGACATTTACATGCATTTTTGAAAAATAATTAGGAGTGTGAAAGACTGACATCTTAAAATTATTATTCATAAAAAGCAAATTAACTTGAATTAACTGCCACATGGTGTGGTGATTGCTATTTGCTAAAATAGTTTTTAAGAGGATTAAACAAATTCATGGAGGATGGGTCCAACAATGGGTATTAGCCATTTCATTGTCACAGAATATCCAGGTTCAGCAATCTGTATTATGTTTCTCAAAATGTAAGCAAAAGCTAACAGAAATTTAAAAGGAAAATAAAATCCTCAGAAATAGCAAACATTCAGGCAAACACTCACCAGCAAGCATTCTGGACAATGGTAGATGTATACTAACAGGATCTGTGGACACCTTGAAGCGCTTGCTTTCCAGAGTATGGCCACATAAATGAATCACTGTTTTGTCCCATGAATAGTTACTTGAACTGCACCTCATTACTGCTGCGTAGCATTCCTTATAAGCTGTCACCAATAGCTCTTCCTACAATGGACAATTTTTTAAAATTGTTGTTTCACAATTTTGAAAGCACAGCCTTTCCCCCTTCTCTGAGGTAGTCATATTAGGCAGCTGAAGTATCTAAAATCCCAACAAAAAGGAGTTTAATGCCACCTTAAAGACTAACAACCTTTACTTAGCATAAGTGTTTATGAACTGCACCAGCTTCAGCAGATTCATGAACTGTTGCCTCAGCAGGAAGATATTTAAGCTCAAACTTGAGTGACAAGAGGATATGGGAAAATAGAAATACAAATAATGTACAAATAATGTCAATATCTTAACAATGTCAATAATGACAACATCTTAACAATATCTAAACAATTGCCTTTTAACTAGCCATAGCTGTAAAATAGCATGGATATTTTAGGACTAATAAGTAAAATAACACATGCAAAGTGATGGTCTGCCCAATCCAAGTTACAAGACTTACTTTTATCACTATAAATTAAGTGGATTAATTTCTAGAGTCATGCACTCATATTTTAATAGAAGCAAGAGATGTGAGCATTTAACTATAATATCAAGAGCAATTTTATTTATTATTCCACTTTCTCCTGATATGGGATGCAAGACAACATAGACAAAAATAAAATGTAGCTAAAATCAATCATGTCTGTAACAAAAAGTTCAAAATAATCAAATAAACTAACCTATTAAAAACAACACTAATTCAAAAGAGCATAAAAGCAGTTAAAACAACAATGAAGATAACAGCATAGTATTCTCCATTAAGAGACCCACTTAATACAAAAAAGTATGGCTAAATAGGGGGTTTTGGAGAGCAGATGGGAGCAGGGGAACAGCTTCCTGTGGAAGTTCCACAGCCTGGGACCTGCTCTTAATTCTTAATAGATGAAAATACAAGTAATCCTGTATGTATCACAGGCTGCTGGGTTAGTATGAGGAAACAGGAGGTGCCATCTTCTTTTCCTGGCACAGCATGTCTCCTCAGAAGCCCTGATTTTGCAGCCTCTAGGTATCAGCCAATAAACAGGCTCAATGTTTGCTTAGCACAGGACAGGCATCTCTGATGGATGCTTAAGCTGCAGGAGTCATTCAGACCCATCAGAGAGGCACCTAAGCAGTCCCTGCAATTCCTCTGGCATTCGGCTGAAGCTTGCCTTTGCCAAACAAATCAGAGAAGAACAAGAGGAGGAGGAGGAGGAGGAGGAGGAGAGATAGTCATGATAAAGGAGCAGGAAGAATCAAGAGGGAAGCATGGTGGACCAAGGGAGGGCAGCAAGATAGCATAAGGAAGGTATCAGCAAGAGATTATCTGCTCTAAGAAAGCAGGATTTCTCCAAAGGGCTGACGTCAGAGCCTTCCTTCCCCATTAACACCGATATCCTATAAGGACCTTTTTTCAAGACTGATCGTTTGAATCTTAGTAAGAACTACCTTTTAATTTCTACTGCTACAAAGTCTTAAAGGCCTCTAGCTGCAAGTCCATGAGTCGTGGGCAAAATTATGCATAACACATGACAGTATCTCTATACCAATTTGTTTTCTAGATGGATTTTTGCGATTTCATTCTTAAAATGAAATTTGCTTCTTAACCATAGTATTATGAAATACATTATGTGTAAGAAGTCATTTTTCAGGATTTTCTAGTAGACTGTAAAATCATGAAGGATACAATTCTAATAAAAAAAGTATGTAATAGATACTTTTAAAGATTTCTAATAGATTGGTTGGACTGGTTGGCTTTAAAGAACAAGTCAGATCAGCAGCAAAATCTATAACTTTTTAAAGTAACTGGCATTGTTTATTTTCCCTATAGCATCCAAGCATATAAATACTTCATGGAGAGGAAAAGTGTAGTGGAATGAAGAGGCCCTTCAGTTCAAGACACAATCAGACTAAACATAACAGTATTATATGAACTCTGGGAGTAGGGGAGCAGGGTCTAAGGCAGGGGTAGGCAACCTTTTTGAGCCGGGGGCCAGGTTGCTGTCACTCAGACAATTGGGGGGGCCGAAGCACCAAAAATAAATAAATAAATAAAAATAAAAATAAAAATAATTTTTTTTAAAATTTAAAAAAATATGCATGCACACTCTCTTAGCCCCAGAAAAGCCATGGCAAAACCCCTGTGGAGATTTTGCCAAGAAAACCCCAAGAACAAGTAATAACAACAATAATCAATATCATCACGGCGGGGGACGATGGCGGCGGCAGCGGCGGCGGCAGGACTGGCCTGGGGCCGGTCCAAAGGCCTCAGGGGGCCACATCTGGCCCCCGGGCCTTGGGTTGCCTACCCCTGGTCTAAGGATTGAGCTCACAAGAAACCTTCAAAGATTTTTGATCTTTCCCATCAATGGATTTTTCCTACATTATAATAATGTGGTTTTATTGAGCAACTTACATCACAGGCACACCACTCCTGAAACATGAAAAGAATATTCTTGAGCTGCATTTGGATGGCAATGGCTGCTTCCCAGTCAGGATCCACCTCAATGTGCTGACCAATTTGTCTCTTTATTTCTTCCATTCCCTGTGATGATAATCCCATCAGAATAGTATTCAAATATTTGTCAAAAGATCCGTATAACATAACTGAGGCATATGCAGTGAAATGTTAACACAATAAGCCAAAGAAACTTTGAAAGTAAATTTCAAACGGGTCAAAGCAATCTATATTTCCAATTAAATCTATTTATGGATCAGGGTGTATATTTTAATTTTACCCTAATTTACAGTATGTAATTCTATTCCTGCAAGATCTAGAGTTGTACGGGATAAAGTTAATACAACTATCAGCGAAAAATTAACGTTTTTAAAAAAATATCTTAGAAAAATGTTTTTGTTCTATTTCTATTTATTATTATTCTATTTATTTATATCCCACTTTCTTCCCAGTACAGGGACTAAGGCGGTTTTGGTTTTTGTTGTAATAATATCACTACAAAATAGTACAGTGCATAGGTATAGTGCAGTACTCCAGCATAACTAGTTATCCTACCAGCTATTCTTTGATTGAAACATAAGTTTTTAGGTTAAGGATAAATAATATGCAAAAATTAAATGATGTACCTGCATACAAGTAAGTATCTTCAGAAAAGATCGAAACCCTTCCAAAAACTGTTCTCTCAGTTTGTCTGTCCACACAATAGGCTTACTGATTAAAATGTATCTGTTGTAAAAAAAAATCATTTTATGATTTAAAGAGATTTTTTTTTTAGGAATACAGAACTGGGAAGAATTATATAACTCCTAAGGAAACATTCACTGATTAGCATGACTGCCCAGGTGAGAGCTGAAATGTTGAAAAGCAGATAAACCCAGACAATTGATATTCAAACAAGTACAGTACTGAATCCTACTTTGGTTAGACCTTACCAGCAGAGAAGACTGCCTCAGAGTTGTGGTGGGTGCTCTTTCACTGGAAATGTTAAAGCAGAGATTGGATGGCCATTTGTTTGGGATGCTTTGGCTGTGTATTTCCTGCATGGATGGGGCCTGGACTAAATGAGTCTTGGGATATCTTCCAATCTATAAGTCTATGTTTCTATGTCTACCAGTTATCCATATATGGGAACACTCACCTGAGATCATATATAATTGCAGACACTCGACCCAATAACTCTTGGCTGTAGCCCTGAAAATTCAATTTTCCATTTCTATCCAGACATTTTGGTAACTCTTCAAGTAATGTCTCTATTATGACTTTGATTACATTTTGCTCTTCTATGAGGTGGCGGGCCTGAAAAGAAAAAAATGCATTTAAAACAGTAACAACTTCAGAGCAGTTTGTGGCACTTTCAGGTGTGATAAAGAGCCCAAGTAGCCTGCTAAACCCATAGGTAACCTGGACCCAAACCATGTAGGGCTTTAAAGGTACTAAGAATCAATTTGTACCAATATGAAACTAATTGGCAGTCAGTGGATTGATTTCAATATTGGTAGCATATGATCACTCTTAGGTGTACCAGTAACCAATCTGGCTGCTTTGTTTTCAACTAACTGATGTTTCTTTTTTTTATTATTAAATATTTTTATAAATGTTTTATTAATTAAAATTACAAAATTACAAAACAATACATGTACAATCTTTCAAACATGAACATACACACGTACATATACATACTTAGTTTAGTTCATTGATAATTTCTATAATACAAACAGTCTTATTGCTTCTTTCTTTAACTCTTCTAAAAATTACATATATACATATATGCATATATATATATATATATATATATATATATGCATATATATAACTTCCCCCACTACTTCTCACTCTCAACACCCTTTCATGCATTTCCTTTACATTCTTTTACCATTCATCCTATAATTTCTCTTTCCTTTATTCCTTCTTGACTTCTTTAATCTTCATCCTCTCTGCTCTCTCAATCCATCTATCACTATACTACTTACTCTTACCTTCTTCAACTTACTTAACCTTCATATCTCATCTTTTATTCATCTTATTCTTTCCCTTTCATTCATTCTTTCAACCTTTCACTCCCTTTCTGACTTCCTACTTGTCGTCCTTGGATTATTGGAGAAATATTAATTGTCCTTCTTTATCCTAACATTCTCTTTTATATAATGTTTGTTATGTTGTAGCCCTTCTGATTTTGAACCATTTGTGAATCACTTACTTCTATAATATTTTATTCATATATGTTGCTTTTTTTCCCCCCTCTAATTTTTGAATCTTTATACCATATAATCCTATTTCAACTTCCTTAAAAATTTACAATAAACTTATCAGCTAAATAAATAAATAAATAAATAATCTAAATAATTATTGTTGTTATTGTGATTCTTATTGTTGTTAAGTTTATAATTTCTAATCTTATTTTTGTTCTTTAATTAATAACTATAATTTATACATATCTTAGTTTACAGTAGTTGAGTCTATTCTTCTTTAATTTAAAAAGCTATAACTAACTGATGTTTCTGAATACGGTACAGAGGTTACCAGTGTGTGCACTACCATTGTTAGGTCCTCCAGCTCTAGGAAGAGGAGCAGCTGGTATAACAGCTAAAGCTGACAGTGAGCACTCCAGGCCATCGCATCTATCTGAGCTGTCATTTGGAGGAACAGATCCAGAACACTCTCATAAGGTCAGAACAAGTTAGATAGTAGTTACAAATATTGTTGAATCAAGCATCTGACTCCCAGATAGAGAGACTCCTTCCATCCATGGGAGGCTGCTGATCCAATGGAGAAATCCCATTGGTCAAAAGAGGGAAGACAAACTTCTGATTTTTCCTAATCCTACAATGCCCTATGTCCCTGGCATACCCTGCAAAAGAAGTGCTTGGGAATCCAAAGAGAAGGGAAATCAGTGAAGATTGCCTTCCTCTTTCTTCACCCAGCAGGAACTTTCTAAACAGAACTGCACTTGGGGAGCGTTCCCTCTGATGGTAAAGAAGCTAGATTCAATGCACTGTAGCTATGCTAGAGTGTTCTGAAAGTAGGGAATATAAATAAATCACTGAGGAAAACAAGTTCCCCCTCCCATATGACCTCTGTCATCCTCCCCCTGTGAAGGGCAACAGGAGAGTCTCCTCTATGTATGGAGATTCTCTATGTGATTAGGGACCCTAACTTCCCAGCACTCTTAAGTCATATGGAAAGCATTCGGCCACAGTGAAGTATCTGCTCTTTAGAAAGTAACATTTTCCATGAAGAGAGCATGTAGTAGCGCTGAGGAGGCACAGCTAGCATGTTTCCTTTTCTCACATGTCTACCTTATTTACTTTCGGAATTCATAAATAAGGCTTCTATTTAGGCATATTCAAATAACTTTTTCTTTGGAAAACTTCTTACAGTGTTCAAATCATCTACAAATATTACAGTTAAAACACCGAGAAATGTTATTTCTATCCTTGAATAATTAACTGTACCTACCAGTGTAGGAACAGTAAATATCTGAACTGAAAGTGCCGTCACAGAAATCTGCTTTTCATGATCATCATTGATATATTCCCTCTGTAGTGCTTTGTAATGCTGTGAAGACAAAAATTCAAATAAAAGTGATTGGCTAAGTGGTACATGAGATCAGAGACTAGTGTTATAAGAAAGGGAGAAGCACTTTTTGTATCCACTTTGTTCAAGTCATGCATGATTTTATAAACCTATATCATATGTCTCCATAGTCACTTTTTTCAAATCTAAACAGTCTCAAATATGGGTGCAAGTTTCTCTTGAAAGTAAAGGGCTCCAAGCTCCCTAATTATTATGATTGCCTTTTCTTACATTTTCCCCAACATTTCATTATTCGAGAGGATGTGACCTGAACTAGATACAATACCCACATGCAGCCTCAAAATAGATTTGTGTAGGTGTGTTAAAATACTGGAACTTTTATTTTCCTTTCCCTTCCCAATAATCCCTAGTAAGGAATTTTCCTCTCACAGGTGCCATGCATTAGATCAACATCTGAATATTTTCAAAGGGACAGGTAACAGATTTATCATAGCATCAACTTTCATGCACTATGACCATCCTACATCATCAGATGCAAAGGTTCACACTATAATAAATTTCTTAGGGCTTTTACAGACTGCCAGAAATAATGCAACTTGAGTCCACTTTAACTGCCCTGGCTCAGTGCTAGGGAATCATGGGAATTGTAGTTTTTTCTGAAACATTTAGCCTTCTCTGTCAGAGTTCTGGTGCTACAATAAACTACAGTTCCCATGATCCCCTAAGAACTGAGCCAGGGCAGTTAAAGTGGAGTCAAGCTGTATTAATTCTGGCAGTCTGTAAAGGCCCTTAGTCTTCGTTATCTTTTTTTAGCTACTGATTATGAACAAGATCTTTTCTCAAGAATCTTTTCTGATAGATGCAATGGTTTAAAATAGGGGGGAAAGGTTAAAACATATTGGTAGGAAATCACATCAGGATTTCTCTCTTTCTCTCTCATTCACACGCACACACATTCACATATACAGGTGAGGGAAAATTACTTAAAATTAGGTACAATAATTTTGCTTTAAAAAAATCACAGAGGGAGGAATAAACCCAGCTCTTTCCCAGGTATTTTATCTGAAAGAGCAAACATTCTTGGAACTCTGAAGATGCTTTATGGTTGTGTGCCTTTAACTCATTCCTGACTTATGTTTCTGATTTATATCTGACTAAAAACCCAAAAGGGTTTGTTTTCTTGATAGAATTTGTTCTGAGGTTGTTTGCCCTCTGCCTTCCTCTGAGGCTGAGACAGTGACTTGACCAAGGCCAACTAGTGGCTTTCCATGGCCAAGCAGGGATTTGAACCCTGGTCTCCAGAATCATAGTCCAACAATTAAATCACTGCACTATGCTGGCTCTCTCATAGCATTAAATAAAAAAATAAAAGATAAAGTGTATAGCCAGCCCTCCATATCGACGGATTTTTTTATCCACAGATTCAAAACATCCACAGTTTGAAAATAAATTCCAAAAAGCAAAACTTAATTTTGCCATTTTATATAAGGGAAACAATTGTACTATGCCATTGTAATTAATGAGACTTGAGCATCCATGGATTTTGGTATCCAAGGGGGGTTCTGGAATCAAACCCCAGCAGATACCAAGATCCCACTGTGTATTTTCACAGTGTAGAATTACAGGAGTATTCTTGCTGCACTCTGAGATTCTATATTATTTTTGAAGAATTATTTCATAAATGATTAAAATGTTACATAATTGCCATTCAGCCATGTACCACCTATCAAAAAAAGGTTGTTAAACTGTAATAATTATTAACTAATTTTAATCAGATTGGATATTATTGCTCTCAGAGGGGCATTTCATTGATGTTTCAATCAGTATTTTAAAAGTTATGAATTCTTTTTATTATAATAAGATGGATGTCAACATGACAAACAGGTTACCTTAACAAATTCCATGGCAAAAAGTTTTTTGTACTCCATTTCCATGAAAAAACTGCTGAAGATCAATTCATGTAATATCTTCCTGGCTCCTGGTAGAGGAAAATGAGTTAATGTTTTCCTCACAAAAAAAAATAAAAATAAAAATAAACAAATAAAAAAATCTCCTTTGTTTTGAAAGAAAATCAGGTGAAAAACACGAAGAACCATCAAATTTTAAGAAATATTTCATTCCATACAATAGATTAACAATAATATTTTACAAAATAAAACATTTAGATTAACAATAATTTAAAAAAGAAAGACCACCAAAACTGCTACACATACACAAGAATAATCCACTCTGTGGAACAATCTCAGGATGCAAGATAAGATATCACTCTTTAAAATGATTAAGTAAGTAGTGGCCAGTTCATTTCCATGTATCATATTATCACACATTCAAGACAGATTTAACGTATAATAGCTCACTGGGTTAGTCTGGGGAATGAATTATTAGAAGATGGTTTGGATGGATAGGAAGGAAGGGTAAAATTAGTATCACATTAATGAAGACATTCAGGATTCTTACAGTGATTTATTGCCAAAGTCAGTACAAACAACAAGCCGAGTACTGCTTTCATTTATGAAGCCTCACCTATATGTAGTAGTCTCACCCCACCATCTCTTTCTGACATTCTCCCCCATCCATAAGAGCATGCCAAGAACTCCAATAGATAAGTTGGGTCTATCTAGTCAATATTCTGCTTCTCACTCTAGACCAGGGGTCGGCAACATTTACTGACCTGGGGCCGGTCGCTGGTCCCCAGGTCTTCTGCCGGGCCAAGGGGGGGGAATGGCGCGTACTTCGGAAGTACTTCGCATGTGTGTGTGGGCGAGTCGCGGCCCCCATTTTAGAAAACAAAATGGCGGCACAACTCGTTTGCACATGCGCAGTACTCGGCACATGCGCAAACGAGTTGCGGCTGCCATTTGGGAAAACAAAATGGCAGCGCGGCGGCGGCAGGACCAGCATGGGGCCGGTCCAAAGGCCTCGGGGGCAGGACCGGCATGGGGCCGGCTCAAAGGCCTCGGGGGGCCGGACCCAGCTCCCGGGACGTAGGTTGCCGACACCTGCTCTAGACAGCTATATGGAAGCCCCAGTCCTTTTGTCACTTCCTTCTAACTGGTATTCCAATGGCATACTGTCTCTAAATATACAGGTGCCACCTGTTCATATACAGATTCAACATAGCCATTGACAGACCCTCTCACTCAACAAAAGATTTATTCAAATTATTTGTGGTATAGTTCTGAAAGTAAGACTAACATTAGTACAGTATGGTCTGATGTTCTTATGCCAATAAGGATAAAAAAACATATTCATTGGCTATGCAGAACTAGACACAGACTGAGAGATGATGTGACAAGAGTATGATTGATTCTTCTATTCAGTTCTCCTACATTCTAGAGTAGTATGGAAGTATGGCATTTATACTTTAGTGATACAGATATAGGAATTTATCTTAAATAAACATTGCAAAAATGAGATGACTCATTCACGTTTTCACAGAAATAACAAAAAGCTTAACATTGATTCAGCTTACCTTTATAAAGTTTTGCATCCCAAAGCATCAATCTACTTATAAGACAAGGTTTCTCTGAATCAGTTTCCTGTTTTAGACATATCTGACAGAAGATCTGACGAAAGTCACCTAAGACAGAAGGACAGAATTTAAAGGAATTAGTCACTGAATAACCACTTAGAAATGTAACAAAATAATTGTTGACAAAATAATTTATCCAATAAACAATCAGATATAACGGATGTATCTTTCTGTTGAAATAATTTTGTTTCATCCACAGTAAGGGCATTTCATACCCACTAAGGCTAATACTTATGCTTGCACTGATAATAAATAGCACAGAAATACATTTCCTTTCAAATCAAAGCACCGTATGTTCCGTCGTATAAGACGACTGGCCGTATAAGGCGACCCCCAACTTTTCCAGTTAAAATATAGAGTTTGGGATTTACTCGGCATACAAGACCCCTCTTCCAACGCACACCAAATAAAAAATTTAAAAAAAAAACCCATCAGATTTGATTTCAATATGGTAATTTTAATTCAAATGCTTATGACATGCAGGTACATAGCAGGAAAACTGTCACTTATAAACACAACAAACTACAGCTCCCATGTTCCCTAGCATTTATTTCTGCAGTGTGTTTTGGACCTTTTTTTTTTTTTAATAGTCCAGATTTAAATGCTGCTTTAAAAATTATTTCCATCTCCCAGCTATGAGATGGTTGGGATGAAATGAGAAAGTGTTGGGGGGAAGGACTGCCAATATACTAGGTGATGCATTCTGGGGTATGTACAATTTGTGGCCAAGTACGTGAACCTGGCCATGTCACACACTCTCAGCCTCAGAGGATGGTAATGGCTACCCCATTTGAAAAACATGCCAAGAAAACCCCATGATAAGGTTAAAAGTCACAATTTTGACCATTAAAACGTCCTCCATTTTGAGCACAGCTAAGAAGCATGGATTTACATTTATATTAGTGTTTTTAGCTTTCTCTACATTTTTTTCTTGTATGTCCTATATTTTTTGTAGTGATTTGTTCTTCTTTGCATTGAAGACATTTGGTCACCCTGTCTGAGCATCGGAGTATGACTCTGGAGACCAGGATTCAAATCCTGGCTCAGCCATGGAATCCCCCTGGGTGACCTTGGGCAAGTCACACTCTCTCAGCCTCAGGAGAAGGCAATGGCAAACTCCCCTCTGAAGAAACCTTGCCAAGCAAACACCATGACAGGGCTGCCTTAGGGTTGCGTAAGTTGGAAACAACTCAGAGGCATACAACAACAACAACAACAACAACAACAACCTTAAAAGTCTCAGAGGGTGGCAAAGGCAAACCCTGTCTAAAAAACACATAGGCAAGAAATGATAGGTTCGATAGGTTTGCCTTAGGGTCATCATCAGTTGGAAACGACTTGAAGGCACACAACAACAACAACAACAGTCTCGGAAGTCACACTCTCTCAACCTCTTTTTCATTCTTTCTTCCTCCTCCTCCTGCACCACTACTTTTTCATCCTCCTCTCCTTCTTCCTCCTTCCCTTTTTCATCCTCTTTCATCCTTCTCTTTTTCATCCTCCTCCTCCTCCTCCACTTATCTTCCTCCTCTCCTTCCTCCTCCTGCCCTTTTTCATCCTCTTTCATCCCTCCTTTTCCTATTCCTCCTTTTTCTCCTCTAACCTGGACCTCCTCTCTTCCTCTTCCTCCTCCTCCTCTTTTCACCTGGCCTTCCTCCTGCTCTCACCTCCCGCCTCCGTCCTCCTTTCTCCTGGCCTTCCTCCTCCTCCCTCCTCCCGCCCCGTCGTCTTCTTCCTCCTCCTCCTCTCACCTGGCCTTCCTCCTCCTCCCGCCCCCATCCTCCTCCTCCTCCTCCTCCTCCCACCCCAACATCTTCTTCTTCCTCCTCCTCCTCCTCCTCTCGCCTGGCCTTCCTCCTGCTCTCACCTCCCGCACCTGTCTTCTTCCTCCTCCTCCTCCTCTTGCCTGGCCTTCCTCCCACCTCCAGCCTCCCACCCCCACTGTCTTCCTCCTCCTCCTCCTCTTGCCTGGCCTGCCTCCCGCCTCCCACCCCTGCCGTCCTCCTCCTCCTCCTCCTCCTTATACCCAGCGTATAAGACGACCCCTGACTTTAACCCCAGATTTTCCTGGGTTAAAAGTTGTCTTATATGCTGGAAAATACAGTACAAAAACAATAGCTTCTTGTATACTTGATACACTATCCTAAACCATTTCTGAACAAACAATACCACAGGTATCATATATCAAGGCAGAGGATGAAACTACTCAAAAGGTGTATGCACTTATGACTTACTTTGAATGAAAAGTAGTTCATTTCCAAGAGCCTCGATTTAGAACATGATCCTGATTTAAACTGAGGATCTCATTTGAAATTCCCCCACTTCCCACTGCTATTGCTCTCAAACATGCTGTTTACTGTAAAGAGCATCTTCAAGGGCAAAAAGTATCTGGGAAGATCAGCAATCTTCAGTAGAAAGCTGATGCACTTCTAACATAAGAAGCTGAAACAAAACAAAATTTTTTTCCCACTTTTCTCCTTCATTTAACACATTTTAATGCTGCTTTTCACACTAGAACAGTCATGAAAAGTAGTATTTTCAAAAAAATCTAACATGCCTCTTTGTTCTGCAGACACAACCATTCCATAAAGCAGAGTGAGATGCTTGCCTGAGGTGACAGAACATAAGACACAGTAAACTCTGTATTGGCCTTTGCAGACTGCCAGAAATAGTGCACATTAAATTGAGGCACTGCCCTGGCTTAGTGCTAGGGAATCGTGGGAATTGTATTTTTTTCTGGGACATTGAGCCTTCTCTGTCAGAGAGCTCTGGTGCCACAATAAACTACAGTTCCCATGATTCCCTAGCACTGAGCCAGGGCAGTGCCTCAATTTAATGTGCACTATTTCTGGCAGTCTGCACAGCAGGTATATTCCCACCAGAAGGGCACTGGTTTGGAGTGCCTCCCTAAATATTCTCCAATTGCACCAAATGGCACAGCCAAGCAGCAGCAAGCTGAGCTTAAGGCACTGTTGGATTTTGGAGAACTGTAGCCATTACTTTCCTACTATTCAACGAATTCAAAGATATAGCCATGTTAGTCTGTAGAATCAGTATGTAGAGAGATCTTGTAGCACCTTTGAGACTAACTAAAGAAAGAAGTTGGCAGCATGAGCTTTCGTAGACTTAAGTCTACAAAAGCTCATGCTGCCAACTTTTCTTTAGTTAGTCTCAAAGGTGCTACAAGATTTCTTTCCTACTATGTAATACCACAGTAGAGAAACAGCTCTTGAGAGCTAGCTAGGCCTCAAATGCCTTCCTGTGAGGGCACCTGGGAGCCAGGCATTATTGTCTGGGTGCATGAGCTTGCACCATAGGTGGTTTGCCAGGATGTCACACTCAAAACGCCGGTCCCCAAGAGATTCTTCCTCAGAACCTGGTATATCAGACACTTTCCACAACCGATGCTGCTCTCCTGACTGAGAGTGAGACAGTAGGCAAGAGTCCACAATGAAGATGGCAAAAGAATCTGAGCTAAATACAGCTGGTGTTTTGGCATATGTACATGGGACATCAAAGTTTAAGACACTTACTTGAATAACTCATAAGTTTGTTTAGCCAGGAACCGAGACGTAAAGCAAATTTCTGATGAGCCATAATATCAGCATGAAGAACTTTCACATTGAGAGGACCTTGAGAAACATTGTTTGAATGTTTCTGGAAGATAAAAACAGTCAGCATTTCAATGAGGATATGTAACAGTTTTTTAATCTTCCCAGTGCTTTTTCTGTTATATTTGGTACCTCACAGTTTTTGCTCCAAAGCAGAAATTCAAGACAACTTTTATCTAAAGTTAAGCTATATCAGTCAAATGCAACAAAAGAAAAATCTGAATAAATCAAGAAATCAAGATTTCTAAGCATAGGGCTTATTAAAGTAACAGAACAGTTATTCAGTATAATGACTTTTAAATATTTCAGCAAGATACCTTAATATCTTCTTTTGCTTCTTGGCAAACAACATATGGCCCTTTCTTAACTGCCTTTCGACCCTGCATGAAAAAAGACAATTCACACTTAAATAAAATGATGATAGCATTTGATGTTATTGTTATACATAAACAAAGGGAGGATTGAAGTTAAAAAAAAAATTAAGGGTGCTTTAGGTACCAACAGAAGTGATACTGGCAAACATATACAGTAATTCAGCATTACAATTCTAATTTGAATTAATCTTCTATAACAGTTTAATTTTCACCCTGGATATTTTATCAAATCTCTTCAATTGAAAAAGATGGGCACCTATCACCTGATTACAGAGTATCTGGTGGAAAAACATTTCTCCATTGAAAACATTCTTAATTTGATTGTCCCTCTCAAACCCCTCCATTCTCCATATTATCTGCCAGCATTCTCCTCCAGGATCACCGCTTCAACAACCCTTTGAGCAAACCTTAAATTTCCCCTTTTGGTTTTCTCAATAAATTCCAGGCTGACCATTGCTCTTCCGTTCCTGGACTCTTTGCTTCTGCATTTCCTTAAAGTATTGAATTTCCTTATCTTCAGACCCCTCTGATCCAAATTTCAGCCATTCTGTAGCTCTCAAAGTCATTAATCATCCATTTAAATTCCTGTCATATCTCATGCCATGTTACTAAAACAGAATCTTATTCCTAGGGTTGCATTTTTGCCTTCTTTATGTTAACTAATTGTTAACTAATTGTTGTATTATTTTTTGTTTTAATTGACTTTTATTATTTTATTATTGTGTGTATTTTAGATTGTATGCCTTTGGCAGGTTTTCATTCTATTTTATACTTGATTTTCTTTTTGTACAGCGCTGTGTATATTGACAGTGCTTTAGAAAGAAACAATAATAATAATAATAATAATAATAATATGCCCTCTCTCTTCACAGCAGCTCCTCTGGTACAATAAATTAACAGCACAGCCTGATATTTGCCCAGGCAGTTTTCAATGAGAAGACTCTTCCATCCGAAACAATTCCATTTTCTCAAAACAAACCAGTCTCCCTCTACTAATCCAATTTTACTACAAACCATCAACACTCCAACTTTAGGATTTTATTCCAACTTTAGAATTGTATAGGGTTTTGTGGGTTTTTTGGGCTGTGAGGTCCTGTTCTAGAAGAATGTATTCCTGACGTTTCACCTGCATCTGTGGCTGGCATTTTCAGAGAAGTTTTTCTCTGAAGATGCCAGCCACAGATGCAGGCGAAACATCAGGAATATATTCTTCTTGAACATGGCCTCACAGCCTGAAAACCCCACAAAAACCTATGGATGCCAGTTATGAAAGCCATCGACTTCACATTTAGGATTTTACTTCATAATTCCACATTTCTATTCCCCTTTCCCACAAAGAATCTTGTTTTTCTTTTTACTCACAAATTCATTAGACTACCTAACTCCAGTCTACAATCTTAACACCTTCATTTATCATCCATTAATACAAAAGGCAGAAACACTCATCCCAACATTGATGACAACCGCTTGTTCAAAGATTTTTCATTCCATAAGTCTCATTCTTGTTACAAAGATAATTAAAGAAAGTATAGTACTGACTTAGCGTCCAAAATGTTTTGTAAACAGCAGGATGAGCTGAGGGAATTTGTCCCTCACCCCCCTCCCTTTGGTCACACTCCACATGAGCTCAGTAAAGTTTTCAGACCCTTGTGGCAATCTACTTGTTCCCTCTCTATCCGGGGAGGTAAATCACAGGTCAGAACTCCTCTCCAAATGGTGATACCAGTGATACCACTGCTGTTACTCTCTCTCTCATAGCCCTGTGTAAGGAATCTCACCTGGAAATTCCACAATTCCAAATTGTCTAATATTTTGCAATGTATCCATCTTGAACCTTCAATATTGATCAAAACTATTCAAGAATTTTAATTCCATTTATGTCCTCCAGAGTGTAAACTGAGAGGACATAAAGAAAACTGAGTAAATTTCCCTAAATCTGAGTAGAAGCTACTTGTTATACTGCCTCAATTTGAATCAAATGATGAATTTGTATTCTCTCTCTCTTGATTTTATTCTGTGGTACAAGAACAGCAAGATATCTTTCCTTTGGTCTTTTTGAGAAATTATTTTGTATACTTTTTGAACTACCTGAAGCACTCATTTGTCCATACTTATGACTTGCCATAAATCAGAGAATCATAGCGTTGGAAGAGACCACAAGGGCCATCCAGGAACACACAATCAAAACATTCCCAAAAGATGACCATCTAGCCTCTGTTTAAAACCCTCCAAAAAATGAGACTCCACCACTATGAGGCAGCTCTTACTATCAAGGAAATTCTTCCTAATATTTAGGTGTAATCTCTTTTCCTGCAGCTTGAATCCATTGCTCCATGCCTTAATCTCAGTAGAAACAAGCTTGCTCCATCCACAATATAACATCCTTTCAAATAGTTAAATAGGGCTATCATGTCACCTCTTAACTTTCTCTTCCCCAGGTTGAAATTGTAAAACTAAAACTTTAGTGATTTTGCCCCGAATAACAACATTCCCTTAAAGGGACTGCTTACCAAACTGGCTCTTTTGGTCAGCCTCTCATGGTTTCTACTACAGTAATCTCCTACCCACTGTCGTAGCTATGATCAAAAATGTTGCAAATGCTGCAGCATCATAACCTGCATCAACCATATACTGAAATAGTTTTCCTAATTTCTGTAATGCTTTGTAGATAGTTTGAATGCTTGCATCCTCTGAACCCAGTATTTTCTGAACCCAAAATATGACTGCCCTAGCAAAATCTGCTAGGATAAGGATTAATTAAGTACAAAGATTAATTCTCAGACAATACTTTGGTCAATTCTACAAGTTGTGTCCTCTTCCATAGAGGACAAGACAAATGTATTTCACATTATTACTATGAAACACAGGATCTGAGCACATTATTACTATGAAACACAGGATCTGAGCACAATCAGAAATGTTGCACTAATCTTATATCAAATGATACCACGTGAGTGAGGGGACAATGCAACCAAATTCCATGGTGAGATAATGCAGTACCAAGCTTGTGGGAACTTGTGATGTCTTGTTTCCTTCTTTTTGTGGCGATTAAATTACATGAATGAACAGTACAGGTGGCACCATATCAACTAGAATATAGCACACCTATAGCAGAAATGGTGCATGCTACTAACCTCTTTATCTATAGCAGTAGTATACAAATGAGCCTCTCCAAGCTCACAACCAAGAGTTCTTTGTAGACTATAAATTACATGGTCGTAAGAATGATGCTCGTCATTGAAAAGGACGCAATAGTACTTGTCCGTCTTCTCCCTGTTGGGAAGGATCCAAGGCATTGCCAGTGACCAAAGAGAAAACTAAAATTACTTCTAATATAAACATTGGGAACAGACTAAATGCCACTCAAAAAATCAAAGTGTGGAAAGATAACCAAACTAGAGGTGTATGGTTTATCAATAAAATATTTCTCATTTACGTTTAAATAATCCGTGATCCAGATATTTATCTGTTAAATGAAGCACTGGGATTCTCCATGAAGAGTTCTTCTTGTTTGGTGTGCAGGCATCCACTAAGAGAGGAGTATTTACTACTACTTTAGCCACTTAGTTCTGTCCCACTTATAACAGAGGGACACAAATGTGGTTTAAAGAAAAAAGAGACTTCTGAGCAATGATCTTGCTGTGTGGCCTAGTGTTGGCCCTTAGCCTTCCTATTCCATCAAACTAAGTTTTCTAGGAAAGCTCAAACATTTGGGGGGGGGGTTTAATCTCCTGGATGACAAGAGTATCCTAACTAAGCTATGCGGCTTCTGGCTGCCATACTTGCCCTTCTAAGAGTGGCAAGATGTCAGAGACTATGCTAGGGTGAAGATCACAAAAAGTACAGCAATTAGCACTATGCAAAAGCTTCTCCGAACCAATCTTCTGCAGGTCCCTGGAGATTAGTGGAAGGTCAAGAGAAATCCATATGCTGTAGAAATGCAGACTCAGGTTTATTTTCACAATTTGCCAGTTTTGATTTAACTATGTCAATAAACCAGGGGTAGGCAACCTTTCCCCTTTAAGGGCTGAGGGACTTCAGCTCCCAGAATCCCAGGAGCTACTGGCCAACATGGGACTATTGGCCAACATGGCTGAGGCTTCTGGGAGCTGAAGTCCCTCGGCCCTTAAAGGGGAAAGGTTGCCTACCCCTGCAATAAACGGTGCTCCTCTGCACTATCCAGCGAATAATCGTCTGGTAGGTTCTAGTCTGGAGAACCTATTTCTCCTTGAAATACTGCAAGCAGTAAATCTTTTGTGGAAGGAAATAAATCAAAAGACTAAATGGCCTTGGACAACAGCAGTCAATCCAGTAATCTGAAAGGAGATGAGAGGATGCACCCTGTTAGGTGTATCCTGGTGTTCTCTGGGCAAAGGACCTACTTAGAAATCCGAGTGGCAAGAGCCTTTGACATAAGACAGAAATTTCTCTTGGGAGAAGGTGATGATATAGAATCTTCGAGGGAATGGCACTTAGTGTGGAGCACTTGGACTTGTGTGTGGATCCTGAATTATCTGAAGCTGCATCAAAGTTACAGTTGAAGCTAGCTTCAGATACAGAAGCTAGCTTCTTTACTATTCCAATATGCTTGCTGGTTGTCATCTTTCATTTCCCTGCTGCAAAAACTGCTAGTTGACAAGGGTGATAATATATACACCTACTCAGAAGTGACTCATGTTAATCTTAGTAGTATTTCCTCCAAGTAAATTAGCATGGAAGAGCCCAAGCAAGGTGAGAGGGAACTGTGCTTGAGACTGGCTTTAGATCTGGTGGGCAGAAGGGGTTACAGAATGCTTTTTGATGAGGGTGGGAAAGACTAGCAGAGCAACATATGATTGACCCTATATAGTCACTATTTAGAAACCCTCTTCTCTAATACAGATTATGTGAACTTTTTCTGGGACATACATGAATTAAACAATATACTTAAAAGCCTTGAGACAATAGGACTGACTCATCTTACAACTATCCCTCCTGGTTCTATAGCAACGCAAGCAATGTAGCACACATTCAGATCGCAAAGTAATATAATTTTGCTTATGTGACTTTCCAAAGACTACTTCTCCAACAAGTACAACAGTATGGATTGATGTGTTATACCTGATTCAAGTATAAACACACCAGATGTTATAAACACACCAAGCAGCAATGTTGTTAAAAGAAACTGAGGCACAACAGGCTTACAAACAAAATGAGCTGTCATGTAAATTTTACAAAGGAAGTTTATTTTAAAAGCAAGAATGCTCAATAAAAGGCTTTGCAGGTAAAAACAGGGGGGACTTGAACAAAGCAGAAGAAATGAAATAAGGTAACAAGGTTCTGCTTTGAACAAAGATAGAAACAACTTGGGGAGTCAGTAGGAAGAGAAGGATACAGAGCCTTGGTTCACATGATTCCTAACTTCTTTGCTATAGAAGGAGACATAACATCCAATGTATGCCTTCCGTGCCAAAGAGAATAGTATTGGAGATCATTGCATGGGAAAACAAGTGCAGTTTACATGCGGTTTGTATCCATCTCTGACGGATCTTACCACATTGCCCCGTGCCCGAGTGCTAGGCAGCCCACGTGCAACCTGGACTTCTCTGGCAGCTTTTCAAGAATGGGATTTTCCCATTCTAGAAAATAGAGAAGCCCGGGTTGCATACTGGTTGCCTATTACCCGGGCAGAGGGCAGTGCGATAAGATCTATCAGAGATGGATACAAACCGCATGTAAACTGCAATGATCTCCAATACTATTCTCTTTGGCATGGAAGGCATACATTGGATGTTATGTTTCCTTCTATAGCAAAGAAGTTAGGAATCATGTGAACCAAGGCTCTGTACCCTCTATCCTACTGACTCCCCAAGTTTTTTGTAGCTTTGTTCAAAGCAGAATCTTGTTATCTGTGCCTGCTTTCCTGTGAGATGATCTCCCTAATTACAATTAATAGAGTTATTGTCTAGTTCAGGAACCTGTTTGAGTGGGTGGGTTAATGACCCAAGAACTTGGAGAAAAATCCAAGTAAGGGACAAGGATCTGTATTTCTGAATTTTCTCGATCTAGACATTTTTCAATTTTGTGTTCCCTATCATTTTTGTTTTCAGGTGTAAATGTGTTTCTCCTCTAATCTAAGCCTATTCTTAAATTTAGGATGATGAAGGGGAAATATACTGTGGAAATTTCCACACACACACCTCTACATTTCTCCTTTGACTGTATAACCCATCCATATTCCAACAATCATTCCACAAATAATTCCTTATTGCCAAGGCAGGACTACTACAGAAAATGACAAGTAAATTTGACCGACAGGACTGTAATGGGAGAGAATTCAAATTACCTGATAACTAGAGTTATTTTTCAATTAATTAAAAAAATGTACATATCCTTGCCATTCCAGATTGTACTGCATATAAGTCTGCAAACAATTAAATTCTACAGAGTTGTCACCCCAAACTTAATAATTCATTGCTGCTTTCCTAGAAAAGTAATGTTAGGACTATTTCAGGTTAATGAAATAATACTGTAGAAATTTAAGTGTTTATTTTCTCAAATTTTATCACACGAATTCATAAAGATAGAAGGCAAAACACTAGGGAATTCTTCCAACACATCACTTCTCATCACTTACCTGGTCATAAGCTCTGGAGGCAGCTCCTTTTCTTCTTCCCAAACAGTCATATCCACAATATATTTTATCACCGAAGGGAACATTTTTTTTGCTTGTGCTATTAGCTCCTCATTTAACTGGCATTCCAAGTTCTAAAGAAAGCAATTAAAATATGCTATATACATATGTATGGAAATAAGTACTAATAATGTTATAGACAATTTATCTAGAAAAGGAAATGCCTTATAGTATCTGTCAGCTGAATAGAAAGACTGTAATATATATTTCATCTTTTGGCCCAACAAACAGGTATAAGAATATCCCAAGAATGCCCATGCCCAAACTAGCTGTGATGGCCTTGGATATATGATGTTGAAGACCCCTAGAAAAGTTGTCCTGGGAATTTACACTGAGATCTCCCTGTTGTTGTTGTTGTTAACTGCTTTTGAGTTGGTCTCGACCCATGGCAACCCTACTAACGAGACATCTCCAGCCCCCCCCCCCCCCCCCGTCCTCCACTGCTCTGCCCAGCTCCAGCAAACTCATGTTCATGGTCTCTTTAATAAAGTCCATCCATCTAGCATGTGGCCTTCCTCTCTACTTCCCTCCATCTTTCCTAACATTATTGTCTTTTCCAGCGATTCATGCCTTCTCATCATGTGTCCAAAGTATGACAGTCTAAGTCAGGGGTCGGCAACCTACAGCCTGTGGGCCAGGTCCACCCCCCCGAGGCCTTTGGACCAGCCCTCGCCGACCCCCGCCACCACCGCGTGTGTTGCGGCCACCATTTTGTTTTCCAAAATGGTGCCCGTGACTTATTTGCTCATGCGCAGTACTCCTGCGCGAGCGAGTCACAGCAGCTATTTTGGAAAACAAAAATGGCAGCTGCGACTTGTTTGCGCATGCGCCGAATACTGTGCATGCGCAAACAAATCGCGCCACCATTTTGGAAAACAAAATGGCGGCAGCAACTCGCTCGCGCATGCGCAGTACTCTGGAAGTACTGCGTATGTGCGCGCAAGCGTGCGTGCGCATGCGCAGTACTTCCGGTATAATGCACATGGTGCGAGCGCGTGAGCGTGCGCGCCGTCATTTCCCCACCACCATCAGCCCGCGGAAGACCAGGGGATCCCCGGACCAGCCCCAGGTAAGGAGCACTTGCCGACCCCTGGTCTAAGTCTTGTCATCTTGGCTTCTAGGGATATCTCTGGCTTGATCTGTTCTAGGACCCATTTGTTTGTCCTTTTGGCTGTCCAAGGAATCCTCAGCACTCTTCTCCAGCACCACATTCTCTCAAATGAGTTGATTTTCCTCCTATCTTGTTTCTTAACTGTCCAGCTCTCACATCCATACATGGTAATAGGGAATACAGTGACTTGTATGATTCTGACTTTTGTGCTGAGTTGTATGTCTTTGCATTTTAGGATCTTTTCTAGTTCTTTCATAGCCACTCTCCCCATTCTTAATCTTCTCCTGATTTCCTGGCTGCAGTCCCTATTTTTATCAATGTTTGATCCCAGATATAAGAACTCTTTTACTATTTCTATTTCCTCATTGTCTAGTTTCAATGTGTGTAAGTTCTCTGTGGTCATTATTTTTGTTTTCCTTATCTTCAACAGTAAGCCTGCCTTTGCACTTTCCTCTTTGATCTTCCTTAGTAGTTGTTCCAGGTCTGTAAGGTTCTCTGCTAGTATTATGGTGTCGTCAACATATCTCAGATTGCTGATACTTCTTCCTCCTATTTTCACTCCTCCCTCTTTCATGTCCAAGCCTACTTTCCTTAAAATATGTTCTGCATATAAGTTGAATAGGTAGGCTGATAGGATGCAGCCTTGTCTGACTCCTTTGCCAACTGGGAACCATTCTGTTTTTCCATGTTCTGTCCTGACAGCAGCCTCTTGTCCTGAGTACAGATTCCTCATCAAGACTATCAGATGTGTTGGCACTCCCATGTCTTTAAGGGCATTCCATAGCCTTTCATGATCTATGCAGTCAAAGGTTTTGCTATAGTCTATAAAGCACATGCTGATTTTCTTTTGGAACTCCTTGCAACGTTCCATTAGCCATCGTATATTTGCAATGTGATCTCTGGTGCCTCTTCCTTTCCTGAACCCTGCTTGGACCTCTGGGATTTCTCTCTCCATGTATGGTTGGAGTCTATGTTGCAGAATTTTGAGCATAATTTTGCTTGCATGGAAGATTAGTGTTATGTTCCTATAGTTGCTGCAGCCTCTTGTGTCTCCTTTTTTGTGGATGGGGATATATTGAACGCTTCCAATCTGTTGGCCATCGTTTTGTTTTCCCTATCTGTTGATATATGTTGGTTAGCACTAGAGTTGACTCTGTCAGTGAGGATTGCAATAGTTCTATTGGTATATCATCTGTTCCTGGAGTCTTGTTTTTTGCCATTTCTTTTATTGCAGCTTCCACCTCAGTTTTTAGAATTTGGGGTTCATCTTCATATGGCTCTTCACTCCATGTCATCCCTTCACTTTGTCATCTCTTTTGTATAGTTCTTCTGTGTATTGCATCCAATGTCTTTTTATTCCTTCCTGGTCTTGAATTATGTTACTTTTATTGTTGTAGAGTGTCCAGGTCCTTGGTTTGAACTTTCTCGAATCTTGTGGAATAGGTCTCTCGTTCTTCCCTTTTTGATGTTGTCTTCTATTTCGCTACATTTGTCCTTGTAATAGTTTTCCTTATCTTTGCGCACTAGCCGTTGTACTGTTGAGTTCATGGTTCTTAGTTTATTCCTATCTCCTTTTTGTTTTGTTTCTCTTCTTTCTTTTATTGCTTGTAGCATTTTATCTGCCATCCATGGTTTCTTCACTTTCCTTTCGTCTGTTGGAAGTATTTTTATGCATTCTTTTATTATGTCCCTGGCTTCAGACCAAAGTTCTTCCGGTTCACAATCTATTATACTTGGTACTGCAAATCTGTTCCTTATATTGTCAATGATTTCTGTGGAAATGTTGTTTAAATCGTATTTTGGTATGATGATTGGTTTTGTTCTCTTCTTGACTTTTACTTTTATTTTTGAAATGAATAGTTTGGAATCTGTGCCACAATTAGCACCTGGTCTACTATTGGCCACCAGTATGGAACTTCACCATCTTTTATTTCCAATTATGTAATCTATTTGGTTTTTGTGTTGACCATCTGGTGATGTCTATGTGTATAACTTTTTCTCTGGTTGTATGAAAAAAGTGTTTGCAGTGAACAGGCTGCTGGCTTCACAAAAATCTATCAGACACTCACCTGCTTCATTCCTTTTGCCTAGTCCAAATTTGCCTACCGTTTCTGATTCTTCTTTATTTCCAACCTTTGCTTTCCAATCTCCAATGATCAGCTTGACATCCTGTGTTGGTGTGTTGTCAATTTCTTCCTGTACTGCTTCATAAAATCTATCAATTTCTTCTTGTTCTGCCTCAGTGGTTGGTGTATATACTTGAATTATGGTGATATTCATAAGTTTCCCATGGAGCCTTATTGAGATGACTCGGTCTGATTATGCACTGTGTCCTCTGACTGCTTTTGCAACATTTTTTCTTAATATGACACCCACCACATTTCTTCTTGTCTTTTCATTCCCTAAGTAGAACACTGTGTGGTTGCCTGATTCAAAGTGGCCCATTCCTGTCCATCTTAACTCACCCCAAATATTGCTATGTTCCGAAAAGTTGTTACAAACATCTTGCTCTTAACTCCAGACTGGCAACTAGTAAATGTTCTGCAACATTTACATTCCTTCTTATTTACAGCTATATTACCTCTTCTTCACTGCCTGATGCTCCAGGTTCATGATCTGTACAAAATGGACCAGTCTTCCATGCTTCTGTATCCCCACAGTCACAAAACCCTCCTCCAGTTGAAGTGTGCATCTGAAACAATAACCACCACATACAAGGTCACAACCAAAGGTCCTTTTTTATAGATATAATACTGAATGTATGTTTCACTTAAACTATGATGTATTGCAACAGAATGAATCATTCAAATCATTTTGAGATAACAATTTAGATATAAGCAGCTGATAGGAAGCAGGAAAGAGAGAAATCAAATAAAACAGCTAGGACCAGAACCCATGGTTCTTCTTTCCAGGTACTCTTGGAGTGTATTAGCCAGCAGGACTAGACTAGAAATGCATACTAGAAAGGGGGGAAATTATTTTTTTGTAATACAATACAGAGATTTGAAATCAAACTCTCATAGCATCAAAGACTAATTTAAGGGGGAAATAATTTTAGAATACCTTTGCCACTCTTTCTTTGAAATGTCTAGAATGCCTTTGCCATGCTTTAGCTGAAGGTTTTTAATAGCTTTGATTGTAAACAGGCTAAGGAAAAAAAAAACCTCTTTATTTCAGGTAACCTGTAATTGCTAGCACAGGACATCAATAGCTAAGACTGCGATGCACATATGTTCTTACTTTGTAACGATGATTTTTGTGAATGCTGTTCTGGAAACAATCCATGCAAAGGACACATGTTGGATCAATTGCACATTCTCTGCAAATAAAGGTTTTAAAAAAATCACTGCTGTTGTATAAACACCCACTGATCCAAAACACCAGAATAGTCCCTACTAGCAAAAAAGTAGCTTAGACAGTGTTCATATTTAACATCACTGTACTGCAACAGAATGAATCAGCAAGCATGCATGCTGGTGCAGGCTGCTAATTTGCTCCAGCTTGGATCTTTTCTTCTTCTGAATGAGGAAAAAAGCCAGAAATAGAAAAATCTGCATGCTACCTGAAGATGGGGTAGCACATGACAAAAGACTTTCCATTTCTTTTCCACCCATTCATGCAAACGAGAAATGAATAAACAGCTTTAGAATAAATAAACTGTGTTAGAAATGAATAAACAGCTAAAGAGCATTAGCAGTTCTTCTTTCAAAGTAAACTATAAGCCAGTAATTTTAGCTTCTTGTTATGTGTAAACTTTGATACTGTATTCACTTATAGTCATCCAGTTGTAAGTATGTCCATTATACGTTTATGATTAAATGTGGTGGGCCTGAGTATTAGGGTCTGCTGACTAGAATTTTAAAATGTTAGTACAGTGCGCCTGCGCCAACTGTGCACTTGTCATCCGTGGTTTGAGCTTCCACCAATGGCAAGCCCTGGTTTTTTTAATGGGTGCCCACACATGCGGCGACACAAACGGGACCGCATACACATTAAAAACAAAAGGACTTAAGGTCCCGCATTTTTTGCTATCCGTGGGTGTATGTGGGTCCAGAACGGATCTCCCATGGATAGCAAGGGTGCACTGCACACCCTTCTGCACTATAGAATAGAGTATCATGGTTATTATTCTAAACCATGATTCATATAATTAAGAGTGAGCTGTAGTGATGCTTAGGCTCATAACATACTCCTCTCTGCTCTTCAACACACAAAAAGAGAGAGCAAGGTTTCTGCTTTCAGAAAACACAGGCAACTGTAATTTCTTGTAACTAGTTAACAATTCAGTATTATAAAATCTTGGTTTGATCCATGGTTGTTCATTTCAATTAACTTGGGGGCGGAAGCCGCCCCTTCCAACCATGGATTGGGGCCGTGGCAACCACACACCGCAGCCCCAATCTGCCTTGAAGCCGCCTGAAAAAGGAGCAGCAAAGATCCACTCCTTTTTTGGGTGGCAAAAAGCTGCTTTCTGTATCCTGCCACACCCCATGGTGGTTTCAGGACGCTCTTGTGGCGTGAGGCATGTAAATGCCGGCTTCCCGGAGTGTCATGTAGCCACCCATGTCTGGGTAGCCACGCAGCTTCAAGACATCTTGGGGGGGGGTGTGCCTGAACGCCACGCCCTCAAGCCACCAGGAAGCCATCTTTAAAGCTGGTCTATTCCAGCTCTTGGTTGTGATAAACCAAATTTAATCAAGTTCAGACACAACAAAGTTTATTCATAGTTCAAATTCCTCATACATATGGATGAGAGGGAAGCAGAACTGTCCATGTTCAAGGCTCACCATGATTCTCTCAGAGATATCTAAACCATGGATTAGATAGTGTCTGACCTGGTCTGCACAACTGGTGATGGATCTACCAATCCCAAGCAACCCCCTTTTCAGAAACTCCTCTCAACAAAGAACATGTAGGGACAATAACCTTCACCCCATTGACAGTATCTTCAAACATCAAAAATAAAAAGAATCTGTGAAAGAAACTTGCTTTGTGGATAGCAAGGAGGTAAGACCAATTTCTGTGCTAAATAAACTCAGAAATGTTTTTCTGCTTTGATGAGTTACTCTTAGGATCCTAAAAGGTTTTGTTAGCTAATAGTTTGGTTATTAATATGAGGAGAGGCAGATAAAAAATTATAGTAGTAGCAGTAGTAGCAGTTGTTGTTACCAATAGTATTAGTAGTAATTATTATTATTGGTCACTCATTTTACTTTAAAATAAAATGACTATTTGAGTGATGTCAGTCCTTTGATGCAACCAAAGCCAACTGATTATTTTTCTCTGTTGGTTCGTTCATAATACAATAAAATTAGACATTGTACTTGATTTGATCCATTTGGTGGCAACACCAACCTGAATTTTAAAGCATTTAAGAGAGCTATTTCCCACTGGTCTCCCATATATCTAAGATACATAAAATGTGTATTGTGATGGTATTTTCTTTGAAGAGTAAACAAATGGTGCCCTGCCACTTGTTGTACTGCACAAGCTTGGGAAGGCAGATATACCTCAGCCTGTGACGCCGTTTTATAATGGCTATGAACAGTAATTAGAAGCAATGATATTCAAAACTATTTAAAAGCAAAGTTTTTATTGATGATTCTTTTTTTCTATAGCAATTAATGTTTCCACTAAACCATTACGTGACCATTACCTTAAGTAGGATTTCACAAAAAGCAGACTTTTAGAAATAGAACTACCACCAAAACTTCTTTGAGTTGTACATATTTCTGTTGTCACAGCACGGGACAAATATTAAAGGATGTGAGTACTATTATGTACCTGCATGAATATGTTGTCTCCCCACCTTTAAACACCTTCCCACAGAGTTGAGGGGTGCTACTCTGTCTTAGTTTTTCCAAACAGACATCTGGATCTTCTCCAAAAAGATACCATTCCAGAGGGCAAAATACAGTCTTTTGAATTATTTCCTCCTCTTTCTCTGGCAAGGAATTCATTTCATCAGAATATATATCTGGAACAACTTTTGCCAAATGCTGAAGAAAGGCAGTGTGAAAATCCAACTTTTCATCCCACCACTGCAGGAAAAAAAGTATACAGCAGACATTAAAACAAAAAGAAAACACAAGAACCCCCAGCATCCATTTTGCATAACAGAAAATAATGGCCTAAATCCTGTAAATACCGGCTAGAGCAGACCCATTAAATCAATGGGATTTACCTGTGCATTGACTCACTATTCAACAATTGATTGAATGGGTCTACTCTAACTGAAACTATTCAACAGAATGCCAGTAGATATTTCTATACTGGAAGCAAAACAAATTGAGTGTTAAAATTTTTGAAACAAAATCCATAGGAATATTCATTGTATCAATATCTAAAACCAAGTCAATTGCACCATAGGGTTTGACTGCAAAAGATAGACCATGCAATGGGCTATGGAAGTACATAGGTATGGGTAGCAACCATCTGACATAAAGAAGCATTTACATGACTCTTGCAGTTTTCTTCAGCTTGTATCAGCACCAACTATAAACTTATTTTTTTTATGTTAAAGTTCTAAAATAGATATTCACAAAATCTATTTTCACTTGGCAAACTGCACTATTCTATCTGCTGCTTCTAATAAACATTCAGAAACAGATTTGTTTCTTTCCATGAATCAGAAACACTGTCTTCAGTTGTCAAGAAAAGACATCCAAGGAACCTGTTCCTCTGGTATCTTTGCACACAGTAATTAACATTTGAATTTCTACAGATCTTCTAAAAAACAGATACATCACAAGATACAGACCAACAATCCTCAAGACAACTTTTAATATTATAGTGCACAGTGGGATCTAATTGTTTGCACACCTCCTGCCACCTATGAAGAAGGCAATGTATTTTCAATTCTGAGATTATGAGTGTTTTAAATAGAGAAGAGAACAAAAAACAGGTGACTGTGCTAATTTTTAGGAGGTATTACTGAGCTGCTTCAAAATGTTTGTTCCTGGGTAGGGATGGAGACTACGGCCACAATCAGCTTGGATAGCATTATCTATGCCAGGATAGGTGGCGGCACAGCAGCAGGGGAAAAATGGCCACAGGTGCTGCAATATGGGAGGCAGTAGCACAGGGGTAGGCAACCTTTCCCCTTTAAGGGCCGAGGGACTTCAGCTCCCAGAAGCCTCAGCCATGTTGGCCAATAGTCCCATGTTGGCCAATAGCTCCTGGGATTCTGGGAGCTGAAGTCCCTCGGCCCTTAAAGGGGAAAGGTTGCCTACCCCTGCAGTAGCAAAACACATTTGCCAGGAGAGAAAGCTGGCCTGCCAGCTTCCAAACTGCTCAGAAGCTGGCAGAGCAGGTTTCCCATTGCTGTTATAGACTGCTCCAAAAAGTTGTTTATACCAGCATAAAGGACTATTATGCCCACATATGGCATCAGCAGACTTTTGGCCTGTCACTGCAACCCCATGATTCCTTGCCTACAATACATTTATTAAATTAAAACACTTCTGTAACTCCTCTCCCAGGCCACAAGGGCTCCCAAGGCAATGAACAAGTAGAAACCAATTAAAACAATATAAAGATAAAAGCATTTTGAAACACATTAAAATACTCTTTACTCCTAAAGCTAGTCCAAAACAATTCTAGAATCCAATGTGAAGTCAAAGGCATTCATGGCTGCCATCCATGGTTTTTTTGTGGGTTTTTCGGGCTATGTGACCATGTTCTAGAAGATTTTATTCCTGACGTTTCGCGAGCATCTGTGGCTGGCATCTTCAGAGAATGCTGGCATGGAGGTGAGTGGGGTGTGTGTGTGTGACCCTTGGTTGAGAGAAGGTGATTTGGATGTTAATCTGTATGTTGTTCTGTTGCTGAATGGCAAGGCCTCAGAGTGGGAGGATATGCCAGGAGGCATTGTGTCTATTCAATTAGTGATCCATTGTCTGCTGGGAAAACCCCTGACCCTGGGTGGTTTTCATTTGCACATGCTGGGTCATGATTTTGGTGTTTTTCAGGACTGGCAGCCAGACGTTGTTTACTTTAAGGGTTTCTTCTTTCCTGTTGAAACTGTCCAGGTGTTTGTGGATTTCAATGGCTTCCCTGTGCATTCTGACCCAATTGTTGTTAGCATGGTCCAAAATTTCAGTGTTTTCAAATAGCACTTTATGCCCAGAATGGTTTATAAGGTGTTCTGCTACTGCTGATTTTTCTGGCTAACCCACAAAAAAAAAAAAAAATCCTAGAATACAGTTTTAAAAGGTTAAAACAGCATTTCAAATATGGAATGCTTTAAATAAATAAATATCCACTGAATATAGGGAGACTTGTTTTTGAGCAATGATGCATAGGATTTATATCTTGCTACTTATTTATATATAAATGTATAAACCTTGCACATTTTAAGAAAAAGAAAACAACATATTAAGAGAAAACACATTTTAAAATTACAGCTGAAAATTTAGGGACTTTCATTTATTAATGTTTACTAAACAACACTGATTTCACCATTCTTTTAAAACCAGACCATAAAGTGGTGAGGCACACTTCCTCTAGGAGGTAATTCTACAAGCTGTGCATCCATCAACAGGTAACTGAAAGGCTTAAGAAGTACAGTGAAATTCCTGAGCAGATTCATATAGAAGGAGGCAATGTGGAAGATAATGTTTAATTTTTCTGAATGGCCTGAGACAAGAATAAAGTCAGGACATTACCAAAGAAATTAACAGTGAGGCTGGCTGAAGATCAACATTATATGACCTGATCTGCTATGGACAAGGCATCTAGAAAGGCAGAAAACCATGAAGATCTCAGAGTCTACTCTTGCCCATCTCTCTAGCCTAGGTTGCTACCACACTAAAAAACCAGTGGCTTGAGCTGAGACAAATTTAGTCTTGATCTTCTCACAATTAGGGCTTGGAGATACATGCCAGGTTTTCATCCTCATTCAGGATCAAATAATCAATTATTTATGTCTTAACATTAACTGCCCTGGCATTTAAGCCGTATGATCAATGGCTGACATGGCTTTCTATTTTTCTAGGATTCGTGGAAGGACCAGAATGGGATAGACATCTATATCCCTTTCTTCTTGCCAGGACAACTGTACCTCCATCACCATAGTTCACCCTGCACAAGGCTCATTTAGCAGTGGCATACTATTTTCCCTTTGTTAAGGAACCAATTGCACAACAAACAACATGCACAATGAAAAATTAAAGTTACTCAAACTATTGTAGATTTCAAGACATTTGTAGCACTGTGAGCTCCATTATAAAACACTAAAAAGCTATCTAAGCTAGTGGTCATCAATACATCTTCAGGTTAATCATTCATGGAGCAAATCTTGCTTCCTTTTGTCTATTCTGAATCTACTGCTGGTGATCCCAAACTCTAGTATTAAAGTTTCCATGGAGATCCAGAAACACCAGTTTCCATTGTGATCTAAATGCAAGAAACCATGATCTGGTACTTCACAATGGCTTGTACAAATAACTGTTTCAGATCAGAATCCGTCAGGGCAATGGGGAGATATGGGTAAATATGCTGGACCTGGCTGTTTAGGGTTTGAAGAGTCACACAAATGAATCCTCAGAAGTTGCTAAGCCATCTAAAGACACACACTGGCCATGTGTGGTATATCTCAGGCTTTAAAAGGGGTGTGTACTTCTTCGTAATCAAAAAAGAACAACTTGTAATAAATTCTATCGCATAAATCAACCCCTTAATTAATTTTTTGACATTGTGACTGAATAATCAGACAAGTTGCACAGTGCTTGAAATACACAAAGGACAATGTTAAAATTAGCAAGAAATTAGCACCCATCGTGTTATATTATTCTTCACTGTAAGCATTTTTTCAAATAAACCACCAATATGTCTAACAGAATGCAACACTCTTTGTATGCATCAGTTAAATGCAGGTTTTCTGCTGCTAGCAAAACAATCTGTAATGTTTAATGATAGAGAAATGTAGGTTTAAGAGACTGAAAAATTCTAATGATACATTTTTAAAAATCAATTAATGTTGCTCAGATTCAGCAATGGGAAAGGAAACAGCCATTCTGTCCTCTAAAATTCTTTCCTAAAGAAATGTTATTCTTACAATACGCCTTTAGAAATATCAACACCACACTAAATTCCACAAGACCACGGAAGACAAAAGTCAACGTACGACCAGGAATCTATTTAAATGCAGTCATCCCTCCCTGTTCACAGACAGACTTTGAAGTCCATGGTATCACGCTTTGTGGGAGGGACAAGTAGGGAGGGATAAAATGGTGGCGGCCCTACACACACACCATTATTTTCAGTGGGACTCGAATATATGCAAGTCACCATTTTCATGGGGGGGGGTCTGGAACAGATCCCCCGTGAATTGGGAAGGGCTAATGTACTGAGCAAGCCTATAAAATCTTACTATTTACTCTATCACACACTTCCAATGTGACGTAAAAGCCCTCCTCTTTACCATTCAGTAGAATGATACAACCAAGCTACCTGAAAAATGAAAGTTTTGCTAGGCAGTCCAATGTCTACCAGATTGCACCTGAGTGCAGCCCCTGACCTTAACAGTGACTGTTATGGAGATGTGCTGGGAAAGCTCCCTTATACTATTGTCTGATTGGCCACCACTGTTGTTGTTCTCACTGTGTACCTTCAAGTTGTTTCCGATTTATGGTGACCCTAAGGTCAATCTATCATGGGGTTTTCTTGGCAAGATTTGTTCAGAAGTTTGCCATTGCCTTCCCCTGAGGCTGAGAGCATGCGACTTGCCTAAGGTCACCCTGTGGGTTTCACCCAGCTCCAATTCTTCTTGCCTGAAAAAAAGTATACTAATTTATTTTATTAGCTTAGTTATTTTGTTGTTTTATTACTTGTTATTTTAATATTCTTCCTTCAACACATATCACAAATTCTTCCTTCAACACAAATTGTTTTGGAATTTATTGCTAATTAAAATCACACTGTGAATATGTATTTGAAAGTGAGCAAACTATTATCCACGTTGCTGTGGATAATAGTTTGCTCACTTTCAAATACATATTCACAGTGTGATTTTAATTAGCAATAAATTCCAAAACAAAAAATGCAAATAAATTTTGAGGTGTGTATGTGTGCGTGTGTGTACACCCACCCACCTTACATACCGAATGACTAATATCTACGTTTGATTTTTTTCAAAAATATTCTTCTTTCAAAAATTCAGATGTGGTCACTTTTGAGACCTGTTTGGCAAAAGTCATTAGCAGTACTGAATTCTTTCTACACATTATTTTTCCATCTTTTCTCAAAAAGGATGCCATGCTGCCCACCTCTGAGTAATGTCTGGAGCTCTGTGATATTTTGTTGTTGAGCGTTACTGAGGAAGTACATCTAGCATGACACAAAATTGTCACTTTTTTAAAAAAAATGTTGTTGCTTCATGCCATTAAGTAGTTTTGGACTTATGGCTACCCTAAAGCCACATCACAAGGTTTGTTTGTGGGTTGTTGTTTTCGGGGGGGGGGTTGCAATATTTGTTCAGAGGAGGGTCGGCCTTGCCTTTCTTTGAGACTGAGAGTGTGAGACTTCCCCAAGATCACCCAGTGGGTTTCCTTGGCTGAGTGGGGATTCGAACCTTGGCCTCCAGCACTCAAACCACTACACTACACTGGCTCTATCCTTTAAAATACATGCAACATACATTCAATCATTGTTCACATGTAATTTTTACAAATAAATGAAGCATACATATGAGTGTCCTTAATTAACACAATAGACTGTGCAGCACATGCTCCAAGGCACCTATAATTTATTACAAAACATTATTTAAGCTGTAGCAACCCTCAGATATTTTACCATCTAAGTAAAAGGGCTCTTAAAATGCTTGTAAATTTGATCACTTTACCCATGTCAAAGATTAAAATCTTTGGCACAATCCACAGTAGCTGACTTGCTCTTTAAGTCCAGCTAATGAAAAAAGAAACTTCCTGAAATTCATTTTGAACAGAAACTTACATAATTCCTAATAGTTTAGCTGCTCATGAAGTTCAGCGGTAAACCCAAGGGAGGGGAAACCCACCTGAAACTCAGCCTGTTTTGCTTAAACCAAAACTGAAATACTTTCTCCTTCTGAAAATTCCCAATATTAACAAAGGGGGGGGGTGTCGCAGACTGCCAGAAATAGTGCAAATTGAGTCCACTTTAAGGGTTAGGGTTAGTGCTAGGGAATCATGGGAATTGTTTGTTTTTTTCTGAGACATTGAGCCTTCTCTGTCAGAGAGCTCTGTGCCACAATAAAATATAGGGCCTTTGCAGACTGCCAGAAATAGTGCACATTAAATTGAGGCACTGCCCTAGCTCAGTGCTAGGGAATCATGGGAACTGTCATTTATTATGGCACCAGAGCTCTCTGACAGAGAAGGCTCAATGTCCCAGAAAAAAAATACAATTCCCATGACTCCCTACTGAGCCAGGGCAGTGCCTCAATTTAATGTGCACTATTTCTGGCAGTCTGCAAAGGCCCATAGTTCCCATGATTCCCTAACCCTAAAAGTGGACTCAATTTGCACTATTTCTGGCAGTCTGCAACCCCCCCAAGTTCAGATGCATACTCTTTAGGTGTAGAGCACCATTTACTTCCAGCACCTAGCCTTTAATTTAAAGCTTCCCAACTGTACTCCTTAGATTGTTCTACACAATTTCATTAATCCACCTCTGCTTTCCCATTCTTTGCTTTCATACTTCTCTTTCCACAACTCGTCTTTAACCAAAAAAAAACCAAAAAACAAAAATCCACCAAATAGTGATACCTTTATTGGCCAACCAAAATGCATAATAATAATGAACACTGTTATACTATGTCAGACCTAACAAAATCTGATGAGCGATGAGCGTTATCCTCTAGCACACATTAGGACCTAAGAGTTAATGGGCGAAGGACAGAAGATACAATTTGCTCTTTGAGCTCATGAGAGCTCTGTTCCTCAACTGTCTTCAATCTAAGTTCCAAAACACACTGCAAAAATAATCTAGTTTGAGACTGATTTAACAGTCCTGGCTCAATGTTAGGGAATTCTTGGAACTGTAGGTTTTTTAAATAATATTTTTATTAAACGTATTAAAATTCAAATATAAACGTAAACATAAATTCTTCCCCCACTTATTTTTAAAACTAGCATACAATATTGCAAACATACAAACATACATTCTTACATCTAAAGTAATATTCATCTTCATTTTGTAATCTTTCTATTGTAATGAGCATTGATGGCCTTTCAATTATTCTCTTTCACTCTATGTCCTTTCACTTTATACTTTCCTTTCTATACCTTCTATCTTTCTAACGCTATCTTAACCCCGATCTTTCTTCCTTTCGCTCCCTTCCTCTCCTTCTTTCTCATCTAATCCATTTTATCTACATCCCATTTCCCCTCTCTTACCATTATACCACTTGCTCTAACCTTCATTCACTTTCTTTCACGCTCTTTTCACTTATACCTTACTTCCTTTCCATCATTTGCCGATTTGTCAATTTCGTTAAATTCTTGACTTTATGTTGCTGTCACAGTTATCAATACCACATCTACATAACTTCTTGTTGAATTCACAATTTTTTCTTTCATTAAAGCTTACTTTTATAATTTCGTATTCTATTCAGATTTATGCTTTTGTTGATCATTAGTACGTTACACTTTTACAGAGATCCAAGTTGTTCTCATACATATTTTCATCTAGTATTAATATATTTTAAGCTTTTTTCTTGTTCTCATTGTTTTCTTATTTTCATTATTTTGATATCAGTAATCTATTTGACTTATTTTCCCAATTATGATCAGTTTTTTCAATTTTTCACCCTATTGCAGAATTGCTAGGGGACCAAAAAGGAAAAAAAAAGGGAAAATGTCCTATCTCCATGCTTATTATTTTTTATTATTCCCATACTTCTCTCAGGTATTTATAAACCAAAAACCATTCTTCTTCCACTCCATCTAGTGATTTCCCTCTTATCAACTGTGTTAATTTGCCCATTTCAGTTGCATCATACAGTTTTAGCAGCCAATATTTTTTCTCCAGAATAGATTCAGATTTCCATTTTTGCACTAGAGATATCCTTGCCCTGGTGATCAAGTAAAAAAGCACTTTCCCATATCCATTTCCAATTCTTTCCCCATCATTTTTAATAAGAAAAAATCTGGCATCATATGCATATTAATCTTTAACAGTTTATTGTATTATTCAACATTATCAATTTTTTTTTTTACTTTTTTGCATAACTACCAACAATGATAGAATGTTCCAATTTCTTCCTTGAATCTCCAACACAAATTTTTGTATATCTTTGAGATCTTTGTTGGTGTAAGGTACCACCAAAAGTACATCTTATAATAATTTTCTTTTAGGTTTTGTGCTGGGAACTGTAGTTTTGTGAGATATTTCGCTTTCTCTGTCAAAGAGCTCTGGTGCAACCACAAACTACAGTTCCCAAGATTCCCTAACACTGAGCCAGAGCAGTTAAAGCAGTCTCAAATGGGATCTTTTCTGTAGTGTGTTTTGGACCTAAGAGAGCCAGCATGGTGTAGAGGTTTCAGTGTTCAGTGGAGCTGAGGAAAATGAAGCGAGTTGGACAACGACTAGAGCGCGAATGGCGAAAGACTCAACTCTTATAAGACAGAACTCGCCATAGGAACTTTCTTTGGTTCTATCGGGAGACAATATGTGCAGCGCAGAGATCTTTCTCCTCTGCATGTATTGCGTCTGCTGAGTCTCGTCCAGCAGAGCTGTTTAAGGTGGTGAGGGAGCTGACACAGGTGCCCCCTGCGCCAAATCCCTTACTTAACCCAACAACGGCCTGCTGTGACGCTTTTAACAACTTCTTTGCAGATAAAATCTCTCAGATAAGAGCCAACTTAGACGCCAATGTGTTAACAGAAACTACAGACGAGGTGTCCAGTGACTCCGTCTATGAGATTATTCTGGATCAATTTCAATTTGTGAGTACCGATGACATGGACAAGCTCCTTGGTAGGGTGAGGAAAACAACTTGCCCTCTCGACCCTTGCCCATCATGGCTGGCCGTCCGGGGGGGGGTGCATTGAGAGGATTCCTTACAGATATCATCAATGCATCCTTCAGGGAGGGATATGTTACATCATGTTTGAAGGAAGCAGCTGTGAAGCCGCTTCTGAAAAAAACCTTCCTTGGAGCCCCTGGACATGAATAATTATAGGCCAGTCTCTTTATTACCATTTTTGAGCAAGGTGATCAAGAAGGCGGTTGCTCTTCAACTCCAAGCTGTCTTGGATGAAACCGATTATCTAGACCCATTTCAAACTGGCTTCAGGACAGGCTTTGGGGTTGAGACTGCCATGGTTGCCTTGACCGACGATCTGCATCTGGGCATCGACAGGGGTAGTGTGACCCTGTTGGTGCTCCTAGACCTCTCAGCGGCTTTTGATACGATAGATCATGGGATCCTCTTGGATCACCTGAGGGGGTTAGGTATCAGGGGCACTGCGCTCCAGTGGCTCCGGTCCTTCCTCTCGGGTAGGTCCCAGAGGGTGCTGCTCAGGGACAGTAGCTCCAGTAAAAGGGAGCTCACATGTGGAGTTCCACAAGGTGCTATTCTGTCCCTGATGTTGTTCAACATCTATATGAAGCCGCTGGGTGAGAATATACGGAGTTGTGGAGCTGGGTGTTATCAGTACGCTGATGACACCCAGATCTATTTCTCCGTGTCTCGTTTGTCGGCCTCGAATTCCAATGGCATCTTTCCTCTCAATGAATGTCTTCAGGCCGTAATGGACTGGATGAGGAAAAACAAATTGAGGCTGAATCCGGACAAAATGGAGTGCTCACGGTAGCGGCCCCGAAACCAAGAATCAGGTTGCAACCTCCAGTCTTGGATGGGGTCACACTCTCCTCCAGTGACTGTGTTCACAGTCTGGGGGTGCTCCTTGACTCGTCGCTCCTGATGACAAATCAGGTAAATGCGACGGTCAGGAGTGCCTGTTATCAGCTTCGGCTGATATGCTTTAAGGGATCTTGAGACTGTTGTGCACGTGCTGGTAACCTCCTGTCTGGATTTCTGTAACGCGCTCTACATGGGGCTACCCCCGTGCTTGGTCCAGAAACTGCAATTGGTACAGAATATGGCAGCCAGAGTACTATCTGGAACATCGAGGAGGGACCATATTACTCCGGTACTAAGGTCCCTCCACTGGCTGCCTATTAGTTTCTGGACCCAGTACAAGGTGTTGGTTATTACCTTTAAAGCCCTAAATGGCTTGGGTCCGAATTATCTTCGGGACTGCCTTCTCCCCTATAATCCTCCCCACGCTCTCCGGTCCTCTGGGAGGAATTTGCTGCAGTCACAAAAATCTAGACTTGCGGCTACCTCCCAGAGGGCATTTTCTGTAGTCACACCCAGATTGCAGAACGGCCTGCCGGATGAGATCCATCAATTGACATCTTTAGACGGTTTTAAAAAGGTCGTCAAGATGGATCTCTTCCGGCAGGCCTTTCCAGAATAGATATCCCAGTCTCGGGGTATCCAGCTATTTACCTTTGCAATGTCCTCGAGAGGTCTCTCCCTCAGTTATATAAGAACAAGCAATGCTCCTGTCTGATGAGTTCTGGATATTATTGTATTGATGTTTCAATTTGTTATTTTACTTATTGATTTTAATTTGTACTAGTTTAATACTGTTTTAAGGGGGGGAGGCTTTGGGGTTTGATTGTATTGATTGTATCAGCAATTTTAACATGTTGTTAGCCGCCCCGATTGCACTCAGAGGGGTGGGGTATAAATAAACTTTATTATTATTATTATTATTATTATTGCACTAGGACCCTGGAGACCAGGGTTTGAATCTCTGCCTGACCATGGAAACCCACTGGGTGACTTTGGGTGAGTCACACACTCTCAGCCTCAGACGATAGCAATGGCAAACCCCCTCTGAAGAAACTTGCCAAGAAAACCCCATGTCGCCATAAACCCAATTAGGATCGGCTTAAGTCAGAAACAACTTGAAAGCAAACAACAAACTCTAAACATTAGTTTATCAAAAATATGTTTTTAAAATTGACAGCACAGGTAAATTCCTTAAAATTCTTATTCTAGCTCTGGGGGGACTACCTCCTTCCAGCATAAAGCTCTTTTCAAGTCTATGTGAGGATTACAGTGGACCTTCCATATTAGGAAGGATTAGGAGTGCATGAAAGTGGAAAACACTTTTTTTTACCTAAGAGAACACTTCTCTAAGGGCCTTTGCAGACTGCTCGAAATAGAGCAAATTGAGTCCACTTTAAGGGTTAGGGAATCATGGGAACTGTATTTTATTGTGGCACTAGAGCTCTCTGACAGAGAAGACTCAATGTCTCAGAAAAAAACCAATCCCCATGATTCCCTAGCACTAACCCTAACCCTTAAAGTGGACTCAATTTGCACTATTTCTGGCAGTCTGCAAAGGCCCTAAGAATCTCTAGGTTCTCTAGCACAACTTCTGGTGGACATTGACCACAGTCATGTTGGAGGACCTAGAGATTCCTAGAGAGAACATATTAATGAAATCTGTGAATAATCAAATCTGCAAAAGTCAAAGCCACAAATGTGGAGAGCCAACTGTACAGTAGTTTGTTTTCCAAATGCAGTCTCTTAAATTCACTCTATGAGGCTGGATAGGAATCTTTACATTTAACACAACGGCTTCACTGGAAAACAAAACCCCTTATAAGATCTGGAAAGCATGTCTTTGTGCTTTGCTGGGTATTTAAAAGCTGGCTCCAACCACATGCACCTGGTGTTTGTTGCCCGCTGTACAAGGTGTCCACTCCCATCTGACAGAGCTGCAGGGATTAACCATTTGTAGAACTGCAAACAAAGTGTCTCCAGAACCAATTAACACCAAGCACCTCAGACCAAACCCATCTCAGTAAGTAGGCTCAAATCTACAAAAATTCATGCTACCAGCTTCTCTTTTTCAATTAGTGTCAAAGGGGCTGCAAGATCCCTTCACATATTGATTTCCCAGATTAACACTATTACGGCTGCACCCTCACTGCAGAAATAATCCAGTTTGATACCACTTTAATATCCAGTTTAGTCCAAAACACACTAGAAATCCAGTTTGATACCACTTTAATGTCCAGTTTAGTCCAAAACACACTGTAGAAATAATCCAGTTTCAGGCTGCTTTAACAGCCCTGGCTCAGTGCTAGGGGAACCTGGGACTCGTCATTTACTGCAGCACAGGAGCTCTGACAGAGAAGGGTAAATGTCTCACGTAACTACAGTTCCCAGAATTCCCTAGCATTGAGCCAGGGCAGTTAAAGCGGTCTCAAACTGGATTATTTCTGCAGTGTGTTTTGGACCTTTGATACCATGACTCAATGCTATGGAATCCTGGGAATTGTAATTTGTTGTGGCACCAAGCTCTCCAACAGGGAAGGCTAAACGTCTCACAGAACTACAACTCCCTGAATTGCATAGCACTGAGACGTGGCAGTAAAAGAAGCGTCAAATTGGATTATTCCTGCAGTGCTGATGCAGCCTTTGAAAACTAAGACCCCCTCACTTCAGGTGAGCAAAAAAGAGAGAAAAAGATTGCAGGTAACAACCTTATTATACAGGTATTAATAACCTTGGAATACAGAACCTCCCCTTCCTATGGCAGGAATTTAAGGTGGGCTCTATGAGACCCCCACTTCAGAGTCTCAGGATGCATCTGCACTGGAGAAATACTGTGGGTTGACAGCACTTTAACTGCCATGGTGCCATGCTATGGAATTCAGGGAATTGTGGTTGTGTGAGACATTTAACTTTCCTTGATTGAGAACTTGGTACCACAACAAACTACAATTCCCAGGATTCCATAGCATTGAGCCATGGCATCAAAGGTCCAAAACACCCTGCAGAAATAATCCAGTTTGAGACCACTTTAACTGCACTGGCTTAATGCTAGGGCATTCTGGGAACTGTAGTTCTGTGAGACATTTAGCCTTTCCTGTCAGAGAGCTCTGATGCCGCAATAAACTACACTTTCCAAGATTCCCTAGCACTGAGCCAGGGCTGTTAAAGCGGCCTGAAACTGGACTATTTCTCCAGTGCGTCTGGTGCCGCAACAAACTGCACCTCCTAGAACTCCACAACATGGCGCCATGGCAGTTAAAAGTGGTGTCGAAGTGGGTTATTCCTGCAGTGCAGATGCAGCCTAAGCTTGGGACGGTGCAGGGGTCGTCTCAGCCCGGCACCCGGCTTTCACCCCACGGGCGAGAAGCCCCCGGTAGCGGCGGCGGCGACGGCGGCGTTCACCTCACCCGGGCCAACTCGGAGGGCTTCGCGGAGGCAGCGCCGCCCGCCCCAGCCATCCCTCCTGCGCCGTCGCCTCCATCCGCCATCTTAGCAGAACTGACACTCGCCGACCGGAAGTCAGCGACGGGAGGAAGGGGGAGTTGGGATTTATTACTCCTTCCCCCTTTTAAATTGGCCCTGCGTCAGATCCCTGGCGAATCTCGTCCCCGGTAGCACTGAGCATGCTCAGACTGCTGACGCATGCGTTAAGGGGCCTTCGCGTTCTGAGCGGATGGGATAATAACGCGGAGCCTGGCTTTAAAAAAAAAAAAAAGGAGGGGGGCCTGCGCGCGCATAGCGGGGTTTTCCCCTCATTAAGGAGCCTTTCCATGAGCGTCTTTCGAGGGGGTTGCCCTGCGCATGCGCATATATATCCCTGTGGTGGTCTGAGGGCACTATAATAAAGGTTAAAGGGGGAAGCTGTGGTGATTTATATTTCTTGCCGGGCAGGGTTCCGTTTGAGACCGCTTTGACTGCCCTGGCTCAGTGCTAGGGAATCCTGGGAACTAGTTTTGTGAGACATTTAGCCTTCTCTGTCAGAGAGCTCTGGTGCCGCAATAAACTATTGCATGTGCAGTACAGAAATAATCCGGTTTAACACCTCTTTAGCTGCCTTGGTTCAGTGATAGGGAATCCTGGGAATCGTAGTTTATTGTGGCACCACAGGTCTCTGACAGATAAGGCTAAATGTCTCACAAAACTACAGTTCCCAGAATTCCATAGGATTGATCCACTGGATTATTTCTGCAGTTGAAGTGGTGTCGACTGCATTATTTCTGAAATGCGGATGCAGCCTATTATTCCTGGTCGTGGAAGACATCGTGTTAAATCTTGCTTTAAGGTTGCATCCGCTGCAGAAATAATCCACCATTTTAACTGTCATGGCTCAAATGCTAGGGAATTGTGGGAAATGTAGTTTTGGGAGACATTCAAAGATATAGCTGTGTTCGTCTGTAGAATCAGTACGTAGAGAGATCTTGTAGCACCTTTGAGACTGTGAAAGAAAGAAATTGGCAGCATGAGCTTTCGTAGACTTCAGTCTACTTCCTCAGATGCATTTGGGAAGGCCAGGCGCAGACATATATATGTGAGAATGTCAATTCAAATTACAAATCCTTTGTGTATGGAAATGAAGTGGCAAGGCCAGTCTTAACCATGGTCGTTAGTGCCCAAAGCCATTTTGGGAGACATTTAGCCTTCTCTGTCTGAGAGCTCTAGTTCCACAACAAACTACATTTCCCATACTTCCATAGCTTTGAACCATGGCAGTTAAAGTGGTGTCAGATTGGATTATTTCTGCAGTGTGGCTGCAGCCTTATCGGACTCTTGTCTAAACTGTATCCAAGCTGTGTTGGCCATATAACAAAGTACAATAACATTCAAAATCCACAAGGCAGTGATACTTTTATGGGACCAGCCAAAATGCACAAAATCCACCAGCTTCTTCATCAGGCAAATGTGTTTAAAAAAAATAATATAGGAGAAAGAAAACTGAAGTCCAAAATATACTGTAGAAATAATCCAGTTAACTGCCCTGGTTCAATGTTAGGGAATTCTGGGAACTGTAGTTATGTGAGACATTTAGCCTTCTCTGTCAGAGAGCTCTGGTGCCACAATAAACTACGATTCCCAGGATTCCCCAGAACTGAGCCAAGGCAGTTAAAGCGGTCTCAAGGTGGATTCTTTCTGGCTGGCTGTTCAGGCCCGTTGTTCCCTTTCCTTTTCCTCCCCTCAGGGCAGGCGCTCTGACTGGAAAACTCGTCTCTAGATAAACTACACTCTTAGAATGCTGCTCTTCTACTTTAACTGCTCTGGCTGCCTCCTGTTGCATTCTGGGATTTGCAGTTTAGGGGAGGGGCCGCTTAGAATTCTCAGCCAGAGAGCTCTTAGGCCTCACGGAACTACAAAAACCAGGATGCAACAGGAGGCAGCCAGAGCAGTTAAAGTGGAAGAGCAGCCATCACTAGGAGAGCGTAGGGCGGAAATCTAAGGCTGAGGAGAGGAAGGGTTAAAGCGGCGTTGGACGAGCCGTTGAGGAGCCGGAGGCCGGCGGTAGATCCCTCAGGCGACGGCCATGCTGAGGCTGGCGGCGGGGCTCTTGGTGGCCGCCCTGGCGGCGGTGCTGCTGGACTGGTACAGCCCCTCCGCGGGGAAAGAGGCGCCCAGGGGCCGAGCGCGGTCCTTCTCTCCTCAGCCGGCGCCCGGGGCTGAGGCCGGCAACCTCTTCTGGGCCCTTCAGGCGAGTCTCCGCCGGGGAGAAAGACCAGCTCCACCACCATCCCTTTGGGCTAAAGATACCAGATAGTCAGGCCCTGGTCTGGGAGGAGGGGGAGCCATACTTAAACAAATGACAGTACTTGCCCATAGGGAAGCATTGGAGACTGTTTGCCCATAGAGAAATGTTGGAGGATACTTGCCCATAGAGAAACATAGGAGACTGCTTGCCCATAGGGATATACTTTGGGTAATGCTTGCCCAGAGGGGAACATTGGAGGATACTTGCCCATAAGGATATATAGGAGACTGTTTGCCCATAGGGATACATTGGAGCAGGGATGGGCAACCTTTCCCCTTTAAGGGCCGAGGGACTTCAGCTCCCAGAAGCCTCAGCCATGTTGGCCAATAGTCCCATGTTGGCCAATAGCTCCTGGGATTCTGGGAGCTGAAGTCCCTCGGCCCTTAAAGGGGAAAGGTTGCCTACCCCTGCATTGGAAAATACTTGCCCATAGAAAAATATTGGAGGATACTTGCCCATAGGGAATCATTTGGGACTATTTGCCCATAGAGAAATGTTGGAGAATACTTGCCCATAGGGAATCATTTGGGACTATTTGCCCATAGAGAAATATTGGAGACATTCAGCTCATAGAGAAATGTTAAAGGATACTTGCCCATAGGGAAACATTGGAGAATACTTGCCCATAGGGAAATATTTGGAATTACTTGCGCCAGGGATACATTGGAGAATGCTTGCCCATAGGGAAACCATACTTGCCTGTAGAGAGAAATTGCAGAATAGCTTCCCATAAGGATACATAGAGTAATGCTTGCCTATAAGGATACATTGGGAATTATTTGTCCTGCAACAAAAGGGAAGAATGAGAGACCTCTATCAAAAAATCCGAGAAATTAAAGCCAAGTTCGAATCTAGGGCAGGGATGCTCTATGAAGAAAAAAAGAACATAATAGAGGAACAAGAAGAAATAAAAAGAAGCTGGAGGCAATACACAGAAGAAGTAAAAAGAAACTGGAGGCAATACAAAAGAGATGAGAGAATGAATGATATTTGGAATGAGGAGCCATATGAAGACGAACCCCAAATTCTAAGAAGTGAAGTGGAATCTGCAATAAAAGAAATGGGGAAAAATAAATCACTGGAAACAGATGATATCCCAATCGAACTGCTATAGTGCCTATAGACAGATGCAACTTTAGTGCTAACTGAAATATGCCAACAAATATGGAAAACAAAGTAGTGGCCAACAGACTGGACACTCAATAGACATACAAATCCACAAGAAAGGAGATACAAAAGACTGCAGCAACTATAGGACAATACCACTAATCTCACATGCAAGCAAAATAATGCTCAAAATTCTGCAGCATAACCATAAACCAACCATAAATGGAGAGAGAAATGCAGGCAGGAAAGGAAAAGGAAGGGGCACTAGGGACCACACTGCAAACACAATGGCTAATGGAGCGCACCAAAGAGTTAAAAAAAATCAGCACGTGTTTCAAAGACTACAGCAAAGTATTTGATTGTATAGATTACGAAAAATTATGGAATGCACTCAAAGACATGGGGGTGCCACTACATCTGATAGTCCTGATGAAGAATCTGTACCAAGGACAAGAGTCCACCATCAGAACAGAATTTGGGGAAACAGAGTGGTTCCCAATAGGCAAAGGGGTCACGCAAGGCTGCATCCTATCATCCTATGTGTTTAATTTATATGCTGAAAACATCATAAGAAAAGCAGAATTAGAAACAGAAAAAGGAGGAGTTAAGATAGGAGGAAGCAACATTAACAACTTAAAATATGTGGATGACACCATAATATTAGCAGAAGACGTTCAGGAATTAGAACAGTTAATAAGAAAGGTCAAAGATGAAAGTCCAAAGGCAGGTCTATGCTGAAGGTAAAGAAAACAAAAATAATGACCACAGAAGAAATACACAAATTCAATCTAGACAATGAGGAAATTGAAATAGTTAAATAATACCCATATCTAGGATCAAACATTGTCCAGAATGGAGACTGCAGTCAAGAAATAAGACCAGGAATGGGAAGGGCATCATTGAAAGAACTGGAAAAGATACTGAAGAGCAAAGACAAACAACTGAGCACTAAAGTCAGAATCATTCAGGTCACTGTATTCCCAATTACCATATACGGATGTGAAAGCTGGACTTTGAAGGAAGCAGACAGAAAGAAAATCAACTCATTTGAAATGTGGTGCTGGAGAAGAGTTCTTAGGATACCATGGACAGCAAAGAAGACAAACAAATGGATTCTTGAACAGATAAGACCAGGGCTATCCTTGGAAGCAAAGATGATCAAGTTGAGACTATCGTACTTTGGCCACATAATGAGAAGGCAGATCACTAGAAAAAACAATGCTAGGAAAGGAGAGGGTAGAAAAAAGAGAGGAAGACCACAAACCAGATGGATAGACTCGATCAGGGGAATTATGGGCAAGGGCTTGCAGGATCTGGGCAAGGCAGTGAAAGATAGATTCTTGGAAATGTCTCACCCACAGGGTTGCCAAGAGTCGGAACCGACGCGAGGGAAGTAACAACAACAAAGGGATACATTGGGGAAATACTTGCTTATAGAGAAACATAGGAAACATCTCCAATGTTTCCCTACAAGCAAGTACTCTCTTATGTTTACCTATGGGCAGGTATTCTCCAATGATCCTCTATGGGCAAGTATGGTTTTCCTATGGGCAAGTATGTCATTTGTTTTAGTACATCCCGTGAGGTGTAATGCTGCCAAAATGTATAGTTATCTAAACATGACATGGTATGTAGAGAGAGATCTTGTAGCACATGTGAGACTCAGGGCCTTTGCAGACTTAGAAATAGTGCAAATTGAGTCCACTTTAACTGTCCTGGTTCAGTGATAGGGAATCATGGGAATTGTATTTTTTTCTGAGACATTGAGCCTTCTCTGCCAGAGAGCTCTGGTGCCACAATAAACTACAGTTCCCATGATTCCTTAGCACTGAGCCAGGACATTTAAAGTGGACTCAATTTGCACTATTTCTGGCAGTCTGCAAAGGCCCTCAGTGAAAGAAAGAAGTTGGCAGCAGGAGCCTTCCTAGACTAAAGTCTACTTCCTCAGATGCATTTCTAAGTACGGTAAGTAGACTTAAGTCTAGGAAATCTCCTGCTGCCAACTTCTTTCCTTTTCAGTTAGCCTCAAAGGTGCTAAAAGATCTCTCTCTACATACTGATTTTACAGACTAACATGGCTAAATCTTTGAATTCTGCCACTAAAAATGACATGGTAATCTTAAAATAGGAGAGCCATTGTGGTGTTGGATTAGGATCCCAAATACACTGCAGAAACAATCGGGTTTGAGACCGCTTTAACTGCCCTGGCTCAGTGCTAGGGTATTTTGGGAACTGTAGTTTTGTGAGACATTTAGCCTTCTCTGTCAGAGAGCTCTGGGGCCACAATAAACTATAACCCCCAGGATTCTCTAGCACTGAGCCCTGAGGGCAGCTCAAGCAGTCTCAGACTGGATTATTTTTGATGTGTGTTTTGGACCTAGGACTCTGGATACCAGGGTTCAAATCCCTGCCCCACTCACTGGGTTTCCTTGGGCAAGTCACACTCTCTCAACCTCAGAGGATGGCAGTGGCAAACCCCCTCTGAAGAAACCTGCCAAGAAAACCCCATGATAGGGTAGCTTAAGTCCGAAATGACTTGAAGGCATACAACAACAACAAAATCTTAAAATACTAGTTTTTATTTTTATTTTTTTAGAATTGAGAGAGGGAGAGACATTTAATCTGATACAGAAAATGCATGCTATTAATCTTTGTTGTTGTTATTGTGTGCCTTCAAGTTGTTTCTGATTTATGGCAACTCTCAGGGGTATCATGGGGGGTTTCTTGGCATGTTTCTTCAGAGGGGGTTTGTCAGTGCCTCCCTGTGAGGCAGGGAGGGTGTGACTTTGCCCATAGTCACCCCAGTGGTTTTACATGGCTGAGCTGGTCATAGTCCAACACTCAAACCACTACACTGCACTGGTTCCATTACCCTATTAGTGTGGAAATCATTAAATAATTCTGAATCACCTATGATCAGGAAGGAAGCCATATTAATAGGCTGATGGATAACATTTGGCTGGTCCTGGTTGTGTTTGCAACAGGTGTAAGATGCTCATTGTGTATCTCCAATACTGTGCAGCACATTGTCAGATACAAAATTGTTTGCATATTTTGCACGGATGTGTCTTGCTATGATGGTAAATTTGTTGAGTGGACTGCTGTGACAAGCGGTGGTAGGATAGCCAGCATTGTTGAAAATAAAAGTGATCTTTATTTTTTATTTATATTTTAATATACATAAATTTAAAGATTCTATCTTGGACTTTTTGGATTTGAAAGATATGTGATATGTAATCCTATTACATTAAGCTGTTAGAGTATCAAGTCATGGATAACATTTTCTGTGTAAAAATGTTGGAGCCATTTCTATAAATAACTTCCTAACTGTTCATATGCATATGTACTGAAAGGTGAATTCCACATTACATTTACTCTCAAGTATGAGATTATAAAACTACAACCTAATGCTAGTTTTTATTTTCCTTGTAGATATCAGATCTGCACATTAGTAAGTTTCTGGGCCCTGAACGAGCACCTGATTTTGAAAAATTCTGTATGGAAACAATTCCTGTAATTCAGCCTGCTCTTACTTTTGTAACAGGTGAGATGTTTCCATTCTTTGCATCCCTCACCTCTCACTCCATTTTCTTTGTTTGCTGTGACACTCAATGGTTGAGACTCTGAAATGGTGAGTAACTATTTGAAATAAAAGCTAAAGTCTCGTCATCAAAGGGTGGTTTGGGGGGGTGGTGGAATCTAAGAATGATTGGAATGAATCTAGGAGTGCTGGAGCTGAACTCCCTTATCAGTAACAATTACTGTCCTTGTTTTTCCACAGCTTTACTAGTTACATCTTTACTTTATATTGCAGTTCCGTGTCATATACAGTAACTTACTTTGTGTTTTAACCTCTGTATGCGAGGATCTATGATATGTTCCTAGTCTTCTGAAATGCTGTGGATATAAACCAGATGTAGTGCTTTCTCTATTGTGGTGCATCTGCTGCCTATTTCAGGAGGCTGACCCAACATTTTATTGGGAAGGCTTTTATTGTCTAATTGCCTTTCATTATTCTGCTCTAACCTTATGAGATTAATTTGTTTATACTCCCACCCATCTGCATGGCTTTAATAGTTAACTTCTGCCATTTTATTTTGTGCCCTATGTCACATTGGAGCCTCTGATTTCTCTTGGTATTGGACTTTGATTTTAGGACATGGTTGTTAGGAGAATAAGCCTGTTGCCTCAGACACTGGTGAGCCTAGAATCTGAGGAAAAGTAACTCTTGCACATGCATATCTGAATTGTATCCCATATTTTATCCTCTTTGTTGTTTTCCAACTGGGATCTTTTTCACACTAAAGTGAGGATATAGTGGTATGTAGGTACTGACTCTTGATATATATTACTGAAAAGAAATTTAGGTTTTTAGCAGTTTGATTGGCAAATTTTAGAGTTTGTATACAAATGACCTGTTAGGACTTTTATTTTGTTTAGGTTCAATTCCTTTAATTTACAGTTCTTCTGTATTTTATGGAAAATATGTTCTGTGACTCTGCTCTTTTAATTCACAGGTGACTTAACTGATTCCAAAACGAAAGATAAACTAGGGTCTGATCAGTTTGAGGCAGAATGGCAAACTTACCAGACAATCTTAAAGAAATCTAAGGTCATGGAGAAAACGAAATGGATAGACATAAAAGGGAATCATGGTAAGAAAGAAATGAGACTTTGAAGTTGGGGTTTCTGTTTGTTCATCACAAGTGGAGATGGATAGACTGCAAATAACTGTATTTTTATGTGTATTTTAATTTTAAGCAACTTTCAAAGACATTTTTGACTAGAAAATAGCATATGACTATAGCAAAAAAGAGAAGAATATCAGAGGTCCTCTTTTAGCTCTTATTTTGTAATAACTTATTGTTCAGTGCATAGTGATGCGAATCTCTAAATTAATTTATAAACTGATTATTGTATATATTCATGTATAAGTCTAGAAATTTTAGTCAAAAGCTGAGTTGACTTATCCACGGTCAACGTAAGAACTGAATTTAATTCTTATAAAAAAGAAACATCCTCTGATGAAAAGCAAGTATGTAATCTGTCCTGAAAGCATTGACCCTCCTCTACTCTCTCATCTGTCCAGCCTTTAGTGTGAGCATAAGCAGTTATGCCTGCTGGAATTTTGTAAGTTCTTTGGCATTGTTTGGGATGCAGTGGCTTAGTGGTTAAGATGACAATTCTTATGATTGGAAGATTGGAAGATTGGCAGTTTGAGGCCCGAGTGCCGCATGACAGGGTGAGCTCCTGTCACTAGTCCCAGCTTCTCCCAACCTAGCAGTTTGAAAACATGCAAATGCAAGTAGATAAATAATTACCACTTTGGTGGGAAAGTAACAGTGTTTGGTTCAGTCATGCTGGCCACATGACCACCAGAGCAGTCCTCAGACAACGCTGGCTCTTTGGCTTAGTAACAGAGATGAGCACCACCCCCTATACGGTGGTTACGACTAGACTTTAATGTCAAGGAACTACCTTTACCCTTTTTTGGCATTGTTTACTTTTGCTTATCCTTTACATTCTTTGTTACATGCCTCTACGTTTTACCCTCGGCTTATCCACGCATCACATCAAAATGCATAATTTGGCCCCCAAAACTGCTCTCGGTTTATACATAAGGTCGATTTATAATTGAATATATATGATATGTCTTTCCGATTCTTTCTGCTTTATCCAGAATTATTGTTTTTTTCTAATGATTCATGTCTTCTCACAATGTGCCCAAGATATGGCAGCCTAAATTTAATCATCTTGACTTCCAGGGATAGTTTGAGCTTGATATGTTCAAGAACCCATTTGTTTGTTTTCCTGGCTGTCCATGGTATCCTGAGCACTCTTCTCCAGCACCACATCTCAAAAGAGTTTATTTTCTTCCTGTTGGTATTCTTCACTGTCCAGCTCTCATATCTGTACATGGTGGTGGGGAATATGATGGTTTGGATTTCCCTCACTTTTGTGTTCAGAGTTATGTCTTTGTTCTTTAGGATCTTGTCCATTTCTTTAATGACTGCCCTTCCCAATCCTAGCCTTCTTCTGATTTCTTGACTGCAGTCTGGTTAATGTTTGAACCAACATATGGGAACTCTGACTATTTCAGTTTTCTCGTTATCTAAGATGAACTCTTGTAGATTTTCCATGGTCATTATTTTTGTTTTCTTAATGCTCAGCATCAAGCCTACCTTGGCACTTTCCTTCTTGGCCTTCTTAAATAGCTGCTCCAGGTCTTTGTTGGTTTCTGCTAATAATATGGTGCCATCTACATATCTTAGATTGTTGATATTCCTGCCTCTGATCTTCACTCCTCCTGCCTCTGAGTCTAAGCCTGCTATACATACAATGTTTTCTTCATACAGGTTCAGTAAATAGGGTGATACATACTCTTGTCTGACCCCTTTTCCGATTGGGAACCATTCTGTTTCTCTGTACTCAGTTCTGACAGCAGCCTCTTGTCCTGAGTACAGGTTACACATTAGGATGATCAAATGTAATGGTACTCTCATTTCTTTCAGAGCAGTCCATGGTTTTTCATGGTATATGCTGTCAAAGGCTTTACTGTAGACTATAAGACACATGCAGATTTTCTTTTGGAATTCCTTGATGTGCTCCATTATCCAATATGTGTTTGCAATGTGATCCCCTGTGCCTCTTTCTTTCCTGAAACCAGCTTGCTCCTCTGGGATTTCCTGTTCTATCTATGGTAGGCTCCAGAATTTTGAGCATGACTTTGCTTGCGTGAGAAATTAGTGCAGTGGTCCTGTAGTTACTGCAGTCTTTTGTATCTCCTTGTATATGGGAATGTATATTGATCTTTGCAAGTCTGTGGGCCACTGCTTTGTTTTCCATATTTATTGGAGGATTTTAGTTAGAACTGTACTTGAACCTGTGGATTGCATCAGTTCTGTTGATACATCATCTGTTCCTGGTGGTTCATTCTTCCCAATTGCTTTGAGTGCAGCTTTCACATCACTTTCTAAAATGTGGGGTTCATTTTTGTATATTTCTTCTTCCCATGTGTCATATATACTTTAACGTTTTTTTATATAGCTCTTCTGTGTATTGTTTCCATTGGTTTTTTATTTCATCTTGGTTGTGTATTATGTTCCCCTTCTGATCGTATAGTATCCCCATCCTTGGTTTAAATTTCTCTTTGAATTCCCTCATCTTGCTCTTCCTTTTTTTGTTTTTGGCCTTTATTTCTCTGCATTTTTTGTTGTAGAAATTTTCCTTCTCCTTGCACACTAATCGTTGAACTGTAGCATTATTGTTTTTAATTTTGTTCCTGTCTTCTTTTGCTTTTGCTCCTTATCTTTCTTTGACTGCTTGCAGTGTTTCATCTGTAATCTATTCTATATTATTTATTCAATAATAATCAAATGTACAAATTAAATAGTACATAAAATCAAAGTGCAACATTTATGTTATCCATAAAAATAGATAGAAATTCTAGATTGCCTTGAAAGGGCTTTGGAGGAAAATCTTCACATTATCCCTAAAAATAATAATTCTTGATGAATGTTGGATATCAGAGGGAATAATGGTCCACATTTTAAGTGCCCTATTTTAAATATTCTCTGCCAAGCAATGGTGGAAGAGCCGTTATGAGCCTACAATACCATCAAAAACTCCTCTCCAGATCTTCTCATGGACAAAATTAATGTATTAATGAGAAGGACATCTTTCAAGATAGCCAGATGATGCAGTTTGTTCAATTGCAACTTCAGCACCAGCCTTCAAATCAGTCCCACATAGAGCACAGTGCAGTGTTGCTTTTGTTGTTATTAACTTTATCTATATCCCACCTTTCCCCTAATATTGGAACTCAAGGTGCCTTACAAGTTAAAATTGTCATAGCGTCAAAATGATCACAGTATAGTTCAACAAACAAAAAAATCAGCATTAAAATAGAATTAATCTATTAACAATATTATATATACTTCAGAAGGACTAAAAAGGTCATACAATACAATTTAAAACACTACCGCGCCCTCTTACATGCCCTTTTCATAAAAGCCTTCAGTTCTAAAAGCCTTTCTGAATCAAAAAGTCTTTGCCTACCAAATGGTAAGCCCAAGATATGACAGCCTAAATTTAATCATCTTGACTTCCAGGGATAGTTTGAGCTTGATATGTTCAAGAACCCATTTGTTTGTTTTCTTGGCTGTCCATGGTATCCTGAGCAGTCTTCTCCAGCACCAATCTCAAAAGAGTTTATTTTCTTAATGTCTTGACTGCTGTGACCAAACCATCTCTCTTCAAGAATGACTAGCTGGTATGCTAGCTGAAACTAGTAAAAGTTATGCTGAGCCACTGAGCTCACCTAAGTTTCTGTCTACAAAGAAGGATCCCAGGATAATTCTCCAGACTGTGAATTTGATTCTTCAGTGAGAGTGAAACCCCACCCAGAACACATATCTTGCCTATTTCCCAGACTTGAGAACTACTCACTCATTAGGTTTTAATCTTGCAAGAGTTCATCTTTAGTTTGCTGCCTGTCATCTAGCCCACCATTGTATCAGAGCACTTATATGGGACCTGTACAGCTGCACCATATTCAGATGTGAGAGAAGTAGAGCTACTCCAGATTTTCTGATGAATTCTTCCAACAGTTTCATTTAGATGTTAAATTGTTTTGCAAATAAGATAGTACCGTGCAGCACTCTATAGCACAGTTGATATGGTGTTGAGAACCAGTTTCCTAAATGCACTCTCTGGAACCTGCTGTCTGAGTAGGAGTGGAACCACTCCTGTATCCCTAAGCTAGTCCAGAGGGATACTTTTAACTGGTGGTATCAAAGGTCATTGAGAGATCAAGCAAGAACATTACATTTAATCTAGGATGGATTTCTTTAGGTGTGGCTGTACCCATCCTGGATTAAATGGTTCTTCATAACTACTGTTTGGAGGAAGGTTTTTAAGAGAGCTATGGTGATAAACTGCAGATGCTTAAAGGTTGTATCACCCATTTCAGTGGCAAATTTTTATGTCAAAAACTAATACAGTCCTGAAGTGCAGGAGCTATCAGTTTCTAACATAAAAAATTTCTATGTGCTTCAGCTAGTTTTTCTTAACCATAAGGGAACAAGGATTTGAGAAAGCATGTAGTTGGATGCTCTACTGCGAGATCTACAGGGGAAGGCTTTCTCTCAGCCCCGCCACAATGACAGGCTCACTGTGTGAGGACAAGAGAGAGAACTCAGTGGCTGCTCCCACTCTCTGGAATGCCCTTCCACAGGGAACTAGGCTGGTTCCTTCCCTGCTTTCTTTTTGCTGATAGGCAAAGACATTTTTAGTTGAGCAAGCTTTTAATATTTAATAATGTCAGGGACACTTTTATGTGGATGGGTAGTTTAGATTTGTATTTTTTGCCATTTTATACTGTTTTTAGCTAGTTGATTTTAATTGCTTTTAATTTTTTTGTTGTAAAAATTTTTAAACAATTTTATCTGTGAGCTGTCTTGGGTCTCTTTCTGTGGGAAGGTGGCATAGAAATGAGATTTTTTTTAAAAAGTTGTTTATATTAGGCTAGATGGAGCGTTCAACACTTGTTTTGGCCTGCCACCACACCATCAGGGACTCAATGGAGATTTCTCAAAACATTTAAATAAATATAAATATTGAATTTTTGCAGGATCACTGTTCTGAGTTCCTGAAATAGTTGGCTGAATGTGCTGAGCTTTTCTCTAAATAAAAATAAAAACAGCAATTCACTGATCATTTGAGTATGCATCTCCCCTTTTTCCTGTGGATTCCATTGGATGCTCTTCATTATTTACCATTCGCCTGTTCTCTTTTTAATTGAGCCTAAATTTGATTTCAAGGATGCAGTGACTCAAGTGGTTAAGACGCTGACTGTTGATTGCAAGATCGGCAGGTTGGCAGTTAGAGGCCTGGGTGCTGCATGATGGGGTGAACTCCTATCACTAGTCTGAGCTTCTGCCAACCTATCAGTTCGAAAGCATGCAAATGCAAGTAGATAAATAGGTACTACTTCTCAGTGGGAAGGTAACAGCGTTTTGTGCAATCATGCTGGCCACATGATCACAGAGTAGTCTCTGACAACGCTGGCTCTTTGGCTTAGTAACGGAGATGCCCCCTACGGTTGGTCAGACACAACTTGACAGCCTTGTCAACAAGGAATACCTTTACCTTTTACATTTGCTTTGAATTTTTTTTTGGTCATTTTAATTGCAGATACATTCAACATTCCACACCTGAAGAGTGTCCAGAATTACTACAGGTATGTCAGTATGCCATGCTGAATTCTGAGGTCCAGAAGGCATTTCAGTTGTGTGGTGGACAGAAAGATTGTAATAGGAAAAGTAATTTTATTAAAGTGGCCTAGCAAATAAGTTTTAGTTTTCATAGTTTCAGTGACTCACACAAATGGGTTATCTATACCTGAGGTTACTTTGGAACCTTCTAGATTTGGAATCTTCTAGGGCTGTTATGCAAACATTTTGGCCCTCTCCCTGTGTCCCTAAGCAGTACAATTCCCGGTGGTCATTATAGATGGGACTCACAGTACTGCAGTTAGGACTGCAGTATCCAACTCATTGTTGTTAGGGTTGTGACTACTCTCACATTTATCACTTGGAGGAGCTGCATTACCATTGACACTGGCTATGTGAGTCAGTACCAAAGAATCAGCTATGATTTTGGTTCCACTTTGATCTCCTTTGAAGCAACTGGCAAGTCAACCTTCCCTTCCAGTTTGGGACTCTTCACCATCTCAGGTTTGTTCATTGCCATATTGAGAATTATCACCCTCTGCCAGCATTTCTTCTTTGACTTATGCTCATTTTCCATCTTACCCTTTGACTTCAAGGCACTTGGTTGTGAGAATTGAAAGGGACTGTGCTTGTCAAACATTGATATCACCTGTCTTTCCATCTTGGAACTCATCACATGGCATATCTAGTAGCTCAGAAGAGGATTTAGATTCAGGTTAGCAAGGCAGCAGATCACAACAAGGATTTAGCTGAAGCTATCATGCTTTGTCATCATATCTGGCTAAGGTCTTCTGGGTTCTTGAATCAGGCTAGAGCAACACATGAAGTTGTGCCCTTTGATGAGGCAGGTCTGTTCTTTGCTGAAACTGACAGCAAATTGGAACATGCCCATAAAAGGAGAATGCCAGCCAAAAAGTTTGGGCTTCATTCTCAACAATTGTTTGCACCCAAGGAACTGAGGATTTAGGCAGGTTAGGCACATGGGGAGTGGGCAAGGTTACTGCCAAAACACTTACATAACAGCATTAGAAGTTCCAAACTATGCACTGCGCAGGAACAGATAACTCATTTATGTGGGTTCACAGATGACCACTCAAAGAATTAAAGTTACAAGTAAGCAACTTGTCTATTTTACTCCGTCATCCCAGTTTATGGCTTGTCTATATTGCTCCTCCTTCCTTTCAGTTATTGTAACTGCTATTTCTGCCCCACTTTTTGTCTTAGAGAAGAGCATCAAATCATTGCATTAGGCAGAATAGTGTTGAGCTGAGTTTAAATGTAGTTCCATTTCTTGCACTTTTACCCTTACAGACATTCAAATAGAAAATATGTGCATATAATTGCTTTTCACATATTTCTTTGCTTCAGACATTTCTGGCTACAGTATTCGCTTCTTTCTTTGGCAGGAAATATTCTGCTTGGCAGAAGGAGGGCTCCTTTCATTACATCCATAGCACGCCTTTTGGCAAATATTCTTTCATATGTGTGGATGCAACTCTCAGTCCAGGCCTCAAGAGACCCTACAATTTCTTTGGGATGTTAAATACGGTAATATAGAAAAAGAGTGTGTATTGTAGTACTATTTAGCCACTAACGTGGCCAGTAAATATCTGAGGCTATGTGTTACATGATCCCAGTATGAAATCTAAACTGTGTGAAATCTTCATAATAATAGATGAGTACTTTGCCGTATGAAATTGTCCATCATGGATTTGTTTTATTTCTATTTGCATCCTCTTGAAATCAACAAAATATACCTTCTTTTTATTGTTGCATGCAGTTCTCCAAATAGTAAGAGGCTTGCACATACATACAGTGCTTTCCTTGGCTTAGTTTCTTAGTATTTGAATCACTTTTATGTACAAACATACAGGCTGAAATTGGACAAAGCAGCCAGCCACTCCAGCAAAGTATATTTACTTGCTCAGGTCTGTGGACTGGCTTCCTTACATCCTGATGTTGCTAAGCTTATCATGGTTTTTTTCACACAGAGACCTATATTCCATTAGATGAAAGTGAGAAGGGTATTTAGCCTATCCTCCACTCTGCATTTGAATAATTGGGCATCATTTGGCTGTTGCAAAGAATTAGCAAAGGATACTTTTAGAGATGTATCCACACTACACAATTATAGTAATTTGGCACTATTTAGACTATATTGCATTTTTACGTAATATATGGGTGCAAGTGTGCATTATTTATATGAATGATATAGTGGAGGAACTGAGTACTAAAGAAGACCCAAAGAAGAATGTACCTGTGTAAGAATATGATCTTATTGGGATCATATTTTCTTTATGATAATCATGCCTTTGTCCATGATAGAAATCAAGATAACATAAAGTATCCTATGAGTGTATCTGAAAGGTCAGCCCCAGTCCAGGGTTCCACGTGCTCTCTGTTATACACATGCAGAGTTTCTTTAAAGTTAGGCTTCAGTATTCTTACTGGAGAAAGCAACTCCATGTAAGCATGTATGCATTATTTTAAATTTTCATTGTCTTTATTTCTTTAAACTACACCATCTAGAAACACATCTAAAAGCATTAAAATCAAATAGCAGTTGCATTAGCAGCAGGCTAATCTCTGAACCACAGATAGTGATTGTTCCCAGATCCATGCTAGCCAAATATGCTTCTATACAAATGTATTTCAGCACTTGCCTTCAATCCTACTATGGTACTGTACAACAAAAATAATACAGTCCATTATTCTTCAAAATTATTTTTTAAAATGGCAAGAAAGAGTAGTTATTATCAGCTTGTGTGAAGATGTAGTTCAAGGTATAAACCCAGTGTAAGTGGTATGGGGGGTTCAATCAAGACCTACGAAGAAAGCTGTGTCTCTTTTTAGATAGTGATCCTATGTTGTTAAATTTTAGTGGGTAACATGCTTCTAAAACTCTTGGAGTTAATCTTTTATTTCAGAATAAAATGCAAGAGCTATCTTCATTGGCTGCAGAAAGTCATGACAGCAATCACACTATCTGGTTTGGTCACTATCCCACCTCAGCAATCATCTCTGCTTCTCCAGGAATACGAATGGCAATGAGGTAATATCTTTTTTCTCTGGTGACAATCTTTTAATTTTTCACCTGTTGTTTTTAATTGTTAGCTGGCTACCAGTTGATATTTTTTTCTTTAAAATCACTAATAACAACCATGATATTTTGCTTAGCTCTGCTACAGCTTATTTGTGTGGACACTTCCATACATTGGGTGGTCTGATGCCAGTTCTGCATACTCGTCACCACCATGGTACTTTAGAACTGGAACTTGGAGACTGGATGGATAATAGGAAGTAAGTACATTAGCAGTGGAAAGGTAGTATTAATTGTGGGTTTGAGTAGCTACAATACCATTATCATAGTAATGTGAAATTAATACAAGAATAGTACTATGAAGTTTATTGATCATCTAATTACATCAAAGAATAATGTACACATGTTTATGAGAAGGAATTGGGATATACGGTAGGTCTACAAAATCAGGGGTCACTTGTTATAATGATGAATATTGTTCCCAGGTCCCAAGAGATCTTTTCATTCTCAGGTAGGCTAAAGAAGCAAACTGTTATAACTATTGACCTAAACTTCCAACTCCCCTCAGTGCAGACACACAAAAGACATCTTGGTGTCACAATAGCTTGCTGAATATAAATGTGTAGCTGTTATTAAAAAGGCAAATTCCCTGCTAGTACAGCCCTCAGTATCCATGGATTCTTTACATATTCAGCCATCCATGGCTTGAAAATATTTTTTAAAATATATAAATTCCAGAAAGTAAACATTGATTTTGCCATTTTATATAAGGGACACCATTTTACTATGTATTTACATTGTATTTAATGGGACTTCAGCATCTGTGGGAGAGGGATGTGTGCAGTCCTTGGAACCAAACTTCAGGAGATACCAAGGGCCTGCTGTACAAAACAAATCTACAATGTGATCATACTAGGAATATTGCATATAGGTCTGGTTGCTGGGAGAAGGATAGAAAGGAGCAATCAGAATACTCGAAGGACTGGACAATATTCCTTTACAATATTTGGGACTTCTTTGTTTTTTTTTTTTAAAAAGATGAATAAGTCTATGTGTGATCATACTTATGTGACCCCAAATGCTGCTTATAGTATTCATCGCCCTCAACTTGCATGTCTAGTTTAAAAAAATTATATAAAGATATAGTCCATGCCTGTGTGTACTTTTCCATACACACAAACACACTTTATACAAATATTTTCTATTTTGCATAAATATACAAAATATGAAACATTTTCACATCATCTTCAGTCACAACGTAAGACAGACAAGCGTGCTCAATTGCTGGTAAACAGCATAGGTTTAGTTTTCTGTTATGCTGATGTCAGGTTACCCTTGCTCAATAAACAGCCTTAGTCGATCAGTTTTCTAGAGAACTAGAAAAGTGAAGCTGTTTCATAAAATAGTGTACAACTTTTCTTATTTAGAACATTGCTAACAAAATGTTACTTATTTTAATTATGGAATGTCAGGTACCGGATTCTTGCATTTGATCATGATCTCTTCAGCTTTGTTGATGTGATATTTGAAGAATGGCCTGTAGTTCTTATCACCAATCCCAAACCATTCCTTTATAGTAGTTCTGCTCATGAACCACTACAGAGACTCCTTCATTCTACACACATCAGGTCTGTGCTTTGGATTCTTTAAGCTTTTTTTCAGATTTTTTGTGTCTGCATGTGATTGAATGTTTACATATTTACATAGTAATATTCTGTACGCATGCTTTTGAAATTGAATGTACAATACAGGAAAGGTGATTCTTGATTCTTTAGATAAATGTTAAATGTGTTAATTTATGTTGTGTTTGATTGATCATCTTTTTATTTTAAATTGATTGTTGAAAGAAACAACATTTTACAGTAAAACCATTTTTGTGTCTTATTCAAAGTCTGACCTTTTCTTTCCAAAGCCATCTTTGCTCCCTCCCCTGGTCAGAACTATCCAAAAAAAGGCAATATGTTATGCTTCAAATGCCAGTCATTTACACAGTCTTATATAAGGAAAATATTATAAGTAGTGGTATCATCTTAATAAAACTCACGTTGTACTAGTTTATTTCTTTTACCTAGAATTTTGGCCTTTTCTCCTTCTCCTATCAACCTTGTAAAGGTTAGTATTGATGGTGTTCATCTGGGAGATGCTGTTCAGGTATCTGGACCTCTCTACATACTGAAATGGGCCCCTCAGAACTACAGTCTAGGCTTTCATCAGATAGAAGTGACAGTTCAGGTGAGCTCTCTGCTGCTGTTTACCCTTTTATCATATGTTTGGTAACTTAATTGAAAAGTATATTTTAAGAGCTGGAAAAAGTAGGTTAATCCCATGACCATTCAGCGAGTAACTTTGCACAAATAATGGAATTCAGGATGGGGTTGTGCAGATATGAGTAGGCTTAAGTCTGGGATAAAAGTAAATATTATTATTATTATTATTATTATTATTATTAAAAAGTTATTTTTTGGACTATAACTAATCAGTTCCCCAGTCTTCATGGCTAGTGACCATGTTGGTTGGGGGACTCTGGGACCTTTAGTCTGAAAAAATGTAACTATTTCAAGCTCTAGTCCAGTGGTTCCCAAACTTTGTCCCTCCGGATGTTTTGGACTTCAGCTCCCACAATTCTTTACTAATGTCCAAGCTTTTGGGAACTGAAATCCAGAACTGGAGGACCAAAGTTTGGGAACCACTGCTCTAGTCTGAGATCACCAGAACAGATTCAGCTCTCATCCAACAGTGTCTTTGAGTCAGGGCTACTCTGAAATTTGAAGAGACCCTAGGCAATTTATGCCATCCTTATTGCTCCCACCCCCCAGCAACCTTACCAGGTAGAGGCACAGTTACTGAGAGTAGCAGTGGGGACTCACAACAGTGGTGGAAACTAATGCTAAAAGTGAGATGTGCTAGCAGTGACACTGGCAGGAGCAGCAATGGGGGTCATCATTGAGAGTGGCAGTAACTGCTGTCAGCACCACCTAACATTAAAAAGCAAGCACTGTCTTCAAACAGAATGCCTCTGGATCCCATGTAGCCTCACAGAGTTGCACTACATCAGAGCCAGAACCATTGTGGGAGAAGATGATGGCACCTTCAGTCCCAAGGCTCAGTGTTCTACTCAGTGTAAAAGCATTAAAATAATTCAACAAGCTGAGCTGGTGTCAATCTGGGGAACCCTTGGGAGTGCACTTGGGGACACTTGCCTTCACCCTGACTTGGGTGGCCAAAACTTTGCTGATGGGGATCCCAAGAATTAGCCAAATCTGTCCTTCATATATGCTCTGCTCATAATAATGGATTATTACAATTACTTAGCTGAGACACTTTCTCTTTATGCTCCCATTTTTAGGATGCCAGTGATAGAAGCACTACTCAGCTTCATACGTTTGCTATGGAAGAAAACCTCTCTCTCAAATTTGATCTTTTTGCTTCTTGGATTCTTCTTACTGACCACTATATATGGGTGAGTATTCCCAGTAAAGATGGAGGAACAGCATACTTTCTACAGAAACCTTTTAAAAAGGGTTGTGTAACATTTTACATTTTTATGAAGCTTTTTTGTTGTTGGAGAGTTCAAACTGTAAGTTGACTGAATATACAAACATTTGTTTCAGATTTTTTTTAAAAAAATACTTTTACATTGTTCAGCTTTATCAAAATGATCAGTAATCAGTCCAAGAACTATAAATGGAGGTAACATTATCTGAAAGCAAATAATAGTGTATGGTACCAATTATGAGTTATCACCAGTTCTAGATTTGATTGTTACACAATTGCTATCGTGTGCCTTTAAGCTGTTTTTGACTTATGGCAACCTTAAGGCAACTCTGTCTCAGGGTTTTCTTAGCAAGGTTTGTTTAGAGAGGATTTGCTTTTGCCTTGGTCTATGGCTGAGAGAGTGTGGCTCTCACCCAGTGGGTTTCCAAATCTGAGTGGGGATTCAGACTCTGATCTCCAGAGTCACAGTCCAATGTTCAAACCACTACACCACGTTAACTCTCTGTTACATATTAAAGAAATATAAATCTAAGCTTTTAAGTCATCTGTGAATTCAAACAACTGGGTATTCCTGTGCCTGTACAGAGCATATTTGTAACCTTCTAGAATAGCTAGGCAGATTTTTACCAGTAACTCCACTCACCCTCAGCTATGCCCTCACTGCTCATGTTCATTTCCCTCAGTTCCTTTTTGTCCACCATATGAGCACCATCAAGGAAACACGTTGGTTTATTTTCTCTTCAGTTTTCTCTTCAGTTTTCTCTTCAGTTTTTAATGGTTTGATTCGGCATGTTTATTGATTGTTCTTCTCTCCAAATGCTCAGCTGATTCAGTGTTTTCTCATTCTGATTACGGCTTCTTCTGTGTGTCCTTCTGGTTTGGAAAATATTTGGCTTTCGCTTTGACTCAGTGGCATCACTAGGGCTGTGGTGGGGGCAGACTGCACCAGATGGCACCCTAAGCGGGGCGACACCACTTCTCCTCAAACACCTAACTGTTGGCAGAAATGGGCTGTGGCATTCATCTGCTTCCCTTTAAAATGCTTTAAGTGATGATGGGAGTGAAGTGAATTCAATGGGAGAAGAAAGGAGAGACCCCAATTTTTTAAAATTAAAAATTAAAATTTCAAAATTTTAATTTTTAAAAAAAAATATTTTAATTCTTTTAAATTTTCTGTGTAAACATCACATTTTAATCAAATCTTCACTATGTATACATAAATACATTTAGTTTATGCGTATGATATTGTAATTTGAGGGCATAATTTTTGCTAATTGTTTATGTCACAACTATTAGTATTACATTCAGTGGTATATGGGAATTGTGATTTACAAGTAACATTAGTGCAAAAAAGCATTGTAGGGTATGAGATGGGAGGAGGTCAATGGGGGGGGGGGTGACACTATGAGTTACCGCACCAGGTGACACCAACCCTAGGGACACCACTGCTCTGGAGTGGTCAGTTTGTATGACAGAACTATATGTTGTAAGTCTTACGCTCAAACCCTATACAAACGTACATGGCAGTAAATGCCATTAAATATAATAAGACTTACTTCTGAACAGGCATTACGGTGTTGGAAAAACTGGCGCGCACTTGATCCAGAGTGAGACATCCCAAAATAGTGAAAACTCTTGGTCTAGATTTTAAAATAATAATTAGTAGCATCTTAGTAAAATTTCTCATTTTTGTTGAAGGAACATTCTTTAGATAGCATTCCAGAGTGCTTTTCAGTGACTTATGGTGGTTAACAATTATAAATCAAACTAAAGTCATCTTAAATAAAATTTCGGTTTTTAGAAAGTATATATTGTGGAACAGTCACAGGCATCATAACTGCCCCAGAAAATTGCTAGAAAAGAAAAAAAAAAATCAGTCATTTCCAAAACCTTTTTGGCATTATTAAAAATAACTATTGAACTCATAGAAAACAACATGACTTTGGAGTGTCATGCACTTTTGTTAGTTGCCCCCTTGATTCTTAGATATTTTACTGGTTTGTTGTCTTCAGTGATCCTGAAATGCTGATAAAAGCACTTTGTTCTGCTACTTTTTGTTTGGTGCAGTAGGTATAACCAATATTTTTGCATATTTCCTGATTCAGGTACGAACCGTGTTCGTTTTATTAGTTGCATTGCAAATTGTCTTGCTGATTATTATCCGGTATCGAAGAAAGCCTACATTAAAATGTAAGAGATTTGCTTTTCTTAAACACAGTTTTGACCCTTTCTTCCCTTCCCTTCCCTTGTTTATTAGGTGGATGCTTGAAATGAAACAAATACACAAACATAAACCTTCAAATATATACAGTTGTCCCTCCACATTTGCGACTTTGACATTTGCGGATTTGATTATTTGTGGTTTTGTTTAATATATTCTTTCTAGCAATCTCTAGGTCCTCCAGCCATAGACCTGTGCTGGAAAACCTACAAGTTCTTAGAGAAAACACTTTTCTAGACATTTGCAGGTCCTCCAGCATAATTCTATGGCAGACTTGACCATAGAGTTGCACTGGAGGACCTGGAGATTCCTAGAGATTCCCAGAGGTGTTCCCTGAGGGGGGATTATTTGCGGTTTTTCCACATTCACGGGGGTCCTTCACCCTTAACCCTAGCAAATGTGGAGGGACCACTGTACAGTTTTAGCATGTTTAGCATTGGGTCCCTCATAGCAGATAAGTCCTTCCTGCACAAACAAATCCAATAGACATCACTGCTTTGAGGTCAGTAGAAAAGCGGAGGCTTTAATTTCTTCCTCCTCCCAGTGACTATCCAGGTAGAGATGTAAAATTTCCAGAAATTTTGAAGCTATGGAAAACAACTGTTCCCCCCCCCTAAAAAAAAAAAAAAGGAAATTGGAGGGGGAAAGGAAAAATGCAATATTAGCTCCCTTTACAGATTGAAAATCATTTTGTTACTTTAGGAACATGAAATTCACTACATATAACTTGGGTTGATGTAAACATATCATGCTTGATATATTAAAGCTAAGAGTTTATTTAGGAAATAAGAACAATTTAAATTATTTTAAAAATATTATTGTTACAAATGGAGCTGTCAATTGTAATGAACATCTTTGCTTTTCTCAATTTATGAGAAGGCAAAAAGAAAAAGAAAAAATGCCCAAAAGAAACCATCAGCAGTAGTAAAATGGTAGGTAGGTAGGTAGGTAGATATTCCTCTTGTCCTCCATAATGCCAAGCAGACATAAAGAAGTGATTTTTCATAAAGAGGGACTGAGAAAAAGAAACTAAAACCAAGTATTGTGAGATACTATATTACATAAATGGGTACTTCCTACAAAATTTTTAGAAATTTTATGGGAGGCAGTAAATATGTGAGCACCTTGTCCTAAATATTTAAAATGCTCATTCTAAAAGAGAATATTTTGTTATTGTTTTTTCATTTAGTTTTTCTGAGGGAAACATATTCAGGGAAGGGGCGGGGAGAGATTGCCCTGGATTTTTCCAGGCATCCATATCTCTATGACCATGCCACTACTGGTAGTTCAGAAGCCACTGCTTTTGGTTAATGGGAAAGAGAGGATGTAAGCCTTACCTTTGTGTCTGTAATCAGTTTACTGCCACTGTTACATTTATATTGCGTTTTACTGTGTTGTATTAGTTTATGTATATCCACCCTTTTCCCCAAAGCTGGGGCTAAAGGTTACTTATTACAATGCTTTAGGCAACACTGGCATCTCTGAAAGTACTTCCGCCACATTCTAGTGACTTCAGCTTTACTACAGCTAAAGATAGTGATAAAGCAGATCAAGACAGTACTCTTATCCTTACAGTTATTACTGAGGTGAGGAGCAATGCCATGATTATAGTTTTTTTCTGCAGCAGAAGCTGCACCAAGAAAACATGAGGGGCTGCTAGTTGTGTACCCTTTGAATATGGATTTTGATATAAATCCTGGCATTTTTCTTCTATCTTATATGAAATCTGTTTTAATATTGTAATAATTTAATTCTCTTTTAATGTAACACTTTTATATGTTTTTAATTGTACCTTTCTTAATCTTGTAAGCCGCTCTGAGTCCCGGTTTTGGAGAAAGAGTGGGATATAAATAAATATAATTATCATCATCATAATCTGTGTGTCTCTGTGCTGTGTGTTTGATATTAAAATGTAAATATGTCAAAGATTTAATTAAAATGTGGAACATGTGCCTATACATTTTGGCTGGAAATTGTACACATTCCACCAAGAAGATTCCATGTACAAGTTCCCATTCACTTTGGTAAATGAATTTGCTCTTTAACTTCTGTGTGTTCTGTGAAATGTAATCACTTTGTGAATAGGTGTTCAGCGTGTGTTTTCAACAGTTGCAAGCAATTTTATAAAAACATTGAATTGTCTTTGCATTTTAGATCCCCTGGGCAGGGCAATGCAGCTCTCCTTTTCTCTTCACATCCTGGGCAAAATAAATTTATTTTATTACACATTTCTGTTGCTGAATTTATATACTCTTTTAGGTAAGGAGCAAATCACCCTCAAAATCCTTTATATTTAATTTTAATGTTATTTAATTAAAACCAATTTTATAGTGCTCAGTGTCTTTTTTAAAACTGTGTATTTGCAATCTACAAAATATATAAAATGTGTAATGTTTGAATGTGAAGGGAAAAAATCTTAATACAGTGCTAAAGTTTCCTTGTTTATAGTTTAGGACAGAATGGCTTGTGAGATTCACTGTAGATAATTTACTAGTCACTGCACACCAAAAATGATATTTTAATTGTTTTTTGTTAGCTACACATTTTAGTAACATTTATTGAGATTCAGTAGCAACCTCAGGTTTTCTGGGTAATGTTGTCAAAAGGCGATACAGCCAAGCCTTGATGTGGAGTCCCTGAGGTTGGTGTCACCTGATGCGGGTGTGTATGTGTGTGAACTGCCTTGCCTTCCCGTCTCCTGCCCACCTGTGGAGGCTGCTGCAGGACCCACAGAGGTCTTCAGGGTCTCTTCAGGGTCTCTTCAGTCTCCAGTCACACTGGATCCTGAAGGAAGCCTCACCCCAGAGGCCTTCAGGGACTGGCATGGCTAGAGCTGCACCTGACCATGAAGGTATTGCCCACCCCAGAAGCTGCTACTACTGAGGGGTGTGTGGCTAGAGCTTCAGGATGGCCCATTTAGAGTCCAGAGCAGCTGCTGGGCTAGTGGGTGAGCACACTTAGTAGCCATGCCAGTCCCTCTGGGTGTACCACCCCACTGGGGTGTCACCCAGTGCAGTCCCTATACCCCTGGTGATGCCACTAAAGCCTTGCACTACAGTGAAAATCCTACTGTTAGAGAGTTCTCGTTGACAGATGAGCTCATGTTCAGTTCAAAGCTAATTAATGTAGAAACGCCATACACTTCTCAACCTTTCTTCTATTTTCTGTTGTTACTGTTTAGCGTGTATATTGTATTGCTAAATGGCAAAATACTTGCCAGTCTTTGTGATTCCTTCCCAACAACAACTTCCCCATTGTTTAGAAAAAGACTAAAGCTGTGTTGAGTGATTTATCCACTCATTCTATGACACAGAGGTTTCTAAGGTCCAAATCTAGCTTTCTAGCCACCGGATCTGTTCTTAGGAAAAGTCCATTTGAAAATAAAAGTTACATTTAATCAATTTAAAATATTTACCCCTTTTTTATTGAGAGTACATGGTGGCTAAGAGCAAACGCCATAAAATAAAATACAAAGTCTATATAGTATTGTGATACCACTTTAACTGCTGTGGCCCATTCAATGGAGTCCAGAGACTTATCACTTCTTAGGGTCTTTCAGTTTCCCTGTCAGAGACTTCCAGTACCTCGCCAAAGTACAAATAGGATGCAGGATGCAGTCATGGCACTGAAAGTGGTATAAAATTATGTGTGGTGAGAAAGGACTTAAAAGTACACTTCATCTGTTCAAAATCTTACATGCTGAATATGATACCATTTATCAGATGTCACTATTATAGCAGCGTCCTGTCCAATTTAGCTATTTTAAATTATTATTATATATATTTGAAAGTGATCTTGAATAATTTTTAGAGCTCTCTGAGCCCAACATGTTTTTATAATCACATTGTATAACCTTTGTCCCTTGCAGGGCCCTGGTTTATTGGTGAGATTATAGATGGTCATATAGGCGTCTGTTTTTCCTTTGGGGTAATTGTTGATGGTCATTTCTTTGAAGGCAGTACAACTTTCCTCGTTGGAATTATGCAGGTAGGATTTAGAGGACAACTTCTGGCTAAATATTTTTCTCAGCATTTAGGTATTTGACATAGTCTACATTTCCCATCAGGCCTGATCAACATAGCCAAGGGTGAGGAATTCTGGGGAATTGCAATCCAAAAATATCTGGAAGGCAGTAGTAGCCCACCTTTGAATTAAAGACTGGTGCTTATAACTTCACAGGATAGACGCTTTTCATCACAACATGGCCAAGCTCCTTTATCATGGAGTGTAGTGTAAAGGTTCTGCAAGTGGAACTACTCTAGAGCTCCCCTTTTACATATTCCTGGACTCACCGTATAGCTGGCCCTGCAGTGTCTGTATAGCCAGATGCAGAATGAGGAAATCTGCCAGGCTCCTCCAGAGGTCTTGGAGGATGATGCATTTCTGCTCCTGCACCTCCTCTTCCACCCAGGCCGATGTCTGCTTGCTAGGGTTATACACCATATATTTGGAAAAGTAATCTGTATGCCACAAAAGTTATGCCAAATAACTTTTTTTTACCTTCTTATAAAAACTTTGGATGCCCCCCCTCCCTATTTAAACTGTAAAGTTGTTGTTTGTAGGGCATTGCTCCCTCTGTCCCATCTGCAAAGATTGTCAGAATCACATAAGGGGACAGATAGTGTGCAGGATTTTTAAAAAATGAAGGACAACATTTTGAACTCGTTGTTGGAGAACGCTGAGCATTTTGAATTACCCAGGAGGCAGCAGCATTTTCTTCCTGCCACCAGATTTTCCTGCCCTTCCAGTTTCCCACCAGTGATCTCTATATAAGACCTACCTACAGAACTTAATCTGCTGACTCAGAACTCTGTGATTTCACATACTGCTGCTTGAACAATTTTGTAGACATGTGTATCTTTCCACATTCTAACTTACTCTATATATAATAGTGAGAAAATGCGCTAATTATTTTGTTTCTTTCTTTGGCAGGTGGCATTTTTTAACCTACCATTGATGGCATATATGTGTTGGTGCCTCTATATACGTTGCCAAGGGCATTGCTTTAGCTCCCATCTGTACCATGTCAGATTGTATTGGGTTGTGCCCATCCACCTCATCATGGCACTCCTATTTTCCTGGCAGGTCTATTCCTGTTATTTCTTGCTGAAGACATATGGAACTATGGCTTTTTTCCTCTCTCCAGTGAGAACTTGGATTGTGGTTCTAACTGTCTTTCTGTTTTACAGAGCCTGGAAACTGCAGTCTTCCATGCTTAGAACTTTTATTTTAGAAATGAAAAACTACCAAAGTTCATAATAGCTCCTCTTTGGGCAGCTCTTATATTTCAAAGATTGGTGAAGCTGTGAACTACAGCTTTGACGTTGCTACTGCCTGGACAACTGAATGTGAAGGCTTACTACTGTCCTGAAATTACTTCTGTGCTGTGAAATCAGAAGGTCAAAGCTGTTAAGGAACGATAGCACCTGCCTTTGGTGCTAGAAGCTGCTTTTTTATTACATTTGTTGACAGAAATTGGTTTGAATTGTGCTCATTTTAATACTGAACAAAGTCCACCAGTAAAATACTTTAATAGATTGTAAATGTTCTAACTTTGCAGTGTTTACACATAGTGTACCACACCTAAATATGGAAGCACGTACTGGTAACTTATACAGCCACAATGCAGAGCTAAATAGTACTCCGCACTTCACCACCACCTCGTTTAAGAAGTTATTTCTGAAATTGCCCTAGGTTGCAAAAGTGGTTACTATGCAGCCTTATTTTTTTTAAAAAATGAACTGAGTGATTGATTTCCCTTCAACCATCTATTGTGATCCACAATAGAATAACAAAAGATCAAATTGGAAAAGATAATAACATCATTGTTAGTTATTAGCAGCAGATTTATTGGGAAACACATATGTTATGCTTATGCTGAAAAATAGCATAGGTGTTTAGTAAGCCTGTCAAGGGAAAGAGTCTCACAAACTGTATACCACCGTAGGAAACTCCTGTGGTTACCATATGATTACCATACAAGTCTCTTCAGACTGTAGGGAATAAGTTGATGACATCCATGCACTGGTACCCTAACATAGAGTTCAGGGACAAGTATTTAAGTTTCTCAGTTTTTACCTCAGTGCCCGATTTGTTGGGCTATTAATGAGCATGTTCATGATGAAATTAAAATGTAGAACATTTGCTCACAATATAATCTAGTTCAGGTGGGCAACTTAATGGAGACAGCTTCCGTTATTCTTCACCACTGGCTGATAGAAGTTGCAGTCCAACATCTATAAATCCAGACAGTCCTGGCACTTGAACTAAGTCTTCTCATATGAAAACTGAACAGTAACGACCGCACATTTGTATATTAAGGAAAAGAAAAACTGCAAAAGGATTGGAGCAAATTGTGGTAATGAAAGGGAAACATGATTTCATTAAAAAGTAATGTAACAGCTATAGATGTCTTGACTTTTTTTTCATTGTAAGAAACAGCATTTACTCTCCTTCAAAACATGATTGAGAGGTCATATTGCAGGACTTCTGAGGCTTTTGTGTGTTTTTACATAATTAAAAATTAAAAGCAACTTTCAAGAAATTAATGTTTTTGTTTCTTTAAGTAATGGCCTTGCATAAACTTTTGCAATGCATTTCCAAGTTCTAACTGTACAAGTGCATTTTATGAGTTTTATAGACTAGTTTTGTCCAACCTTGTTTCCTTTAGATGTTTTGGAGTACAACTCCCTGCATTCCCAATCATTACCTATGCTAGATGGGGCTGTGAAAGGAGTTTTACTCAAATATCTGAAGGGTGCCAGGTTATGGACATGATTTCAAGTTGAATGTCCCTTATTCGAAATGCTTGAGACCAGAAGTCTTTTGGATTTGTATATTCATAATGAGATACCCAGGAGCCCAAGTCTAGACACAAAGATAATTTATATTTCATACACATCTTGTACACATAGGTAATTCTACATAATCTTTTAAATACTTTTAAAGCTTGTGTACATTGAACTCATTAGAAAGCAAAGATGTCACTATCTCAGCAGCCTGTGGGGGAAAATTGGATTTTGGAGGTATTCAGATTTCAGATTTTTGGATAAGGGATATTCAACCTGTATAGGAAATGCAGAACTGTCTCTGAAAGATGCAGTCCCATCTCAACTCCTCCCCTTCTAATGTGCATTACAACTTCCCTTATGTCTGAATTACCTTATTCTGATGGCCTGTCACCTTTTCCAGCAGTAGACAATGATGTAAGCTGGAGAAATTTAGTGCAACGAAATCAGGAACCAAAGTAACAGGTCCTCCATATTAGTATGTATACTTTCAAGTTGCCTGCTGCCTTATTGCAACCCCATGAATTTTATTGGGTTTTCTTAGGCAAGGAATACTCTAGAGCAGGGGTCCCCAAACTACGGCCCGCGGGTCAGCCCCTGCCCATCGAGGCCTTCCTACTGGCCCGTGGGAGGTCCTGCCGCGCTGCTGCCGCTCGCTGTCAGACGCCATTTTTCTTCCAAAATGGCATCCAGAGTCCTATGCATGTGCACTACTCGGGTGCCATTTTGGAACGCCTCCGGCTCCCTGGAAGATCTGGGGGCCAGCGAAAAGTCCAGGGACCTGTGCTCTAGAGTTTTGCCATTGCTTTCATCTCAGGAGCTAGGACAGGGCAGCTTAAACATGCAACTGCTATTTCCAGCAGCAAACCTATTGCTTATACAGTTGTTCCTCCCAATTTGCAGGGGATCCATTCCGGACCCCTCCCCCCTACAAATTAGAAAAATCGCAAATATCCAAGTCCCATTGGATATAATAGCCCCGTGCGCACGCCACAGGCACACACACCATTTTGTCCCCCCTAGCTTCCTGTCTGTGGAAATTCAAGACCGCAAACAGGAAGTCCGTGAATTAGGAGGGACAACTAAAGTTTTGTAAGAACTTTCCTTCAGCTTTACATTGATTTCTTCTTGTTTTTTATAATACATAGTTCTCCCTACATTACACCTCTGGCAGGACCTGCTCTTTTTGGTTGTTGTGCCTGTAAAACACCATGATGGGGCTATAATTAATGATGATGATAATAATAATTCTCTCCTATTTTACACCTCAAACAATTTGTAAAATAATAAATGTTTCACATGTGTATTTTGAAATAAAAATAGTTTAAATACTGTCATTGACAGGGCAAGAATATAAGTCCAATTTACATGCTGCTCTCATTATATAATTGGTGTCCAATTAGATGTAGAAGAGAACAAGTGTCCTTCTCCATTCCAGTACAAATACACATGGCTTGTGTAACTGGCCCTCGGCATATCACAAAGGTGTGCCCTACCCGGCTATTGTTTTCCACGCCCCCAACTCTATAAAGCGTGGGTGTGTAGGGTGGAGTATACATGCCTCTGCTATGGATGTGTATTTAAGCTACAGTACAAAAAAGATGTTCTATATAGCATACAAGTAACCTGAGGTGTGCTCCTGCAACTGACCACTGAATAGAGCACAGGGGCTAAGCCAATGTCTCTCTTTTTGTCAATATCTTTGAAATTACAGCATACAGTAATGAGAAACTAAAATAACAGGCTTTCTTCGTGTGATGCCTTTTCAATTTTTATATTTGGTTATATTTTTAAACATTTACACCAGTGATTTTTAGATGCTGACTGTGTCATGAAGACCAATTTAAGTTGGAAACGACTTGAAGGTACACAACAACAAACCATGTATGTGTCTTCAGAATTACTGTATATACTTGGCTATAAGTTGACCCCATGTATAAATCAAGGGCAGGTTTTGGGGCCAAAATTAGGGATTTTGATATGACCTGTGGATTAGTCGAGGGTAAAATTTAGGGGCATGTTACAAAGGATGTAAAGGATGAAGCAAAGGAAAACAATGCCAAAGAACAGACAAAATTCCAGCAGGCATAACTGTTTGTGATCATACTAAAGTTTGGATGGATGAGAGAACAGAGGGGTGTCAGTGTTTCCAGGACAGATTAAACTCTTGCCTTTCACCAGGGCATGGTTCTTTTTTAAAATAAGAGTTAAAGTACAATACTTACATTGACCTGTGGATAAGTCGACCTAGGTTTTTGGTGTCAATTATTTTTTTTAACTAAAATTTCTGGACTTCTAGCTGAGTATATACAGTAAGCTCCAATTGTTCAATGGAGGCTCATTCCCCAGGAAATGTGTCTACAATTGCAATCTTAAAAACATTCATTGCCAGGTGTCTCATTTTTGTACCACTTGCCTATACAAGTATATATTTTTTTCATTATTTTTTCCACAACAGTTGCTCATTTCCAGAAATTGTACAAAATGTTAATACACTTTGAACACCTTCTCAATATGGAATTTTGGAAAATATTTGTATTATTATTTCTAAGATCTGGTATTAAGACATGTGTCAATTAAAATAAAGCCACATACACATGTCTTAAGTTGGCATTACAACTAGTGGCTCGTGTACAAAAATTATTCAAATACTTTCAAAATGGCTGTATTAGAATTGAACTATAAGTCCCAAGGCAAATATGGGGGAACCAAGTCAAGGACTTCCTGTTTCATAGCTCAGTCTCTCAGCCATTATACAATATGAACTAAGGTACATGTGATCACAGAACCAAGAACACAAGTACATAGCTTGCAATAATATAGTTTCCTGCTGTGTGGCCTGTTCATTCCTAAATGTACTGTCGTTCTCTTCCAGTTTCATATACTGAGGAGAACAATATAAAGAATTGCGTTTACTAGCAGTAGTCCTGAAAGGGCACAGTATCATATAAATAAGCCAGGCCAGGAAAATCACATTTAAAAATCTGTATAACAGCTGTATTAAGAGTCAGAAAATATCTGCTTTGGCCTCATCCACACTGCAGCAATTTGACACTGCTTTAACTTCCATGGCTCCATGCTATGGGATTTTGGGATTGGCAGTTTTCTGAGATATTTAGCCTTCTCTGTCAGAGAGCTCTGGTGCCTCAACAAACTACAAATCCCAAGATTATATAGGATGGAGCCGTGACAGTTAAAGCAGTATCAAACTGCATTATTTCTGCATGCAGATGAAGCTATTGTCATCTCATTTTTTTATTGTAACTACATTCTATTACTATCAGTGTAGTACAAACTATACTATTGCAAGATGTCTCAATACTAGCATTGTGTAGTGGTTTGAGTGTTGGACTACGACTCTGGAGATCAGATTTCAATTCCCTGCTCAGCCATGGAAACTCACTGTGATCTTGGGCAAATCACACAATCTTAGCCCTAGAAACCCTCATGATTCATAAGTTGGAAATGACTTGAAGGCACACAACAACAACAATTTGATAACAGACATTAGAAATCTTGCATTTTTGTTATAATGTACATATATAGAACTAGACAGTCACCTGAATTTTACAAGCTCTGCATTCAAATGCAAATATCCATTCATTAGCAAAGTAAGTATATAAAGAAGAAGATTATGCAAATAAAATATGTTTTCATAATTGTTGACACTCGTTTTACTTTGAAACAAGTACTATCTGTTTTCCAATGTTCCCGCCGGTCATCATAGACTGGAATGCAACTATGAGAGAATAAAAAGAAAAGAAAATGGAACTTGCAATGCTTTTTTGGTATGAAAGTATTATAATGACTGAAATATACAAAGATCTGCTAGGTCATAGTATACTAGAACCAATGTACATTTCATGTTTTGAGTTTTTTCACTTGACAGAACTAAATGTTCAGATGCCTTAAAAGAGCAACTTCTCTGAAAAAGCTTTGGATTCACATACATTTCATTGTAACGTATGTGTGCACATGCACCTTCCACTTTATCTGGCTTTGTATCAGCCCGCTGGTCCAGGGCATGTCCCCAGATGGCCTACCCTAAGGCCTGGTAGTGGCAATACTACCAGTTTATGCGACATTCGTATCTTTTGCACAACTCTTAAAGCAAGATGATGCAAAACCTAAATAATTCCCTGCTTCTACTTTCTGTCCTCCCCTGATTTCAGCCACACTCCCTCTCCACTCCTGCCAGCGTTCTGCTGCTTGACTTCACTATCTGATTCTCCATCTCTTTTCTGCTCTTCGCTTTATAAATGCTTTTTCTTCTCTCTCCTGCTTTTATTCCACATAAACATTAAAACAAGAGCACACTCTAAAATATTCCTTGCATCCCACATCTGTAGGATCTATCACACATCCAGTTTCTAACCCATCCTTACCTGCTCTGCAACTACACTGGCGGCAAGTGAAAACACCACAACATTTTCTATTGACTGTTGCACCTAGACCTGCGCAAATGCCTGGACACAGTCCAGAGTAAACAAAAGTGCTTGAGATTAGGTCTGTTCACAGCAGTTTCAGTGCCTTAAGAGACTTTAAGGAAATCCGTTAACCTGCACAAGTCCAGAATCATAGGCTGTCTTGAATAGATGATGGTTGACTTTGTAATTCCTTACATTCAGCAGTACAGGAATGACCCTCAGTGTTTTTCAGGTTTTGTGGTGGTGGTGTGTACGTATGTATATATGTATGCATGCAAGTATTTACAGATGCTCTTTAGCATCTTTAAGAAATGTCTCTGGAGGGATCACCCAAAACTTTGAACGGGTTATCAGCAATATACTGATAATACCAAGCTCTAGCTCTCTTTTAGTCCTAAACCAGTAGGTATGAGTTCTGGGAAAGGAGATGAAAACTGATGGACAGTTGCAATACTCTTAAAGTTTTATGCCTCAATAATAATAATAATAATAATAATAATAATTTTTATTTGATACCCCGCCCCTCTGAGCGCAATCGAGCAAGTGGTACTTTGAACAGGTTTGGAACTTTGGAGATTCCCCAAGAAAACCTCAAGGGTTACAAGTTACTTGTTTGGACTACAACTTCCAGAATCTTACAGCCAGTATTTAAATAAAGACAGACACTTTTCCCAGTCTCTGGAAGAGCCAGGCATGATTGCCTTTTATCAACAATCATGTGTTTTAGCCTCCAGTTCTCTTTAGAGCAGAGGGATTATGCTTATTTGTTCCTGCTCTTTGTAATCATGAGGACTAACTGCAATAATCACATTGAAGGCTAGTTGAAAGCAGCAGCAAGAGAAAAAAAATTCTGCAGTTCACCTCCCAATGAATAAGAGTTTGGTGAGAAGAACATCAAACAGTTCTGTGTTACCTGCACTACTCCAGATCAGATTAAGGCTACTGCTGCATATTTTCAAAGCCTTTCATGGCCTGGGACCCATATGACTGAGAGCCAGCCATGAGGGTTCATTTAAGGAGCAGCAATCAAAAGTTTAGACTGTCTCTCCCAAAGTGAACCCCCAGGGCAGTGATAATTGTTTGATCATACTTGGGGTCAGTTTAATAATAATATGTCAAGTAAAAGCCACAACTAAAACAAGAAACTTGTCTATTGTTGCCCTGATGCTCTGCAATGCCCTCTTCTATGGAGGTCACGACTCCTCTCTTCTCTTCTGGGCTTGCAAAAATGCTACAAGGCTTACCTGCTTTGGTGGCTTTTGGGGGATATATTTGGAGTGCTCTGAATTATTATTTTTGTCTGATGTGTTTTAATTTAGCTATATACATCCTATACAGGTTTACTGTATTATACATAAGCATAAGTTGGAAACTACTTAAAGGCACACAACAACAACAAACCTTTGATCATGTGGAAAATTTTGTAAAAACTATAATAATCATATATGTAACTTTTCCCACAGAAGGGAACACAACAGATCTATCTATAAAGCACTCTCCAGTTAAAAATTCTGCCTAATAGCTATTCAAAATTTCCTTTTGTCATTTTGAATGTTTTATGTGAGTTATGAGTTTTATATGGCTACTTCTACCTGAAGAAAGGGCATTGCCTTTTAAAATAAAGGGACCAAGTGAGTACAAGGCCAGCTAAACTCAATGCTCACAAACTATGGGGGGTTGCAGACTGCTAGAAATAGTGCAAATTGAGTCCACTTTTAGGGTTAGGGTTAGGGTTAGGGTTAGGGAATCATGGGAACTGTAATTTATTGTGGCACCAGAGCTCTCTGACAGAGAAGGCTCAATGTCTCAGAAAAAAAATAATTCCCATGATTCCCTAGCACTAACCCTAACCCTAAAAGTGGATTCAATTTGCACTATTTCTGGCAGTCTGCCACCCCCCTAAATAACTGTTGGTATAATAATTCAGAACACAGACAATCAGGCACAAACTAGTCTACCAACAAGAAGGTCACCCAATCTGGTGATCTTCAGATGTGCTGGATTACAACTCCCAGAATCCCCTCAGTCAGGTAAAGGTATCAGTTCTGGGAGAAGCTGAGAAACATTTGTTTTAATTTTATTTTATTTAGATTTATCAGTTGTGAGTGATTTTATTGGCTAATATTTATATAATTTTGTGATATTTTGGTCAAAGACCGTAAATAAATTCTGTTCTGTTCTGAGAAACAGGTTCAGCCAACATAGATGAATTGCAGCAGAGGTTTACAATGAGCCATTCATTCAGTTAGGTGCTTTCTTATATACATCAAACTCTCCACCATAAAATAGCCCTAATGAAGCTAGAAATTCTGTCACAGTCTTTTTTTTTATGTTTGGACACTGGCCTTCTCTTCTGAAAAATAAAGTTAAGTTGAATTGCTTGTTGAAAATCTGTAATGCAAGTTAGTTACAATAGCTACTTATTATTTCCTAAAATGCTCAAATGTGTATTTAGATCAGAGGTGGAAATCAGACTGCCTTCCAGATATTGCTGAACTGCAACTCCCAGCCTTCTTCATCATCAGCTATGGTGGGTAAGGCAGCTGGAAACTGCAGTCCATCTACAGAGTTACAATTTAGATTTTAAGACTTATTAATCCCACAGATATGTGTGCACTTGTTTTAAATCAAATCAACACAGTGCAACCTTCAAATTGATTAAGAAACAAACTTTATATTATGACTTGCAGTGGTTCCCTGTAACATTAGACCGGTTAACCCAATACTTTCAATCACAGGCTAAATATGAAACAATATCTTACCTCCAATGTTTTCCAAACCTTTCACAACAGTCTCTTTCACCTGTTAAGAAGGGTGGGAGGGAAATTATAACATATTGGCTTTTGGCTGTTTGGTTTCCTAAAGGCAATCAGTTTTCAATATCATGGGGGATGAAATATCTAAACATGTTCTTTCAACTTCATCAACTTTCTAGTTGAAAGAAGTACTAAAGTACATAATCAGATTAATTTTAAGGAGGTTCTATAGTCATTGCAGATAGAATGACAGTAGCCTGAATTAGAAAAGTTTTTCATTAAAAAGAAAGTCATTGCTACAGCCCATAAGATATTACCTTCAGATCTTTATCATACCTTCAGTTTCCCTTCTTTGATCCACTGAGAAAGCTGCATAGTACCAGCTGCATATTTGTCCTTGTAGTTCAAAACTATAAATCTTTCTCTGTAAAGAATTGGAATGAACATTAAGGCTTTTATGACCACGGCTTTCACAAAAGTCATCAAGGCTGTGTACAATAAACCAACATAAAATAATTACACCACAAAACATAAACCACTAAAAACAATTTAACATCTTTTTAAAAATTCTTAACATCTTTTTAGTAATACAGCAAAAGACAGGAAGGGAGGGGAATCATAAGGTGAATGGATAGCATCCCACAATTCTGAAGTGAAACTCCAAGAGAAAGTGCTTTCATATGTGCCCAACACATACATTGCCGTGAGTGATGATAAAGGGCTTTTCCAGCAGATCTTAATACCCATTTTCAACTACGTTCACAATAAATCAGGCAGTCCTTTAACCAACCCCTGAAGTATTTAGGTTTAAAACCTTTCTGAGTAAAACCAGAAAACAAATGGCAACAAGTCAAGATCTTTCATTAATGTCCACATAATTTGATCTGAGCACCAACTAATAGCTAATACTGTGTTTTGCACCAAATGAAGTTTTCAGATACTCTTCTAGGGTAGCTTTCATAGCAGGATAGCAATTTTGGAAAATCATATTCAATACTGTATACAAATGAGGAATACTGCTGTATTATAGTTGCCAATTCTGGATAGTACTTTGACTTTCTAGCATAAGACATCCATGCTTTAAACAATCTGAAGTATGCCTACTCAGACTAAATACCACTGAGGTCAATGGGGATGAGTCGTAAATAAGCATGCATAGGACAGTAGCTTTGATATACCAAATGATGGCCAATGATCAGTAGAAAGGAGACCATCTGCATAAGAAGTTTTGCAGTAGCAAATAAGCACATAGAGGCCAAGAGTATGCCTTTGACTATGAAGTAGTGAAGCAAAGTTTAACCCAGTTGTATATGTAATTCACTCAAGAAAAGACACAAAAAATAATTCATATTTGCTGCTACTGTTATGTTTAGTTCCCATCCTTCACCTCCTAACTGGTCACTCAAAAGCACAGAAATCTGAACAGCGAATATTTGATTTACCATTGCAACAGATAAAGTGTACTTTCCTGATCCTTCCTTCACTTTTGTGGTTCTTTTTGTTGTTCACATTCCTGCCTCATATTTTAGTTTTCTGCCCAATTACTAGTTATATGCATGCACCTCTTCTGGACAGTCATCAATATGATTATACAATAAGTAGAACTGACCACTTAATTGCTTTTCATTCTTTACTACATATATCTGAAATTAGAATTTTCCACACTGAGAGGTGAAAATGCTTCCAATATATTTATACACTGACAACAGTTGCATATTAGCTGCATATTTGCCTACATAATTCAAACCAGAGGCTGCAAAAGCAACTCTGGGGGAATACAGTTTCCCAAATGCCCTAGGTACACTTCCAATTACTATGCTGGCTGGGGAGTTCTGGAAATTGTTGTCCCCTAAAGTAAAACTTCCACTTTCCCTGAAATTATTCTTCCCATTTTGCCTTTTTGTCAAGCTGCTTCTGCCTGATTTCTGTAAATCTGCAACTGATCCTTTTTTTCCAAGTAAATATTAGAGGATCTTGTTCTGAAAAGATGCTGCATCATGAGGTTCTAGAACAGGGGTCAGCAACCTAAGGCCTGCAGGCCGGGTGCAGCCCGCGGAGGCCTTTGGACCGGCCCCTGCCCGGTCCTGCTGCCGCCGCCACCGCCGCCTTTCACAACCGTGGGGAACCTCTGGGGCGCCATTTTGGAATCCAAAATGGCGCCCCAGAGGACCCCCCCATGGCCGTGCCAGGCCTCTCGGAGACCCGACGCGGTCAAGGGAGCCCTCCTGGGGGACCCCCACGGCCGCACTGAGCCTCTCAGAGGCCCAGAGCTGTTGAGGGAGCCCTCCTGGAGGGCCCCCGCGCGGTCGAGGGAGCCCTCCTGGGGGATCCCCGCAGCCGCGCTGGACCTCTCCGAGGCCCGGTGCGGTCGAGGGAGCCCTTCTGGTGGTGTGCGTGCACGTGCACACCACCACGGCCCAGGTGGACCGGCCCCACCCCCAAAAAGGTTGCTGACCCCTTTTCTAGAAAGTATTTTCTTCAAAAACAAAAAACAAAAACAAAAAAATCAATGTATCCCAGTAGATGTTATATTTGTATTCAATTTAGGTATGTGGCTAGGGTGATTAATAAGAAATACCTTGTGATATTCTTTTCTTTCTTTAATTCTTCTGTTGCTGGAGGCAAAGGAGGTGGATAAGGTACATCCTTATTGTATTGGGAGATCTGGCCACATAAAATGATATGGCTATTTGGATTCATCTGTTAGAGACAAATAGATACAAGCATTAAAGTTGAAAGATACATTAAGGCTACAATCCTGTATGTACATACTTGGAAGTAAGACTCAGGTGCTGAACAGATGGAGGGGAAAAGCCAGTTTACCTCTGGGGTTTCTTGATTTGCAGGAAGAACCCGCTGACCACACCATTTGTTCCCACAATGGGCCAAACACCTGTGTACAGTCTGCACTGCCCCCTTCTTCTACAAGGATGGATGCACCAAAATGGGTCATTCACATGTTCAAGCTGCACTTACCATCTTTTTCTCATTCCATCCCAAATGCACACAGATGCACTGTTAGTAGTCACCAATCATCAGCCTTATCCTGCTCACCTGCCTGCTCATTTGGTGCCCCATGCAACTGACTGTGTGACCAGTCATTCAATTACATAAGCAATTGGCCACCCAGACAGGACATCAGTGCACCCAGTGACACATTGGCACAGCATGATCATGGAGGCTCCCATCCGCCACACATGCTCCCTCCCCCTATGGCTCCCTGTTGGACTGGTCTCATCAAAGTAATAAACTTTGATGACTGGTCAGTTTGTTAATGTTATTATTAAATCCGCTGCATTGTTGGCAACGTGCCAAGTTGGTTCTCATTTCGCTTCACAGGGTATGCAATGGGTCAATGGTCCGTCTGACCATTCATATGTGACCAATTCATGGGTGGGCAACAAAAAAAAATTATAGGTAGCAATGGTGCCAACAGCTTGCCAGCTGCTTCCCACCTCTCTGCACCAGCGCATAGTCCACACACCAATGCGATAGTGCACACTTTTTCTTGAACCAGTGCAAACCAGGGGTTATTTTACTCCATTGTTTAGCCCTGGAACACAGCTTTGTTCCAGTTTCCTCCCATTTTGGCCACATGCATCATTTGAACAGGCAGGGTGCAAAACGGGGCAGAATCAATGCTTCCTTTGGTCTGTGCAGTCACTCTCCTGTTTCATTTCTTGATCCTGGGACAAATTGACTTGTAATCTTTTATTTTTGCTCTGCTTCCTACTTTTTGATACCAATTGGCTAAGATTAACAACAACTGTTTGGGTGTGTGATCAATTTCCTTCTGGACTCCAGCACAGAATCTTTCAACTCTTCTTCTTCTGCTTCTATAGTTGGAGTATAAACTGTGATTATGATTATATTGATGGGTTTTCCCTTAAGTCTTATTTTAGTTACTTTCATTGCAAACAAGGCAACCCTAAGAGTTAAGAAAGGCTCTACTCCTTGCAATAGCAGAGACATCTTGCTTTCATCATCCCTTTCCCTCAAATTTCTGAGGATGGGAGCCAGATATTTCTCTCTGATACCATTATATAATTGACAATGCAGCAGATAATGTGCAAGATCTTCAACATTAGATGCCCCACATATACATTGCCTTGTTTGCAACGAAAGCAGCTATTTTACGGAAGCAAGTAGATAAGGGCCTCAAACAGACTGTTATGCAAATTATAAAAGGGGTGTAACTTGATTCAAATATAAACTAAGTATATATATATATATATATATATATATTCCTTTTTTATCATTATCATTTTTATCATATATATATTTGAAATGGTCTGGAGACTTATCCAATAAAGATGTATTCTACCATATGAAAATTCTTAAGTCTTATTGATATGATTCAGTCAGACTTTGAATTATATTCTTTGACTGCTTTTGCTATCTCTCTCCTCACTATTAATGCTACCCCATTTCTTCTCAAATTTTAATTTCTTGAGTAAAACAATGAGTAAAATTCTCTTTCTAAGAATATCCTATTCCTGTCCACTTTAGCTCACTCTGTCCAAGCATTGCAATGTTCATTTCTTGTTTTACTATGTCTAGTTTTTTCACGCTTCTCACATTTCATGTTCCTATATGTTGTACAACTTCAGATTTTCTTTTTGCCTCTGAGCATGTCAACAGGTGAACGTCCTTTCAGCTTGACTCCAGTTACATCATTAGCTGCAGCGCTGCTTGTAGTTATCCTCTGCTATATCCCAGTAGCTCACTGAATGCCATCCAATCAGAGAGTTTAACCTTCTGACACTATCTCTTGTTTCATTTTGGATTGTCTCATCATAGGGATTTTTTGGTAAAAGACATTCAAAAGGGTTTTACCATGCTTCCTGCTGCACAGTACTAACAAGAGTTAGCTGTGGGGCCACTGCTATTGTCTCTGAGAAATCCTCCACCAGTGTTATCACTCAGTACTGCTGCTGCCCAGTGACTGTTTGGCACATTTCGTCTAGCTCCTTAGCAAAAGCCTATGTAACATGGGAGACCCTGTCATCTACATTGTTGCCATCAGCTTAGTCTTTTGCCTTGCAGAAGTACACAATCCCACATCTATAGATAGGTAACGCCAGGGGTAGGCAGCCTTTCCCCTTTAAGGGCCGAGGGACTTCAGCTCCCAGAATCCCAGGAGCTATTGGCTAACATGGGACTATTGGCCAACATGGCTGAGGCTTCTGGGAGCTGAAGTCCCTCGGCCCTTAAAGGGGAAAGGTTGCCTACCCCTGGGTAACGCCATGGTGAGAAAACCCACACTTGCATTCTCCTTAATTCAACTGTACCACAAGCACTTTAGGACCAAGTAATTTTTGCATTTGCAATCCTGCAATGCCTGTGCTAGAGTTAGCAACCTGTGTATGTCTGGATGCATTCATTGCTAGTTTGCATGCTATTCTACTGGAGTTAAGACACAACATATTTTACTTCCTCCCCCCCCCTCACTTCCTGTATCATTGCAACCTGCAGCCATTTTGTCTGCTCTCTTTTTCCTCCATAAGACCATGTGTTTGATTATGAATAATTGATTTGTTAGTACAGCTACTTTTATCTGCTTTAAAAAGATTAAATGTATTTCTTCTCTCTGGCAGATCATGGGGGGTGGGAGGTGAGACAGGCTGTTGTTCAGCTTCTGCCTTGCCAACATGATTATTATGCCTGAGAATTATTCTGCCTAAGAGATTCAGTACTCTCTCCTCCATTTCCCAATAGCCTGTTTCACACCAATGGAGAATAAAAAACTCTATATTAAGCACTGCATGAAACTTCAGTTACAACACTGCTTGCAACTGTTAAATCAGGAGCTATGTTTAAAAGAAACATGCATGGAAGCAATCTGACATGCAGAGAAATGTGTCGGCCATCATCTATTTTCTCGCCAAGGAACTCTGATTGGCTTCCAAGAACACAGTTTGAAAACTCTTGTAACAGAATGCTAAATGGTTAACCATGCCAATTAAGAGAACAGTCGAAAGAACAGTGTGTGTTTATTTTGTGTTATGAAACAGAGCTGAAGAACATTCAGTTCATCTGGCCTACATTCTGTTACAACAACCAGAAATACATAATTTTAATTTATTCTTCTGCAGGAAAAATGAGAGTTCAACAACAACAACAACAATCAACACACCCTCTCCTTCAGTTACTGGTGTATTTGTAACCTGGACAAGCAACATCCCAAAAATGGAAAGAGGTTTTTTTCCAATAAGAGAAAAATATACCTCAAGAAAACTTTAAGTTGCTTCAGTGTACTTCTGCAGGCACCCTCATTTATAACATTGAAATATTAGAACAACATTGGAGAATGGGTCTCCCACTATTTAAGCTGATAGGTTTAGTTATATTGAAGTTAATATTTCACCAACAAGCTCTTTTGATAGCTTAAAGTACGAGGGTAAAACTAGACATTTTTTATTCACTTTTATATGCCACTGGCCCTGCACCTGAAACAGTACATACAGAGAAAAAAAATCACTATAATATTCCCCCCCAGCAAAAAAAAAACTAAAAAAGGTAGGGTGAAATCAAGCATGATTCCGACATCTGCAGTAACTTGCTGTATTCAAACTCTGACATCTTCATCTCATTAATACATTCAAAGGCTGATCTTACAGCTCCTTTTCCAAAGTTCACTGAAAACGTATGAAAGCCATAAAACATTCTAAATGCTGTAGTCAGAATCTGGAAAGTCAGCAATACTGAAAAGACCGTCTTGAATAGGGTGGACTTCACAAGATGGATATAAGTCTCCTCCAAGATGACCAGGTAGGCATCTGTGAAGATCTGAGTCCCTCAGAGTTCCTGCCATGCTTGTTAAACATTTATGCTGTACCTGCTTTGCTTTGTATTACTAGATGATGGGATGTGTCATACTTTTGATTGTCAGGTGGGAAAATATTTTATCTGTGCTGGAGTCTGTTAACAAGCAGATGTGAAAGGGGGGCACTAGGACCGGTCAAGCTCAGTTCCATGGGAATGCCTGATATGAAGAGAAACAACGGGTCTGTCTGGGAAGAAGCATGTTTTTGAAGGAATGAGGTTTGAGAGCATGTAAAGGATTTAAAAGCTTTTTGCTTTCGATGTACTGTGTAAGTGAAATTGCTTCAGTCTTACTATGAAATGCTTTGTTTTATTAATAAAGCCTGCTGTTTTACATTGATGTTTGGATTTCAGAGCTTAAATCAGACTGTATATAACACAATTTGAGGCTATAAGTTCCTGCAGACTCCCTCTTTGCTCCTTCAGTCTTATTTTGGATGGCAATCATACCTGGCACCGAGTCACTGAAACAGCTAGATAGGTACATGTGGCAAAGGAAGGCTATACAACTTCTAAAGAAAAAAAAAACATACCAAGGCAAGATTGTAGATTGTACCTAAACTTTATTAGGGCAGAGGTAGGAATTGTGCAGCCCTCCAGATGTTATTCAATTGCAGCTTCCAGCAGTCTCAGCCAGCACTGCCAATGCTAGAAGAATGCTAGGAGCTGTAGTCTAACAACATCTGAAAGGCAACACAACTGCCACCCTGATGTAACACTTTCACAGTGAAGACCAGCATCTTGAGTTCAGACCATTACCCTCTGTGCCCTAATCAGGACTTTTTTTTCAGAGGTGCACGTGAAATAAACATGGAATAAAAGATTCGGCAATACTGTAGGAATCAGCTTTGCTGAATTTTGCCACTTCCACATTGGCAGAACGCTATCCATATTATCTCACTGGTGTTCAATGGAATTTACTCTTCAATGAGTATGTACAGAAATGCAGCAATGATTTTGAAAATATGACTAGAAGTTTTCAGAGCTATATTGAGGAAAGAAACAAAAATACTGAGCATATGGGGAACAAATTTGCGCATTCCTATTGATCCCCATTGACCATATTGGATCTGTGCTTGGCAATGGCTCCTCTACTTCATTTAAGAAGAATGGTTACTTTGCTTTAATGGGTAAGAACATATGAAGAGCCCCAATGTACCAGATCAAAGGCCTATTTAGGCCTAGCTGCCTTTGGGAAACCCACACCAGGATATGAATACAACAACTCTCCTGCATGGGTTTCCTAGCAACTAGTACTGGGAAACATACTGCTTCTGATATCAGAGCAATATATGGCATTCTGACTGATAGACATATCTTCCATTAACTTGTCTAATCCCCTTTTCAGACTTCTCAGGTGGACAACTATTACTACATCTTCTAGAAGCAAATTTCTTTAACTATGCACTATGTGAAGAAGTGCCCTCTGCATGGTTTTCAGAGGTTAGATATGACCTGTTCTTCTTCAAATGCAAAGCTTCCAATGTTAACTATGCTAACATGAGAATCATCCTTCCATTGCTCAGTTACATATGGCTTCAACATGTCACCAGATTCACTCCTCTAAGTAGTTTTCCAGGCTCTAGCTCATAGATGCTTACACACAGTAGCAGGCTGCATACAGGCAACTGTTGGTGAGGAATGTTGCATATTCACCTTTGCAAGGAAATCTATATTATCAAGCTGGTAGAGGCAGCTAGGTCCACACTGGGGGCTTTCACAAAAGTGGGGCTGTGAATCTACTCCAGTTTTCATTCACAACTTTAAAGGAGCTGTCCTAGGTGCTGAGCCATTTCCCCCAAATAAACTAAGCACCTGGAATAGCTCTTTTAATATCTAGATTAAAGACCTGAACAGGTCCATTGACATAGGAGGCACTAATTGCTATGGTAAACTGGGCTGGGGCAGCCCAGAAGGTAAAGTTTAGAAGGGAGGTCCAAAGCCAAAAAGTATGAGAGGTCTGGAATCAAGTGGGAGGATATTTGCTTGGATAATAAGATTTCACAGGAGCAATGCAACTACCAGCTTCTGTTTTTCTGCACTTTAAAAGGGTAAAACTGAAGTTGTTCACTAGATCAAGTTTTGCCTTTAATAATAGTTTCAGTAGTAGATTACGGCTGGAGCAGTTCAAAGAATCAGGAGAAATAAGCAGAAATTCTAGTCCAACAGACCTCATCTCTGCAAGAAGGGCTTTCTACCCCACATGTATTCTCAAGGAAAGATCATACCAAAATGCTGGTTGCATGTGCATCATCTTATTATAGACACTAAGAAGGGCAGGAACTTGGAAGAGCTGTAGATCTAAAAGAAATGTCTTTGAGTCTTAAGCAATGTGTGCCTGGTTGCTAGCTAGAAAAACTGCATGTCTGATTAGCAAGTTCAGTGCAGTGGGTTCTATTTCTGTCAGGTCCTGTTCAGTACATGGCACTCTCTCTCCATAGGCAAGGCTCCTTCCCCCACAATCTCTTTTGCTCTTTTAACTCATGGCTTTCCCAGAATTTGGACAATTACTTTTTGAGACAGCAACTCCTAGTATGCACCCCTACCTTATAGGGGTTGCAGACTGCCAGAAATAGTGCAAATTGAGTCCACTTTTAGGGTTAGGGTTAGTGCTAGGGAATCATGGGAATTGTTTTTTTTCTGAGACATTGAGCCTTCTCTATCAGAGAGCTCTGGTGCCACAATAAACTACAGCCCCCATGATTCCCTAATCCTAACCCCAACCATAAAAGTGGACTCAATTTGCACTATTTCTGGCAGTCTGCAACCCCCCTTAGTCACTGGTGTGAGGTTCTTTTTAGGGACAAGGAAAGCTTGGCTTGTAGATTGATTGATTGACTGACTGGATGAGAAAAGGCAGAGGATAAGTTCAAATTCCCTCTTTACTTGCTTCAGCTTCTCTTCATTCCCCAGCACCATTTGCAACTGTTTTCTTTTTCACTTCTCCTTTCCATATCAGATTAAAAGATTAAAAGGCAGCTTTCCTTTGTTTTATCTTTTGTGGGCTGATTAAAATAATACATCATCACTCCAACCAGGATGGGTCGTGAAGGGGAAGGAAGAAAATTTCAGGGGAGGAAGAAAAAAATTGGAGTAGACTTCCTTCAGAGAGAGGAAGGCTACATTATTCATTTTAACCCTGAGTTTGAAAAGAGGTGCTTGCTGAATGGCCTCAGCAGAGAAGGGAGAAAACAGTAAATTAGAAAACAAACAAACTGGTATGGTACTCATTGATGCCAGCATCCCTGTTAGCTCTTCTCCCTGGCACAAGCTGCCATTTGCAGAGTGGAATGGAAAAGCCACTCTGCATGCATTCATGGGCATTTTTATTACATTCTTGCTGGATCACTAGCTATTAAGCCCAGACAGATTGATAGTAATAGTCCATCAATTGGTGCAGTGTCAGAAATACAGAATGGATACTGACAAAGTAGATAAAATGCATACTCACATTACTTATCACTGCATTGCTGATGTCTCCACCAACATTGTCAAAGTACACATCCACTCCATCTGGGCAAAGTTCATGCAGCCGTTGCGCCACATTCTCTTTCTTATAGTTGATAGCAGCATTGAATTTCATTTCTGAGACCAAAATGCTGCATTTTTCATCTGTGCCACAAATACCAACCACTCTGGAACAGCCCTCCAGAAAACCTATCTTTGGAATGAGACAGTCATCACAGCTGGTCAGCTTTTAGCTGCATGCAATAATTTGTCTTACAGAGCAATTATTTTTCCCCAATTTAAGCGAAACTTATTGGGCACCTAAACTGAAGCCAGTGTTCTTAATCTTGCATGCCAAGCTTACCATAGCAAGTATTCAGCTGACTTCTGGCAATTGTGACATGTCAAAAGTTTCCACTAAACCAGCAACAGGCAATAACTTTCAGATGTAGTTGGACTGCAATACCGAAATCTCTCATCATCGTCTATGCTGGTTAAGGCTAATAGGAATTGCAGTTCAACACCATCAGGAGGGCCGTTTGTTACCCAAGTGCTCCTTCTCACACCAAGTGATGTTGGTATAGGGAGGATTATTCCCCCTGCCACTCAGTTCCAAAACTGGAAGAAAATCTGGGTTCTATTTTGGTTCCATGCTTGGTGGATGCTTAGAATACCGAGAGAGTACAGAATGGAGCTTGGAAAAGTTCCAGGTCCAGCACAGCCAGGTAGTCCAAATAAACAGCTTCTCCAAACTGTGGTGCAGAGCCAATAGAAGGCTATGCCTCCCATCTCTGAACTAAAAAGGGGAGGCAGGGATGCACAGCACAGACACAAACTAGGGTCCAAAACACACTGCAGAAATAATCCAGTTTGAGACTACTTCAGTGCTCAATGCTAGGGAACCCTGGGAATTGTAGTTTATTGTGGCCCCAGAGCTCTCTGACAGAGAAAGCTAAATGTCTCCCAAAATTACAATTCCCAGAATTCCCTAGCATTGAGCCAGGGCAGTTAAAGTGGTCTCAAACATTTCTGCAGTGTGTTTTGGACCTAGATCTTCAGCACTGATCCAAAGAAAGAAAAAGGGATTAAGCCCCACCTCAAATTTTGTTTCAGAAGTATAGCATAAGACAGGGGTAGGCAACCTTTCCCCTTTAAGGGCCGAGGGACTTCAGCTCCTAGAAGCCTCAGCCATGTTGGCCAATAGTCCGATGTTGGCCAATAGCTCCTGGGATTCTGGGAACTGAAGTCCCTCGGCCCTTAAAGGGGAAAGGTTGCCTACCCCTGGCATAAGATCAAGTGCATAGTCTCATCCCTCAGTGGAGTGGCATGGTCCTGGTGACCATACATTTCAGGTTAACTATTGAGGACATACAAAATCTGTGTAACCTTGGATATAATGCTAAGTAACTTCAGTGGATGTTAGAAAAATGGAGGGGATAATGCACTCTGTCTTGCACCATCCTGGAACTCAAAGAAAGAGCTTTTCCTAGAGATGTTCCCCCACATCACTGTTAAATCATTCTCCCAAGACTTGATAGAGTAATGAGAAAGAGATCCTTGTGAACAGCTCAGGAATTCTCACATGATCTCAATGATGCAGGAAGAAATTGCAGAGTAGTGGCTCTTATATCTCTCCAGTAACACAGACCAAGATCTAGGGGGTACTTATGCCAGAAGAAAAAGTAAAAAGCCACAAGCAGCCATGTAGACAGACTAGTCACGGTCACTGTCTGGAGAAGAGGCTGTTGGTTCTAAACAATTTCTCCAGTGGTGCTTTCTCATGGGACTTGGAGGGTGGTCCCTGAAGCAAAAAGAGCTGGCTTGCAACATCACCTGCTCCATGGTACAGGTAATTTTACAAGTCAGCCTTTCCAGGACAGTTTTAGCTCTAAGGATACACATGCCAGAAACTGCCATTGGAGAAAACAGGCCGCCTGGAGGTGGCAGCATTCTCCTCCCAACAATGACCATGACTTACCTACTTATCTACCTACCCTCCTTCCTCGCTATCTTCAATCTAGGTAAAAAGTGCAATATGCTAGCACAACAGACCATTATACTAGCATAGCGTGCCAAAAAGGATTCTAGTCAATGACAGTTACTGAACTGAGTGGCTCATTACAAGAGAAAATTCTTAAGACACAAAGACTAGTCTTAAACCAACTTACCTGTCCAGCCAGAGAGCCACAGGCTCCAGCAGCCCCACTGACCACCATAGTCTGATTAGCACCAGGGATCACATGCCCTTTCTCTCTTATTCCTAACAGAGCTGTCAGGCCAATCAGGCCAGCTGCACCCAGAAAATAAGAAATACGTCCATCTACAAGCTGTGGATCAATCTGCAGAGAGACACATTGTTTAAAAAACTGCCAAGACACATTGCAATAAACACTGTCACTCCAATCAGGATCTACATTAATCCCTGGCCTTTTTCATCCATTTAATTTCAGGAAGACCAAGCCATTTCCTCTAAACTGCTTCTACTTTCACCCTCCTTACAGCCACTTTGAGTCCCATATGGGAAAAAAGCAAGATATAACTTAAATGGTTAAATAAATAACCCTCCTCTAGCTGTTAACCCCACCCCAGTGATTTAGTTGTTATAGTCTGGAAATCCTGCATTACTTTGTCCCTTTTATTATCAAAACCAGGCTGATACCATTTTTTTCATTTATTATGATCAACAGATCCAATAGAAAACTCAAACATAAAATTAAAAACAACATCCAAAAGGAACAAATAGTACAGTAAAACAATAAAATGATTGCTATCAGCTTTATCTAAAACACATAGAGAGCTCTAATCTTCTTTGCCTCTGCTTTAAATAGAGCAAAAAATACTAAGGCTTCTCTCAAACAAGGGGCATAGCACCCAAACCTATTCAAATTATTCTGGCATGGGAAATCCCACAACCACTTCTCCCAGATACAGAATATAAAAACACAGCCTTTTCATTAATCTGCTGCGTGAGGCATCTGCCTAATGATAACACTGGTCCTGATCAGGCACACCTTAAAAATATTAAAATGTTTAGGGCACTCTCTTTCACAATTTGCACATACAGAGTAGTGCAAAGAACTAGCCCATAGAAATCAGGCCTCTTCACACTTCTGCAACCATTCACATGCTTGTCACCTCTCCCTCAAGTTCCTGGATTGCTAGAAAAGCTTCAGAGCCTTCTTCAGAGGAGTGCAAAGAGAAGACGTTTCTAGATACATCTTATGCAGGGATGGGGAACATGTGGCCTTGCAGATGTTGTTAAACTGAAATTCCCATCAGCCCTCAACACTGGCTATGGGAGATGGGAGCGCCAGTTATTCATTTAGAGGTTTTTTTAATACAACATCTTTGGAGGGAGACATGTTGTCCAGGAATGTGGACGAATCTGCCTTAGAATGGCTGGTCTGGCTCTGATGCTGTATGCCCAATAGAGGCTCTGCAAGAAAGGGAACAGTTCTGATGATTTTTCTAGGGCAGTTTCAAACTACTCATAAAATTATAGAGTTGGAAGAGACCACAAGGGCCATCCAATCCAACCCCTGTCATGCAGGAAGACACAATCAAAGCAGTCCTGACAGGCCATCTTGCTTGTAAAGGGGAAGGCCATAGTCCAGTGGCAGGGTGCATGCTCTCCATACAAAAGCTCTCAGGTTATCCTTGGAATCTTCCAGCAGAGACAGGAAAGACTCCTGTTTGAAACACTGATCAGTTACTTCAGAATGGAGTGGGGGGCTCTTCATTATTTTTGAAGCACAGCTCCCATAATAGCTCATTATGGTCTAGGACTGATGAGAGCTGTAGTCTGAAAGCATCTGGAAGTTGTATTGGGTTGTATTGGGGAAGTTGTATTGTATTATTGGGTTTTAATTGTTTTGTTGATTGTGGTTTTTAATTTCTGCTGATTTAATACTGTTTTAAGGGGGGGAGGGTTGGATAGGGTTATTGTACTGTTTTTATTGTTGTAAGCTGCCCTGATTGGGCTTCCAAAGGGCGGGATATAAATAAATTTTATTTATTTATTTATTTTGTAGCTAATGACCCACAGACCTTGGTAATGCAGACATACTGGCTGGGGAATTCTGGAAGTCGTAGTCCAAAAATAGTAAATTTTCCAAGCTCTATCTATGCCTGGAGTAAACAATATCAAGCTAGATGCACCACAAATCAGGCTTGGTATAAGGCAACTTCCTATCTTTCTATAATCTATCTATATTATTTATCTCCAAGAAAACAATAGGACAATTATAGGTTCTTTCTCTTCTTGAACAACAGTGATACCTTCTCAAGTTGCTTTCCGTCCAGAATGGCCTTTGTCTGCCAGGGCCAGTTGAAGGAAGTTACAAAGTCTCCTACAGCAAAATTCACATATTTACTTTCCTCCACACAGCCAATTCCACCACCATCAGCAACTTCAGAAAGCTTCCAGGCCTGAAGGTAATCAGTACCAGTGTCTTCATTCATACGACACCTCTGAAAGATCAAGATTATGCCATAAAATAACCCTTTAAAACACAACAATATATAGTTACTTCAAATGTTTGCTAATAATAAAAGATCTCATTTTCAGATATTTTTTTCATAGAATCATAGAATCATAGAGTTGGAAGAGACCACAAGGGCCATCCAGTCCAACCCCCTGCCATGCAGGAACTCAAAATCAAACCATCCCCGACAGGTGGCCATCCAGCCTCTGAAGACCTCTAAAGAAGGAGACTGCACTACACTCCAAGGGAGTGTGTTCCACTGTCGAACAGCCCTTACTGTCAGGAAGTTCCTCCTGGTGTTGAGGTGGAATCTCTTTTCCTGGAGCTTGCATCCGTTGTTCCGAGTCCTATTCCCTGGAGCAGCAGAAAACAAGCTAGTGCCCTCCTCAATATGACGTCCCTTCAAATATTTAAAGAGGGCTATCATATCCCCTCTTAACCATCTCTTCTCCAAGCTAAACATACCCAGTTTCCTAAGTCGTTCCTCATAGGCCATGGTTTCCAGACCCTTCACCATTTTAGTGGCCCTCCTCTGGACATGCTCCAGTTTACAACATCCTTTTTGAATTGTGGTGTCCAGAACTGGACTCAGTATTCCAGGTGGGGCCTGACCAAAGCAGAATACAGTGGCACTATTACTTCCCTTGATCTAGATACTATACTTCTATTAATGCAGCCTAAAATTGCATTGGTCTTTTTAGCTGCAGCATCACACTGTTGACTCATGTTCAACTTGTGGTCTACTAGGACTCCTAGATGCCTTTCACACATAGTCTCATTAAGCCAGGTGTCCCCCATCTTATATCTATGCATTTCATTTTTTGGCCCTAAGTGCAGTACCTTACATTTCTCTGTGTTGAAATTCATTTTGTTAGCTTTGGCCCAGCTTTCTAATCTATTAAGGTCATTTTGAATTTTCATCCTGTCCTCTAGGGTATTAGCTAATCCTCCTAATTTGGTGTCATCTGCAAATTTGAGAAGCATTTCCCCTATTCTTTCATCCAAGTCATTGATAAAGATATTGAATAGCACTGGGCCCAGGACAGAACCCTGTTGCACCCCACTGGTCACTTCTCTCCAGGATGAAGAGGAACCATTGCTGAGCACCCTTTGGGTTTGGTCAGTCAACCAATTAGTAATCCACCTAACAGTTGTATTGTCTAGCCCACATTTTACTATCTTGTTTGCAAGAATACTGTGGGGGACCTTGTCAAAAGCCTTACTGAAATCAAGATATGCTATGTCCACCGCATTCCCTTCATCTAGCAAACTGGTAATTTTATCAAAAAAAGAGATCAGATTAGTCTGGCATGACTTGTTTTTGAGAAACCCATTTTGACTTTTAGTGATTATGGAAGGGGTAGGCAACCTAAGGCCCGGGGGCTGGATGAGGCCCCCCGAGGCCTTTGGACTGGCCCCAAGCTGGTCCTGCTGCCACCGCCCCCCCCCCTGCTGCTGCCAACTTGTTCTTGGAGTTTTCTTGGCAAAATCTCCACAGGGGTTTTGCCATGGCTTTTCTGGGGCTGAGACAGTGTGCATGCATATTTTAAAAAAATTTTAAATTTTTTTATTTTTAAATTTACTGTATTTTCTGGCATATAAGACGACCCACGTATAAGACGACCCCCCATTTTCCAAGTCAAAATATAGAGTTTTAGCACCTCTATCTTCATTATCCTTATATCCGGCGTATAAGACGACCCCCCCCCCCACTTTAGCCACAGATTTTGCAGGTAAAAAAGTAGTCTTATATGCAGGAAAATAAGGTATTTATTTATTTATTTATTTTTGGTGCTTCGCCCCCCCCCAATTGTCTGAGGGACAGCAACCTGGCCCCCAGCTCAAAAAGGTGGCCTACCCCTGGATTATGGCATTCCCTTCTAAATGTTCACTGACTCTCTGTTTAATTAACTGTTATAGAACCTTTCCTGGTATTGATGTCAGACTAACTAGGCAATAGTTGTTGGGATCCTCTTTTCCCCCCTTTTTGAAGATGGGGACAATGTTTGCCCTCCTCCAGTCTGCTGGGACTTCTCCTGTTCTCCAGGAGTTCTCAAAGATTATTGCCAGTGGCTCTGAGATTACATTTGCCAGTTCTTTTAATATCCTTGGATGTAGTTCATCTGGTCCTGGAGACTTAAATTCATTTAGGTTAACCAGGTATTCCTGTACTTCCTCTTTACTTATTCTGTGATGCATTTCCCCTATTCTGTCCTCTGCTCCATTTTCCTCTGGTTAAACACCCTTTTCCTTTTGTGAAAAGACTGAGAAGATGTTGAGTAGTTCTGCCTTTTCTCTGTCCCCTGTTAGAATTTCTCCATCTTCTCTGCTCAGTGTCCCTACCATTTCCTTCTACTTTCTTTTGCTATGGACATACCCCAAAAAAGACCTTTTTATTGTCCTTAACCCCTCTAGCAAACCCGAGCTCATTTTGTGGTTTGGCTTTCCTGACTTTACCGCTACATGTGTTAGCTATTTGTTTGAATTAGTGATTTTGCCCCTTTTCCATTTCTTATATATCTCCCATTTAAAACTTAGTTCAATCTCAATATCACCTTTGGTGGAAATGTAAGATGGCGAAGCAATATTGGGAAGGTATAAATACCACTATGAATGCAATGTTAAAAATTAATTTGAGTTTTAACTCTCAGACATTTCTCCTAGGTATAATTAAAGATGAAAATCTTGAAAAAAAGTTTGGGAAAATATTTTTTATCTTATCTCGGCAGCAAGATTAACTTATGCTTTGAATTGGAAAAATAAAGATATTCCAACGATCCAAGACTGGTTCAAGAGAATTATGGATATAATTGAAATGGACAGATTGACTGGCTTAATTAGAGGATTTGGTTATGATACCTTCAAAAAGGACTGGGAACCAGTTATTGAATATTGGCATCAATTGGGGGAATTAGGCTGTATTACTGCATTTACTTAAAAGAAACTTTGTGATTGTTTTAGACTCGTACACTGTAGAAATATCTATAAAATAATTATTAATTTTTGAATAGTATTAAGTTAAGTTAAGTTATATTAGGATAATTGTAATAGTGTTTGTTTGTTTTTTTCATGCACAGCTACTAGGAAAAAAAAGTCATTTTATATCAGATGGTATAAAACTTTATTAATCTTTGACCTATAGAAGTTAACAATCTCCAGCTAAATTGCAAGATTTATCTAGTAAGGAAGTTGTTTTTTAATGTTAAGTTTGTCGGTGTAATAATTGTTGGGTTTGTCTTTTTGTTTAATTGTTTGTTTTTTTTTGTTTTTTTAATCTAATAAAATTTTCTTTAAAAAAAAACTTAGTTCAATTGAAAGTTCTTTTGTCATCCAACCTGGTTTCTTGAGACACCTCCCATTTTTCCTTCCCATTGGAACAGTTTGAGATTGTGCCTTCAGTATCTCCCTTTTGAGAAACTCCCATCCATCCTGCACTCCCTTGTCCTTTAGTATTCCTTCTCCTTTAGTATTCACTCATTCAGTGTTTCCCTAAGTTTGTTGAAACCAGCTCTCCTAAAGTCTAAAATGAGTGTTTTACTATGCCTAGCTTCTCCTTTCCACTGTATAAGAACATGATCACTCCCACCTAAGGATCCCACCACTTGTACCCCATTTACCAGGTCATCCGAGTTGGTTAGGATCAGATCTAAAATAGCTATAAATAATAATAATAATAATAATAATAATAATAATTTAATTTTTATCCCGCCCCTCTGCAGCACAATCGGGCAGCGCACAACAAGTTAAAAACATCGCAACATGTTAAAACAAGATCCAATAACACATTCCCTAACTCACCACCCCTTAAAAATATATTAAACTAATACAAAATTAAAATACTAAATGAGTAAAACATACAATTCTTTAAAATAGCAGCTCGGCTAAACAATGGCGGATGGAGGAGCGAATAGCCTAAGTCCTGTCTTTGTCTTCTCTTCTTCTGGGCAGGGACATTATTCAGGGAAGGCCTGCCGGAAAAGATCTGTCTTTACTGCTTTTTTAAAGCAGTCAAGAGTGGAAATGAGACAGATCTCATCCAGCAGGCCATTCCATAATCTGGGAGCGGAGGCCAAGAAAGCTGATCCCCTTGTAACCTCTTCCACCTTTTAGACAAAGAAATTGTCTTCGAGGCAAGTGAGGAATTTGCTAGACCAGGGGTAGGCAATCTTTCCCCTTTAAGGGCTGAAGGACTTCAGCTCCCAGAATCCCAGGAGCTATTGGCCAACATGGGACTATTGGCCAACATGGCTGAGGCTTCTGGGAGCTGAAGTCCCTCGGCCATTAAAGGGGAAAGGTTGCCTACCCCTGTGCTAGACCTTGAAGTATTGGCTGAGTTTGACTTCCAGCAAATAACAAGATAAGTTGAAGTCACCCATCACTACTACATCTCTCTTTTCTGAGTATGTGGTCATCTGTTCTACAAAGGCATCATCCAATTCCTCAGTCTGACTTGGGGGTCTGTAGAAGACTCCCATTATAACATCCCTGTTGTTTCCTTCCCCTTTAATTTTTATCCAGATCCTCTCATCCTGATTTCCAGGAATTAAGTCCTGGATCTCTTCACAGGTGTAAACATCCCTGACATATAATGCTATTTCTCCTCCTTTCCTGTTTGGCTTATTTCTCTTAAAAAAAAGTTATACCCTCTATTCCTACATTCCAATCATGAGACTCATGCCTATTATATCATATTTGCTTTGTTGTGCTAGGAGTTTAAGTTCATCTTGTTTATTTCCCATGCTCTGTGCATTAGTGTAGAGACATCTAAGAGCATGGATCCTCCACACTTGCTGCCTGTGTGAGGTTCTTTGTTTCCCACAGTTGGGCCCTTGCATCATTTGCTTTGTTCCCTCTAGAACATTTGCCTTTGCAGACTGCTAGAAATAGTGCAAATTGAGTCTACTTTAACTGCCCTGGCTCAGTGCTAGGGAATCATGGGGATTGCATTTTTTTCTGAGACATTGAGCCTTCTCTGTCAGAGAGCTCTGGTGCCACAATAAACTACAGTTCCCATGATTCCCTAGCACTGAGTCAGGGCAGTTAAAGTGGACTCAATTTGCACTATTTCTGACAGTCTGCAAAGGCCTGACTATTATTTCCAGCCTATGATGTACTCCTACCTTCCAAGATACTGTCTCCCTCCCCAACATGACGCAGTTTAAAGCCCTCCTGATCAAATGTTTGAGACTATTGGCAAAAATGCTTCTGCCAACTTGTGTGAGATGCAACCCATCTCTTGCTAGAAGTCCACCCTCATGGAACCGCAGCCCATGATCCAAGAATCCAAATCGTTCTTGGCGGCACCATCTACAGAGCCAGTTATTCACATCTGCTATCTTCCACTCCCTTCCTAGACCATGTCCGTCAACTGGGAGAAGAGATGAGATAACAACCTGTGCGTCCAGTTCTTTTAGCTTCCTATCCAAAGCCTCATAATCCCTTCTGATATTCTGAAGACTATGCCTTGCAGTATCATTGGTTCCCACATGGACAAAGAGGAAGGGGTAATGGTCAGTAGGCTTGACAAGTCTTGTCTTCCTCGCTGTCACATCACGGATTTTTGCTCCAGGGAGACAACACACCTCCCGGGACATCCTGTCAGGCCCACAAACTGCTGCTTCTGTACCCCTCAACAAGGAGACCACCACCACATGTCTCCTCTGAGGCTTAGCAGTGTCTGTTCCCTGCAGTGGTACTCCCCTGCACTGTCCCTGAGGACTGTCCCTGCTGCTCTTCCTCTTCATCCTTGATAAGGGAGAGAGCTTCAAATTGATTCTGTAGCTGCAAGCTCCCAGAGCAATCCCTGGTTTCCCTACTTCTGTGTGTGACATTCCTCTAGGTGTCCACCTCCTGTGTGCATGAAGTGACCTTCTCCTCCTTTTGTTTCTCTCATCATTCATTCCACTACACTACAGGGCTGCTTTGCTTTTTCTGCATTAACAATGTAATGTATACATATGTACTTTCCAGTTTTAACATTAACTAGAGAAAATCCTATACCAGCAGTCTAGAACTTCTGTCCCTCCAAACATTTTTAAGCTATAGCTCCCATCTGTCCCAGCCATCACAACTAAAGGTGAGGAATGATGGCATATGTAGTCCAACAATATATGGAGGGCCACAGAATAAAGGGCTAGCCTTTTAATTACTCATTAGTAAAATAATATTAGTTTCTCTACTCTGACAAGTTATCCTTTGCTGTGACTCTCACCATTAACAGAGTAGAACATAGAATCCAGTTGTCACTAGACAATGTATACCATATTCCTTTACTTTTGTGGGTGCATTATCTTGACAACATCTGTAAGTCTGCACAAGCATAAGCCTCTAATTACAGGTATACCTCAGTTAACGAAGAAGTGTTCCGGGACATTCCTTCTTTAACAAAAATTAGGAACCAGAGGCAGAAATGACATGGAAAGAATAGGGTTAGGTTCCAACGCCACACAAAAAGGCAATGCTTCAGTAAACTTCTTTTTCAAACTAACTATGTGCACACATGAAATAAAACAACAAGATCAGGGAAGCTTTGCATAAAAGAAAACATCTGAACCTTCCAGAGACCAGTTTACAGCTTCTTCCAAAATTTATCCAAAGACTTTTTCTTTCACCAGTCTCCATTTCCCCCAGGATATTTATTTTGGTGGTGCAGTGGTTAAATGCCTGTACTGCAGCCACTCACTCATAGACCACAAGGTTGCGAGTTCAATACCAGCCAGGGCTCAGGCTAGACTCAGGCCTGCATCCTTCAGAGGTCGCTAAAATGAGTACCCAACTGTTGGGAGGCAATGAGCTTACAGTTGTAAACCACTTAGACACCCCATAGCGCGGTATGAAGCGGTATATAAATGAAGCTGCTTTGCTTTGCTTTGCTTTTATTGGGGCAGCTGACAAGGCAGGCTTGTCTTTCTCCCATTTGCTCTCTGTTTTGATGTTCATAGATGCCCATGTTAGGGATTCTGGATGCAAGTCTTGTTTATCTTGACTGTTGTAGGCAAACACACATAGCTGCAGAACAGAATCCCATTCTTTCCCAGTTAAAATTTTACTGCATTGTTTACTGCTGACATGCTGCTATAACCTGAAATTGAAAAATGTGTTTCTCCAGCCCTCCTTCAATACATATGGCCTGCCCATGTATCTTGTCATATCCACTTACCATATAAGGATCCACAGACAAATAAAGTGTACGAACTCTGACTTGACCCTCATCAATTTTATCCAGAAGGACAGCCTCCTCCACCCGGAAGTTTTCAGCAACTGGCACTCCATTCCTGCCTAGAGTTGGTGAGATGATGAGTTTAATTGCAATGGTTTCTCTCTTAATCTGAGATTACAATAGCCAATATTTTGATCAGCCACATCTGAGCTCAGATGACTCACAACACTGAACTCACAACAATAAGTGAACTCCTGCAAAAGTAAAAGATTGTTTCACTGTCACCTTTGTGGAAGCTATATATCTTGGAGTCTACTCCACCTAATGTCTATTCGGTTCCTCCTTATGTTTCACTTCCTTAACCTTCTCTCCACCCAGCATGTTCCTTTGTTTCACCACCATTCTTGCCTAGCCTGTTGTTTGCCCTAATCATATGTTGATTTTCCCCCCTCTTGATCAATCTTGTACGTTGGAAATCATCTGGAATTGAAGTCCAACAAACACTCTTTCATCTACTTCCACTGAAATGGGGCTGGGGACCTACATGCATAGTGCAGTCCAGGTTGTCTGTAAAAGATCTTAGACTGGGATGTCTTCCTCTTCTCACATAAAAGGTTCTTTCTAGTACAGAAATCTTGATTTCTGAAGCCACTCCTAGATCAAGAAAGAGTACAAATTTCTGCACTGTGTGAGTTAGCTATGTAAACAATATGTGTATGGATAACCTATCTGTATACCTATATAGTGGTGGTGGGAGAACCCTACCACTATGATGTTTACTTCCCAGAATGGATCTGGGTCCCAAAGCACTGAAGGAAGGGTGTATATATATATATATATATATGGAGAGAGAGAGAGAGAGAGAATTAAACTGGCATTTTCCCAAACAGATCAGAGCCCTGCAGTGTCAGCATCACTAATAATGGCTTTTCCTGGGCCTCTGTATTTGTCTTACCATAGCTTGACAAATCCATCTTAATATGCTTACTTTTAAAAACTATTCTTTTGTGAAAATAAGCTCTAAAAGAAACCATGGTAGATTTACAAGTAATTGGACTTAGAATTTTGCCAGGATATTTTTTAAAGGTTATCTTCTGGCACCCTCAACAAAATGAATGAAATGGGCTGGGGAAAAGGTAAGTCAATATTAGAAAAAGGATGTCCAGTTGCTTCACAAATCTGAGAGAATAGAGAAATTATCAACAAAAAGGAAATATGCAATCACATCAGAGTCATTATTCCATGTTAATAACTAGTTCTTGGCACTACGCTATTATCTCTAGTCATCACTATGACTCACTGATGTAGGTACAGCTCATGCTACTTACAACATCAGTGCCTGCCTTCAACAGCTTCCTTATACCCTGCTTACTAAGATGACACTCTTTAGTAAGGGTACTGGTTGCACAGCCCTGCTCTTATATAAATAGGGGAAAAAATCTCACCAACACATCTGCCATAATAGGAGTACCTGCTGTGTCTGCATTGCTAAAGATTTCCACAAAGGTTTTACTGCAAGCCCTTTTAACATTACCACCAAAAGCTCTCTGCAGCTCCTTTCTATGTTTTCCCTTCCAATCTTCCATATTGTGCAGACACATCAAACTCATTACTGTTCTTTGACAAGTAGAAACATACCAGGGCGTGAATTCAGCACCACTCTTTGTATATTCATTGGTCCTGCACCTAAAATCTTGCAGAGGAGGAAGTCAGTTTCCCTGTAAAACAGAAAATATTTAACCTGGGAAAAGTAATAGCCTTCTGTTTTTTAAGGTAATCGTAAGATCAAATCAGAGGAACACAGTATAAAAAGTCAAAGGGGGAGGGAAATTAAGCCCTAAAACCAGTTTCTAGTTCCTACTACATATTGCTGAATGAAAAATCACCATTTATGTAAACTCAGTTGATTCAACTGATCTACTCTAATTGGCATTGGAAATTGATTTAGTATACTATGCTATTAGACAATTAGAACACATGCAGTGTCTTCAGACACATAAAAATACAAATTTATTTTATTTTATTTTATTTTATTTTAATCCCACCTTCCTCCCAAGGCAGCTCACAACACAAAAACACATCAAAACACATCAAAACAACATTTTAAAAAATAATTAAAATAGCCTAATTAAAACAGCAAAAGTTAAAATTTAAACATACAAAATTTAAAACGTACAAAGGTTAAAAATAATCTAAACCACCACCACCCAATAAAACCATGCCTGCATGGTTTTTTAAAAGCTTGCTGGAATAAACATGTTTTTGCTTGCCTGCGAAAGGCCAGCAGGGAGGGAGCCAGTCTAGACTCCTGTGGAAGAAAATTCCACAAGGTGGGAGCAGCTCTCTCTCGTGTCCTCCCAAAATGAGCCTGGGATGGTGGTGGGACCAAGAGAAAGCCTTCTCCTGAGGATCTAGGTGGTTCCTATGGGGAGATACGGTCTCTCAAATAGTCTGGACCTAAGCCATGTAAGGCTTTATAGGTCATGATCAGCACTTTGAATTGTGCTCAGAAACGAACCAGTAGCCAGTGAAGCTGTTTCAGTACGGGAGTTATATGCTCCCTTTAACTGGCTCTGTGGTCAGCGTTCTGGAGTATTTATTTTTACTGGAGTATTTATACCCCGCTCTTCAGCCAAAAGGCTATCAGAGCAACTTACAAATGGTTAATTAGACATTTCCCTGCCCTCAGGCTTACAAAAAAGACAAGACACAAAAGGAGAAGGGAATGGTGGTGAGTAAGGGGAATACATCCACCAGATCTTCTCTCCCTCTGAAGCCTGGACCAAGGCAGATGGACTGAAGGGAGAGCCTTCTTCTTACTGTGGCTAGGCTTCATGGAGCTGGTCTGCCCTTCTTTCCCGATGGTGGATGGAGGGAGGACCTTCTTTTTCAGGCTAATTAATAATTAATAATTTTAGACCATGCAGCCTTTGAACCGTCTATGGACGTTATCCCACAGGGAGTCGCGGGGAGAAAGTGGAAATAAACGGGCACGAGCGGAAGTCTTTAATTTATGGGATTTGTCCCGTTCTGCCTCGTCTGATAACTAAATTCGAATTTAAAAGGGGGTTAATTTGAACGAAAACCTGATCTTTTCATTTTCGGGATTTTTGAGGATTTGAAAAGATCAAGTTTTTGTTCGAATTAACCCCCTTTTAAATTCGAATTTAGTTATCAGACGAGGCGGAACGGGACAAATCTCGTAAATTAAAGTCTTCGCTTGTCCCGTTTATTTCCACTTTCTCCCCGCAACTCCCCGTGTGATAACATCCTATGTTGTTATGTAAGGATTAGGCATTCACCTTTGGATTATGCAAATTCTATTTTTGCACAGATATGATGCTAAAATTAGAACTACACAGCACACACAGCTTGGACATAGCATTACATTCAAGTAGATGACATTTCTATTAATCTTCACAGGTTCTTCAAAATAAATACAACACATTCAAATGTGAGTTTAGCAGGCAACTATATACATTAGAAGACATTTATTCTGCATTTATTATATATTATTTATATTCTATATATAATTTCATATATTACTTCTATGTTATATATTTATTATATATTATTTATTTATTTATTTATTCTGAAAATAATGTGACAGAATGCCTTGGCAATCCGAGTTTTCACCTTGTGAGCAACAATAGCAAGAATTATTACATTGTTTAGCAAAGAGCTTCATGTGTTTTTATGTGTTTTAACATGGCATAATAACGAACAATGTTCAATCATTACTTTCAAACAAATGTACACTAGTTTCAGAGTAGGAGCTAAACAAAATATCATATCTCTAAAAACATTGTGATGCAATACGGGAGTAAGATGGCAAGGAACTTATCAAGAATGGGCTACAGGGGTAGGCAACCTTTCTCCTTTAAGGGCCGGGGGACTTCAGCTCCCAGAATCCCAGGAGCTATTGGCCAACATGGGACTATTGGTCAACATGGCTGAGGCTTTTGGGAGCTGAAGTTCCTTGGCCCTTAAAGGGGAAAGGTTGCCTACCCCTGGGCTAGAGTTTGGATCATCCAAGTCCTGGTTCAACAGTTTAACCACTCTATCAATCTGGCTGCATGACAGCCTCAAGAGTCCTGAGCTGGATGCCAAGAAAAACTGATGACTCATTAGAGCCTGCCTGAAGGCTTACAACAGCAAAGTCTGGTGGACATTGTGCAGAATATATTGATGTTGTGTTCCATTCCAGTTATGACAATCCTAAGGTAAACCCATTGTTGTGTGCCTTCAAGTCATTTCCGACTTATGGCGACCCTAAAGAGACCTCATCATGAGGTTTTCTTGGCAAGATTTGTTCAGAGGTTAGCTGAGAGAGTGTGACTTGCTCAAGGTCACCCAGTGGGTTTCATGGCTGAGCTGGGAATTTAACCCTCGTTTCCAAAGTTGTAGTCCAACACTCAAACCATTATGCTACTATCATAGGGTTGTTTTGGAACAAAACCCTAGCCAGCTTAGTTAACAGAGAGGGATGATGACAGCTGCAATCCAAACATGAGGGACATGGTTTGCCTATTCCTAGATTAAAACTCTGAAAGCCAAAGTCAGAGGTTTATATTGGTCTAGGCCTAAAAACTCTAAAGGCACCAGAAGTTTGGTTGCTTGGGGGAAAACTCTTTACTTGTCCAAGGTCAGAAACATGGCTCTTTCCCATGCTGCATAAGACTAAATGCCTAAAGGCCATGTTGGCACCAGATTCCATATGATCTTGAAAGATAAACAGAGTCAAGCTTGGTTAGCACCTGGATGGGAGATGGCTAACAAATACCAGGTCCTATATTTCAGAGGAAAGAACTGGTAAAAGCACATTTTGAGTTTTCTTTGCCTAGGAAAATGAAATTCATGAGTTTGCCATAAGTCAACAGACTTGAAGGCAGATAATATCACATCATGAAACATACCAGTAGAAGTGGCATGTGATTCTACCATCTAATCACAGGATATATGTGCCAGTGATTGACCAGCTGGGTCCACATGCCAGTACCTGACACTGTTACATTTTGTACCATCTGAAGTTTCAAAAGATGCAGAGAGAAAACTTTCAGGTTTCATACTTGACACATTATTGTAACTGCATTTTAAATTCATAAAAGGCACAAGCAGGTCAAAGCTTTGTGGAAGCTACCCTTTTTCTACATCATCTGCCTCAGTCCCCTAGACACCATGCTGGCTGGGTGGACTCTGGGAGTTGCAATCCAAAATAATAACTTTCCTCCTGACTGCTGCCTAAGAGCTCATTCATGCTTCTCAGGAGAAAGAGCACAGTTGAGGCAGACTCATCCAAAGTTTTATTTCATGTCATTTTCCCTCTGGTTTCCTTAGAAGTGAGAAACATGTGATGTCTTTGGACTGCTGTTCCTAACAATCTTAGACAGAAAAGACAGCAGTGAGATACGCTGGGAGCCGCAATCCTATACTTTGCCCACACTTTTAATATGTGCAGGCAATCCAGCTTTTCTCATCACTGCACCATCCTTCCAAGAAATGCTTCCCTGTTGGCTTTCCTCCTATCTATCACTCACTAAGGCTGCATCTGGACTGCAGAAATAATCTGGTTTGACAGCACTTTTAACTGCCATGGCTCCATGCTCTGCTCTGGTGCCACAACAAACGACCATTTCCAGAATTCCATAGCATGGAGCCATGGCAGTTAAAGTGCTATCAAACCGGGTTATTGCTGCAGTGCAGATGCAACCTTAGTCATGTAATGCAGCTCTTGCTGCGCACAGCTATTGTGAAAGAGGCAGGAGCCCCACTTTGGAGGGAGGAAAAGTGGATTTGGAATTTGCAAGCTTTAGCTAAACCTTTATTTTCTCTTGGGGGCAAAGAGAGCAAGAGGTACTACTCACCGTGTTTCGATCGATCGTCCTTTACGCTTTGCAAAACGAGCACAGAGTTTTAACTTTGCTCACTATGACCCTGGGAGTATTCCCTCACCCTTCCTCTTAAAAGGGTAACCTAACTCACATATGCTCTGGAGCACTTAAAAGGGTAATGTAGGGAAGGACTTTCTGCCTGGGAAGTCAGATCCATTGAGTTTGCAAGAGGTTAAAGTAAGAGAGCACAGGAGTGCAGACTTTCCAGCGGGATTTAACTCTCAAGTAAAATTAGTTTCATCGGATAAAAGGGACAAAGAAAATGCCCAGCCTGTTTGGATGTCATGCATTTTCTTCTGGAAGTCCTGCTTGCCTTCTAACCTCAGAAGTGCAAGAGGTTTTCCAGTGCCTGGAACGCCTTCTAATCTGCATTGTAGAATTAACGCAGTTTGACACAGCTTTAACTAGCATCCTGTGGAATCCATGGGTTTGTAGTTTGCTGTGTAGTTTGCAGACAGAGAAGGCTAAATGCCTCACAAAATGAGAAATCCCAGAATTTCCATAGCACTGAGTTGTGGCTGTTAAATCAGTGTCAAACTGCATGATTTCTGCAGTGCAGATTAGACCTCAGTCTTATTATAGTGGTTTGAGTGTTGGACGATTCCCAGCTCAGCCATGAAAACCCACTGGGTGGATGACTTTGGGCAAGTTACACACTCTCAGCCTCAGGGGAAGGCAATGGCAAACCTCCTCTGATGAAATCTTGCCAAGAAAACCCTGTGATAGGGTTGCCGTAAGTCAGAAACGACTTGAAGGAACACAATAACAAAGCCTCTTATATGCATTAGAATGTCTAAAGCTAAAGCGTTTTGGATGGGTTGGTCAAAATTAGGATATTGCTCCCCTCTGAAATAAATATTCTACCTTCTCCATTACATCTTCCTTCAGGCCTCACATTTCTAGCACGGCAATCACTTAAAATGTCAGTTATACATTTACAAATAGTTTAGGCATTCAAAGAAAAGAGTGGCAAAGGTATCAAGAGAGTGTGGACACAGCAAATATAAGAGTTCTAGATATGAGAATTTCAGTGACTATTGTCACAATGCTAGGAATTTGGGGATGGAAGGAAAATTTCGGGGTGGGGGGCAGAATCCTTATTTGAGGATTTGCCTTCATTTTGTTTCCTTGTAGGTACACTCTGTGTTCAAACCAAGCTTGTGTTTTGAGCTTCATTGAGGTAAACTGCAGTAAAAAGAGAGGAAATATTTTTATTAATTTGTTGTTGTTTCTTCAAGTCATTAACACTTATGGTGACCCTAAGGTGTACCAATCACAGAGTTTTGTTTTGTGCAAGATTTATTCAAAGGAGGTTTGCCAATGCCATTCTCTGAGGCTGAGAGAGTGTCACTTACCAAAGATCACCCAATGAGTTGGCATGGCCCAGCAGGGATTTGAACTCTGTTCTCTAGAGTTGTTGACCAACACTCAAACATCTACACCACACTAGCTCTCTATTTTTATTTATTTATGGTGTTGTTAGCTGCTCTCAAGTTGACGTCGACTCATGGCAAACCTCTGGATGAAAAACCTCCAAGATTCCCTGTCCTTGACTGCCCTGCTCAGGTCTTGTAGGCTCAGGCCCATGGCTTCCCTGATCAAGTCTAACCATCTGCTGTGTGGTCCTCTTCTCTTTCTACTGCCTTCCAGCTTTCCTAGCATCACTCCTCATGATGTGACCAAAGTACGATGGCTTCAGTCATTCTAGCTTCCAGAGAAAGTTCAGGCTTGATCTGTTCTAGAACCCATTTGTTTGTCTTTTTGGCTGTCCACAGTATCCTCAGCACTCTTCTTCAGCACCACATCTCAAATGAGTTGATTTTCTTCTTTGCTTTCTTCATTGTCCAACTCTCACATCTGTACATTGTGATGGGGCATACAATGACTTGGATGATCCTCATTTTAGTGTTCACAATCATATCTTTGCACTTTAGGATCTTGTCTAATTCTTTCATAGCCGCACATGTAAACTGTATTAGTAAAAACATGTGTCTTGAATAGGACACATACTCAGTAGATGAATCACCATCAGTACTTGACAATGACATATCATTCCATTCCATCCTGAGCACATTGTTGCCATTACTGACCCCCAAAACATTTCATAATTGGATTGGCCCAGCAGATTTCAGGGTCACACACAATGGTGCAGTGGGATGAAATGCATTCATCATGGGATGAAACGCATTCATCATGACGTCTTTCAAATGGGGTGGGTGCTATCATTAACCCAAGTGGGCAGCTATCTAGGGCACAGACCTCATAGTCTGTTTTTTTTATTTATTTATCCATTTTATATGTTTTTAAAAAATAATTTAGTGATATTTTGTACTAAGAAAAAAATCTTATTGTGGTCAGTTGGCAACAAATGTTGTTTACAGTATCTATGATGCGTTAATTTAGATCTTTGATGACACACGCCTAAAGGTATCTCTGTATGTACTTGTTTAATTTAATCTGGAATTATTCAAAATGAATTGTTTGCTAAAACATTTTATTTTGTATTTGAGAAAGATAATTATTATTACGTTACTTATTCTTACAGTTTAAAATAAATTTAACAGTTTCAAGTTTTGAGCTTTTCATTTTTTCTACACGACTTGTAGTGATATTGGGCAGAGGAAGAGTTGCAAGTAATTAGCCTTGCCTAGGGCACAAAATAGCCTGGCATTGGCACTACTTTCAGACAGTCTGTAGAGAGCTTTTGATTCAGGCGGGCGAGACTTTGGCTTTTAACCAGATAGGTGTTTTATTTCTTCTTTTACTGTGTTTTCAATTTTTTTTATGTTTGATACACTTTTATGCATTAATATTAATAATATTTCATTGTAGCCCACTTGAACTCCTATTTGTGGAGAAAGATGGAATACAATTTAAATAAATACATTTATTACTTCTACGTTTTTGTTCTTTAAATTAAATTTGTACAAGATAGCCCAGGGGTAGGCAACCTTTCCCCTTTAAGGGCCGAGGGACTTCAGCCCCCAGAATCCCAGGAGCTATTGGCCAAGATGGGACTATTGGCCAACATGACTGAGGCTTCTGGGAGCTGAAGTCCCTCGGCCCTTAAAGGGGAAAGGTTGCCTACCCCTGAGATAGCCCTTCAGACAGAGGACACGGTCTCTCTAAAGCAGGGGTAGGCAACCTAAGGCCTGGGGGCCGGATGCGGCCCCTCGAGGCCTTTGGACTGGCCCCAGGCCGGTCCTACCGCTGCCATTCCCCGCCGCCACCGCCACCCGCCATGTTGATATTGATTATTGTTGTTATTACTTGTTCTTGGGGTCTTCTTGACAAAATCTCCACAGGGGTTTTGTCATGGCTTTTCTGGGGCTGAGAGAGTGTGCATGCATATATATTTTTTTTAATTTTTAATTTTTAATTATTTATTTATTTATTTATTTTTGGTGCTTCGGCCCCCCATTTGTCTGAGGGACAGCAACCCGGCCCCCGGCTCAAAAAGGTTGCCTACTCCTGCTCTAAAGCATGACAACCCTGATCCAGACTCCTTCTGGATGATGCCAGTATGAACATAGGAGAGGCCTGCATCTGCTGGATATGCCACTGCTAAACCATAGAAGCAGACAATGTGAAATCCATACCTTCTCTACTGTTGTTTACAAAATGGTTAATTAATGGTAAAACTGTTTGGTTGAAGGCATTCCACTTCTTGCGGGTGGAGGAAGGCAAGGCTCACACCATGGCTTAAAGATGAGCTGTTGTTATGTATGATGGGTTTTCTTGGCAACATTTCTTCAGAGGAAATTGGCCATGGTCTTCCTCCAAGGCTGAGAGATTTTGTGTCTGTTAACAAACTTATTGTCCTTTAGGAATGAGGTCCATTGTCAAACTGATTCCTAAGAGAATAAGAATAGGACACATGTGCACATATGGTGAACATTTACAGCTTTTGCTTGGAGGTAATTATTCAGAATGGGGCTGTCCCAAATTATTTTGCTCCCTGAGGCAAAAGTGCCATCTTCCCATACTACTGAAGTCAAGGTGCATACAACCTCTGGCCGGTTTAGTTGTCTTGGCATTGAGGCAGAAAATGTCACAAGCACTCTTTACTATTTTCAAATAAGCAAAACAACACAGTTGAAATAAGTTAAATAACAAATAATTTGCTACCTTTTCATTATACCCAAAATCTGATCCCTGGGGAGAGGTTGCCTTTGCCCAATGGTAGAGGCGATTATAGTTCAAATAACTAGTTTGCATGATTGGGTAGGGAAGGGAGTGGCCCCATAGTTATGTGCCTTTCAGAAGGATTTTTCCGCTGACCTAAAAGTCAAGAAATTGAGACATATTAAGATGGTATAACTGGCAGAGTGTAATGATGCAGAAAGGAGTGCCAATTTGCTGTTCTTAGATTCTCAGAATTGCCCGTCTTTCTCACACAGATATAACAGTATTATAAAACCGCACAGTACTTTCATTCTCAATCCTCTGTAGAAAGGGACTATTTCCCCATTTAGATATGAGGTTACATGAGGTAGCACTATAGCATAGTAAGATACTTTTCCTTGTGTACACTTGGTTACTTCTACAATAGAGTATTCTGTGTTTGCAGAAAAACAAAAAATCCTGATCTTGTTTATTTGGGAAATTAAAGATATTACCTTTGGGAGGGGTACATGTAGAATTAACATGATTACTGTTCATTTGACACAATCATGGTCTGGCAAATACACAAACCCTGCAAATCATAGCAACAGAATGGACAGCATGGCAACAACAGCTGCTACTGCAGCAATGAAAAGAAAGGGGGAAAACTCAAAAGTGGGTTTAGAAGAGGGGAAAGGAGAGGAAAGGAGAGGAAGATGATCAGGAAGGGAGCCACACAATAATCTATGCCATTAAAATTATTTTTGGTAAGTAACAGACTACTGTATTCCATTTATCTTTTTGTTAAATAATATAGGTGTTACAGTAAGTATAGCAATGTTGTGGTTATGTCCACTATGCTTCTTAATATAAGTGAAAATTCTGACTCCTGTTTAAAAAACTGGGACACAGAGTTATTTTAAGCTACATACATTTTTACTAGTAAGTATATTGTTCTCCCACATCTGATTAGAAGATGGCATCATTTGTACTCTGTTGGTAACCAGTGCCATGATGGGGCACATTGCGTAGGACTTCAGTTGCTATCAACTCCTTCCTTGTCTTAATTTAATTCCTGTTCAGGGTATAAATGCACATTTAATCTTCCAATAATGTGTGAGTGAGATGCAGTTGCTGGTCAGGCTCTCTCATTTATTTTTGATGTTTAACTCACATGTGTGCTATTGTGAAATAAAGAAAAAAAACAGACACAGCAAGAGAAGCCTGGAACCACAGTAATGGACATGGTGAATAAATTAACTGAAACTGTTAAACAGAAGTTTTGTGACTAGCTGGTTCATCCATTCATGCTGTGTTCAGTCTGGACTGGATCAGGTTACACTTATAGATCCTGCTTTATAATTATAAAGTGGATATCCTGACCTAAAGGCATCAGATCCCATTTTATTTTGGAACCTAAACAGGGTCAGCTCTGGTTAGTACTTGGATGGAAGACCACCCACAAATACCAGGTGTTGTAGGCTATATTTCAGCAGAAGGAACTGACAAAACTACCTGAGTATTCCTTGCCTAAGAAAACCCTATGAAATTAATGGGGTTGCCAAAGCATACACACACAGAGAGGTAGCCTTTGTGTCAATTAGTGCTTATTGTAATTTTAAAAGACACAGCCATCTATGACTTATTTTAGGACACAGTTCCATGCTCTGACTATCAGAACTGACTACAATAATGTATTGTACATTAAACCAGTATAATGTAGTGATCAGAGGACCAGTGGTAATTGTGTGGCCCTTAGATGTAGTTGGGCTGCAGCTTGAAGCAGCCCTAGCCAGCACAGACAGTGATGACTGTTGGGAATTGCAACTTGAGTGTAAATGTCCAGATGTGGGAAAGTGACAATAAGGGAACTACAGGTCACTTACAGCATGCTAGCTGGGAAAGCTTTCTTCAGCTGGGATACAAAACAACATAACAGAGTCCAAGGTCAGGATGTGTCTGAGAACTCGTAGACAAGTTGTAAACAGGTTAGGTCATCATGTTTTGAGAACTACGACTCATGTGACTACACGTCACAAGAAGAGGCTGGACTCTGTGGCCGCATAGCAAGTGTCTATAAAACACAGTATGTAGTGGGCTGGACTTGCTCTCTCTTCTTCTTCTTCCACTACTCTCTTATTATTGTTGTTTTTTGTTCCTGCTGGTGCTGGATATGCATGTACATAGTAGTTTCTTTGTATATACTGCAACTGAAGAATAAATGTACCTCTTTAGAGTTAAATCCTATCTACGTTCTGTTTCATGGGAGGCTGGAAGGAGACATTCCAGCAGTGAGACAGCTCAAGGCTGGCTGGTGTTTTTCCCTCCTCAGCGTAAAGAAGTGAACTTCCATGTTGTCTGCGCACTCAAACTGCTTCAGTACTGGAAGTTGTAGTTCCACAACATCTGGAGGGTTGCAGTTTCAACCCTGGGATTAGAATGCTAGACTTTTGTTGTTGTTAACTGCCTTCGCGTCAGTCTCGACCCATGGCGACCCTCTACTGCTCTGCCCAGCTCCCGCAAACTCTTATTCATTGTCTCTTTAATAAAGTCCATACATCTAGCATGTGGCCTTCCTCTCTTTCTACTTCCCTCCACCTTTCCTAACATTATTGTCTTTTCCAACGATTCACACCTTCTCGTCATGTGTCCAAAGTAAGACAGTCTAAGGGGGCAAGCACACGAGTGCTTCCAGGACGCCGCCGGACGGAGCACCGCAGGACTGCAGCCTCCGCACCGTGACGCTCCTGCGGCGTCCCTGAAAGGAGCGCAAAAATAGCGCTCCATTCATAAGTCAGGGAAAGTGCGCCCTAAACGCGTAGGGCGCACTTTCCCTGACTTATCCGCCGCAGCGTGTCCGGACGCTGCGGCAGGAGGTTGCCCTGGGAGCGCTGGCCGTGCGGAGGGCCGGCAGCTCTGAGGGCAACCTCAGGAAGAGGAAGGAGCGCCGCGCATGCGGCTGCTCCTCCTCTTCCTGGCCTCCAAGACGACTCTATTAGTCGTGTGCCGAGGCCCTAAGTCTTGTCATCTTGGCTTCTAGGGATACCTCTGGCTTGATCTGCTCTAGGACCCATTTGTTTGTCCATTTGGCTGTCCATGGAATCCTCAGCACTCTTCTCCAGCACCACATCTCAAATGTGTTGATTTTCCTCCTATCTTCTTTCTTGACTGTCCAGCTCTCACATCTATACATGGTAATAGGGAATATGATGGCTTATATGATTCTGACTTTTGTGCTGAGTTGTATATCTTAGAATTTTAGGATCTTTTCTAGATCTTTCATAGCTGCCTTCTCCATTCTTAATATTCTCCTGATTTCCTGGCTGCAGTCCCCATTCCAATGTTTGATCCCAGATATGAGAACTCTTTTACTATTTCTATTTCCTCATTGTCTAGTTTGAATGTAAATTCTCTGTGGTCATTATTTTTGTTTTCTTTATGTTCAACAGTAAGCCTGCCTTTGCACTTTCTTCTTTGATCTTTCTTAGTAGTTGTTCCAGGTCTGTGAGGTTTTCTGCTAGTATTAGCATGTCGTCAGCATATATCAGATGGTTGATATTCCTTCTTCCTATTTTCACTCCTCCTTCTGTGTCCAAGCCTGCTTTTCTTATATTATGTTCTGCATACAAGTTGAACAGATAGGGTGATAAGATACAGCCTTATCTGACTCCTTTGCCAATTGGGAACCATTATGTTTCTCCATTTTCTGTTTTGACAGTAGCCTCTTGTCCTGAGTACAGATTCCTCATCAGGACTATCAGATGTGTGTACAGTCTCATGTCTTTAAGGGCTTTACATAGCCTTTCATGATCTATGCAGTCAAAGGCTTTGTTATAGTCCAGGGGTCAGCAACCTACGGCCCATGGGCCAGGTCCACGCCGCCCCCTGCTGCCGCGCGCGTCGTGGCCATTTTGTTTCCCAAAATGGCAGCTGTGACTCGTTTGCGTCCTGCACATGCATGAATGAGCCGCGGCTGCCATTTTGGAAAACAAAATGGTGGCCACGATGCACACGGAGGTGGCACGGCAGCAGCACACGTGGCGGCGTGCGTGGCGGCGGTGGTGGCGGCCCACGGAAGACCAGGGGATCCCGGCCTGGCCCCAGGTAAGGGGAACTTGCTGACCCCTGTTACAGTCTATTAAACACACACTGATTTTCTTTTGGAACTCCCTGCTATTGTATAGCCATTGTATATTTGCAATGTGATCCCTGGTGTCTCTTTCTTTCCTGAACCCTGCTTGGACCTTTGGGATTTCTCTCTCCATGTGTGGTTGGTCTATGTTGCAATATATTGAGAATAATTTTACTTGCATGGGAGATTAGTGCTATGGTCCTATAGTTGCCAGAGTCTCTTGTGTCTCCTTTTTTGTGGATGGGAATGTATATTGACTGCTTCCAATCTGGTGGCCATCGTTTTGTTTTCCATCTCTGTTAACATATGTTGGTTAGCACTAGAGTTGACTCTGTCAATTTGGATTGCAACAATTCTATTGGTATATCATCTGTTCCTGGAGTCTTTTTTTTTTGCCATTTCTTTTATTGCAGCTTCCACCTCGGTTTTTAGAATTTGGGGTTCATCTTCATATGGCTCTTCACTCCATGTGTCCTTCATTTTGACATCTCTTTTGTATAGTTCTTCTGTATATTGCTTCCAACATCCTTTTATCCCTTCCCGGTCTTGAAATATGTTATTTTTATTATCGTAGAGTGTTCCGGTACTTGGTTTGAACTTTCCCTTGATTTCTTGAATCTTGTGGAATAAGTCTCTCATTCTTTTTGTTGATGTCTTCTATTTCTCTACATTTGTTGTAATTTTCCTTATCTTTGCACACTAGCTGTTGTACTGTTGCATTCATGGTTCTTAGTTTACTGCCATCTCCTTTTTGTTTTGTTTCTCTTCTTTCCTTTATTGCTTATAGCATTTTATCTGTTATCCATGGTTTCTTCCATTTATCTGTTGGAAGTATCTTTATGCATTCTTCTTTTATTATGTCCCTGGCTTCAGACCAAAGCTCTTCTGGTTCACGATCTATTATACTAAGTACTGCAAATCTGTTCCTTATATTGTCAATGAATTCTATGGAAATGTTGTTTAAATTGTATTTTGGTATGATGACTGGTTTTGTTCTCTTCTTGAGTTTTACTCGTATTTTTAAAATGAGTAGTTCGTGATCTGTGCCACAATCAGCACCTGTTCTAGTCTTTGCCACCTGTATGGAGCTTCGCCATCTTTTACTTCCAATTATGTAATCTATTTGGTTTTTGTGTAATCCTGGTGGGTTACACAAAAAGAGGCCTGGTGGCGCAGTGGTTAAATGCCTGAACTGCATCCACTCACCCATAGACCACAAGATTGTGAGTTCAATACTAGCCAGGGCTCAGGCTAGACTCAGGCCTGCATCCTTCCGAGGTCGCTAAAATGAGTACCCAACTGTTGAGGGGCAATGAACTTACAGTTGTAAGCCGCTTAGACATCCCATAGCGCGATATGAAGCGGTATATAAATGATGATGCTTTTGTGTTGACCATTTGGTGATGTCCATGTGTATAACCTTTTCTCTGGTTGTATGAAAAAAGTGTAACGAATAGGTTGTTGGCTTCACAAAAATCTATCAGACACTCACCTTTTGCCTAGTCCAAATCTGCCTACCATTTTTGATTCTTCTTTACATTCAACCTTGGCATTCCAATTTCCATTTATTAGCTTGACATCCTGTGTTGGTGTGTTGTCAATTTTTTCCTGTACTCCATAAAATCTATCAATTTCTTCTTGTTCTACCTCAGTGGTTAGTGCATATACTCGAATTATGGTGATATTCATAGGTTTCCCATGGAGCCTTATTGAGATGATTCAGTCTGATTTTACATTGTATCCTCTGACTGCTTTTGCAACAACTTTTCTTAGTATGAAAGCCACCCCATTTCTTCTTGTCTTTTCATTCCTTGAGTAGAACAGTGTGGTTGTCTGATTCAAAGTGGCCCATTCCTGTCCATTTTAACTCACTCATCCCCATTACTGCTATGCTCATGCATTGCATTTCCATTTTCACTATGTCTAGCTTCCCTTGGCTCATGCTTCTCACATTCCATGTCCCTATTTTATGTCTGGTGCTGCTTCTGATGGGGTTTGTCTTTCTGAGAGTATTTCCTGCCTGCTTTGTCATTTTTCACTGCTCTTAGCTGCTCTTGCAAGTGTGTTTTCCTTTAGTTTCTCTCTGTTAATACTCTTATCCTGCCTGTGTATCACTTTCAATGTATTCTCATAGGGTTTTCTAAGTGGGGGGGGGGGTTTACACAAGGAGGACTACCTACACCTCCCTGTGCGCAGTGTTAACAAAGATTAGCTATGATGTCACTGCTGTTCTTCACTTTAGTAACTATGCTATACTATCATGTAGCAGATCCAGGTTCAAAGTACTGGTGCTAGAGTTAGTCCTCCTATGAAGTGGATGAATCCCTTGTCTCCAGAAGTGGATGGGATGGGGCAGCAAATTGTATACCCAAGACCGAAAGGGTGCCCCCTGCCCTGCACATTACTGTTCATGAGCCATCACAAACAGTCCATTGCCTTACTCTGATAAAACCTCAAAGTGAGGTTATGGGAAGGTGGGGGATGAACTATCTGTGGTGACATTTTCCAGAGAAGGGTATAGGCCTAGCATTGTATGAGCATAGGTGTTTTTTGTTTCTTTGTTTGTTTGCCATTTTACCCATAGTACCTCAATTTAAAGAAGAAAGACACATTCAGAGTGAGATACAGCTGCATCTACACTACAGTATTAATGCTATTTGACACTACCTTAACTGCTAGGACGCAATGCTGTGGAATTATTGTATTTGCAGTTTTGCGGGATATTTAATCTTCTCTGTCAGAGAGCTCTGGTGCCACAGCAAACTACAAGACCAAGGGTTCCTTAGGATGAAGCCATGACAGTTAAAGCAGCATCAAACTGCATTAATTCTGCAGTGTGGCAGCAGTCACAGAGGGGAAGGGGAGGGCAGTCTAAGGTACCTGCTGTAGGTGCAAGGAGGAAGGGCAGTATATATCCTCTGCCTTAGACAGTGGGACATTTTCTGATTATTCTGCCTGAGGCGGTATGCCTTTAAAGTCCTGGATTGAGTACATGAACACCTGTTCCTGTACCAATGTGCCATACACTGAGAACATCTTTGAAGGTACTCTGGTGGTAACCAGAAAGTTGTGCAGTGATGCAGACCTCTCCTGAGAAATCTGCCTGGTACCAATATTGTTGCCCTTTCTGCATCAAACAAAGACATTTTTATTCTCCCAGGCTTTTCATGTGTGTTATTATATTTTTCATTATTAATGTGTCATTATTGTCCTGTCTTCATATTTCAATCTCGCTTTTGTATCTCACCCTGGAAGCTCTACTGATATCTAATGGTACACATTCTTGAAGTTGCATGTGGTGTTAAAATTTGTCACTCTGCTAGCTGCCCACACAATGTTAATTCTACTGACAGGTGCCTACATCTGTTCCCAAATCTTTTAAGTGTAGGTAAATGTGAGTCAGGGGTATAGTTAAGCATTTCTGTATTGATACTGAAAAGGAATAAACAGCTCTTGTAAGATTTCTGAAGAGAAGGTGGAACAAATATGTTTCAGTCCTCACACTGTATGAAATCAGCAAAAAAGGAAAATAATATTTCAGTCTTCATGTTATTTCCATATCACATTTCTGTTCTTTGTATTACAACATGTAGAATACAAAGATATCACCTCTAGGAGCCAAGCAAAGAAAGCATTATTTAATTTTGTTCTGAAGTAGGCTGTGATCTCATATGTTCCCAGATGTATTATTCCTTGTATATATTAGAGATTTGCAATTGTCAGAAAATAGATGGCCACAATCACCTCTCTCTCTTGTGCCAACAGGAAGCAAATTCCAAGTCAGAAAAGGCTATAGTTGTAAGAAGCAGTGACAGGTGAATCAAACCAGTGGGAGTCATATATAGGTAGTCAAGAGAGTTTACCAGACTGAAGGGAGGTGCAGTAGTGAGACTTCAACTGTTCCAGAATCCTGCAGTCATCCTAACCGATGCCACAAGAAAAAGATAAAGAGATGTACATCATATGCAAGTCCACTTGTCAAGAATTCAAATTAATGCTCTTCACAGGAAGTAGATAAAATCAGGCAAAGCAAACAGTTGCGAACAACAAAAATTCCCAGCAGATGCTGTGGGATTTATAGTCCCCTTCTAATTGAGACATCAGGTGCTTGATTGCTCAGTGAAGATGTGTTGGTTTCTTCACTACTGTTCCTTGCCATGATGATGTTCCACAAATAATGGAGGTGTCTCTTCATTGTCCCTCAGCTTTGGATGGATGTAGGTGGTACACTACACCCCTCTTACTGAATATTTTCCAATTTGATATCTAGCATCAGGCATGTTTTTGAGAGTTCACAATGACCTTTAGAATCATAGAATCATAGAATCATAGAGTTGGAAGAGACCACAAGGGCCATCCAGTCCAACCCCCTGCCATGCAGGAACTCCCAATCAAAGCATCCCCGACAGATGGCCATCCAGCCTCTGCTTAAAGACCTCCAAGGAAGGAGACTCCACCACTCTCCGAGGGAGTGTGTTCCACTGTCAAACAGCCCTTACTGTCAGGAAGTTCCTCCTAATGTTGAGGTGGAATCTCTTCACCTGTAGCTTGCATCCATTGTTCCGAGTCCTATTCTCTGGAGCAGCAGAAAAAAGCTTGTTCCCTCCTCGATATGACATCCCTTCAAATATTTAAACACGGCTATCATATCACCTCTCAGCCTTCTCTTCTCCAGGCTAAACATCCCCAGCTCCCTAAGTCGTTCCTCATAGGGCTTGCTTTCCAGACCCTTCACCATTTTAGTTGCCCTCCTTTGGACACGCTCCAGTTTCTCCACATCCTTTTTGAATTGTGGTGCCCAGAACTGGACACAGTATTCCAGGTGAGGCCGGACCAAAGCAGAATAGAGTGGCACTATTACTTCTCTTGATCTAGACACTATACTTCTACTGATGCAGCCTAAAATTGCATTGGCCTTTTTAGCTGCTGCATCGCACTGTTGACTCATGTTCAACTTGTGGTCCACCTGGATTCCTAGATCCCTTTCACACGTAGTCTTATTCAGCCAGGTGTCCCCCATCGTATATCTGTACTTTTCGTTTTTCCGCCCTAAGTGCAGAACCTTACATTTCTCTGTGTTGAATTTCATTTTGTTAGCTTTGGCCCAACTTTCTAGTCTGTTCAAGAACACTAGGAAGTTTCACATGGGAAAGGCACCCTGATGCAAGGACATGTGGAAGACCTAAATAATACAATAAGGGCAGAATGGGGTTGCTGATCACTCCATTCCCCCCCCCCCCAGGCTTTCCACATATCTTCTTGCAATGGAGACTAAGCAATCACAAAGCAGTTAAAGACCATACCTCCACCTCACTCCAGGCTGTGTCCCTATTCACCCTTCCTGTCTGACTATCCAGGGGTTGTCTTAAATCCTATAAATGTTTTGTCACTCTTGAGCTAAAGCCATCAGTCATTCTGGAGTCATTTTGTCAATTCCCTGAGGAACCCATCAAGTGTTTGTTACACCATGTCTGTCAAGTACTCTCAAAGGCACAAAACTGAATATAAATATCCACCTCATACATGGCCAATTTGCTGCTACAGACCAAGGATCTATTCCATAGACCAGAGCTTCACTCTCTGTATAGCCCTCAGACTATCTGAGCCATTCTCTGTCATCTGTGGAACCCTCTCTTCAGGATTGGTTATTTTCACCCTCTCTAATTCCTGATTTCTTGCTATCCAAACTTTTACATCTTTCTTTCTGTTAGCCTTGTATAGTTCTTAACGTTGCAGTGTTTTTGTGTGTCTGTGTGCACCATTGCACATTTCTGAATAAAACTAATTTTATTAATTGAAATCTGAGTCTTTCTGCAGTTAGTACTGGTATACATAGATGAAAAGATCCCTTTAACTTACCCACCTCTCGCAGGCCTCCTTTTGAGATATAATTTTCTCCAAATACGAAGGAGACATTGTCACTGTTGGTGGGAACCATAAATCCTTCCCACCTTTTTTGGGTAACAGGCTCCACCCTACTCATGTTCTTTTGTTGCATCCCGCCCTAGCCTACTCAGAATGGTGGCTGCATAAGCTGATACCAGAGTCCTTTCTGTATCTGATTCCTTTGCACCAGTCCTCAGATTCCACAGGGTGAATTATGATACCCTCCAGAGGCACTTTGGAACTGTGGGGGTCATTTTGCCAATTTGGGGAGCACTAAGGAGCATTTTAGGTTCATTGAAGCCTTTTTTCTTTTCTTTTTTTACAACAGGAAGTGACTTCTTGTTCACTTATTTAGAAAAAGCCTCTCCTGTGCCAGAGGGAACCATAACTGTGGCAAAATGCCCTCTGTGTTCCCTAGAGAGCATTTGGGTGAGAAAACTAAAAAAACTAGAACTTGCCCAGGGTGCCCAGGGGCCACAAAAATGTCCATGTGGACAGCATGTAGTCCACAGACCACACTTTGACCCCCACTGATCTAGATGGAAAGTTTAATTTATCTTCTTTGCAAAATAATTTGCATATTTGGCTTAATTTAGCAGCTCTCTGTGTTAGCACACTATACATCAGACCTGCACAACTTGGCAGTAGACAGAAGCCAAAACTGAAATAGGCTAAATTTCTTTGGGCTCCAGATAGGTTTTTGGCAGCTCACTCACCAAGTAAAGGTATAAATTATCAAACTATTTAAATCATTAATTAATTAAATACTAATTATTATTTAATAATAATTAGTATTATATTAATTCCATCCTCGTCCTCCTCTGCCTAGCCCTCTCCTTGGGAGAAAGCCTGCAGAGGAGGAGCTGTAAAGTCATCCCATATTCTCATGGGCCACCCAAAAATCCTTTGGCCCCTGGACTGTATGTTATGAGACCTGCTCTACACCCTCCTGCTGGATATGGGAGTTTCATAATTAATATCTAGCATCAAGCACTGATCTGTGGAGATGAGGAAATGAGGAAATGATTCTAAAATTTTGAGAGGTCACAATGATCTGTGGAGATGAGGAAATGACATGTGTAAGGAGTCATGGTGGCCTAATGATATGCAAGAGACCTAGATGGAACTAAAACACTAAATAGGTTTGCTGATCACTCCACTGTCATCCCCACCCCACCCCACCCCACCTGGTTCTTCACATTTCCTCATCAAAGATTATACCTTCCACCTGACCTCATGCTATGCTATGCTCGTGCTATGCTATGCTCCTATTCAACTTCCCTGTCTGACTATCCAAGGATTGTCTCAAATCAAATCAATGTTTTGTCACTCCAGAATTAAAGCCATCAGCCAATCCTAAGCAGAGGCTGGATGGCCATCTGTCAGGGATGCTTTGATTGGGAGTTCCTGCATGGCAGGGGGTTGGACTGGATGGCCCTTGTGGTCTCTTCCAACTCTTCTATGATTCTATGATTCTAAAATTTCAAAGGGGAAGATATATGATTTTCATCCAGATCCTATTACATTCCACTTCTGTTGTTGTTGTTGTTGTTGTTGTGCACCTTCAAGTCATTTCTGACTTATGGTGACCCTAAGGCTCTATCATGGGGTTTTCTTGGCAAGATTTGTGTAGAATATGACTTGCCCAAGGTCACCAGTGGGTTTCATGGCAAGCAGAGAACTGAACCGGAGTCTCCAGAATTGTAGTCCAACATTCAAACAACTACAACTATATAAATATGCTTTGTGCCCAAGGCAGACATTTTTCCATCCTCTGGCTCAATCATTGATCAAAATGGAGGCTGCAGTCAAGAAAGTGGAAGACAACTAGGATTTGGAAGGGCTGCTATGGAAGGAAGTACACAAGATCCTGAAGTACATATAAAGATATATTACTGAATACTAAAGGTCTGTATGTAGGCCTGTCTCTGGACTCTTTCAGGTAGCCAGATGTCCTAACTGCAAATGAGGACAAAACACTGCAAAATGTAGGACATTCAGGAAAAATGAAAGACATAACCAAATAAAAGCTAAAAACACTCATATAAATTCATGCTTCAAGTCATGCTCAAAATGAAGTCCATTTTGGAATTCCTCCTGGACTGAAGGCTGAAATATAAGACAGATCCTGGAAAAGGAGGACCATGTCTGGACACCCAGGAGATGAGGAAACATTGAGGTCGGGAATTTGGAGACATGGGAAGGGTGACCAGATGTCCACACCGCAAAGGAGGATAAGGCACTGCAAAATGTAGGACATTTAAGAAAAATGGAAGAAATGATCAATTAAAAGCTAAAAACACTAATAGAAATGTAAACTCATGCTTTTTAGTACTGCTCAAAATGGAGGACATTTTGGAATTTCTCCTGGATAGAAGGTTGAAATGGAGGATATGTCCTGGAAAAGGAGGATCAAGTATGATCACCCTGAGCTAAAAACCCTCATAAAAATATTAAACCCAGGCTTCTTAGTCCTGCTAAAAACTGATGGTATTTTGGAATTCCTCCTGAATTGAAATGTAGGACAAGTCTTGACATTTTGGAAATTCCTCCTGGGCAGGAGGCAGAAATGGAGGATAGATCCTGGAAAAAGGAAAACCAAAAAGTCTGGTCATCCTGGACATGAAGAAACATTGATGTATGGAATTTGCAGGAATGAACAGGGTGATCAGATGTCCTCAAGGCAAAGGAGGATAAGGCACCATAAAATGTAGGGCATTCAAGAAAAATGTAGGACATAACCAAATAAAAATTAAAAATACTCAAAGAAATACAAATCAATGCTTCTTAATCAAGCTCAAAATGGAGGATATTTTAGAATTCCTACTGGACAAATGTAGGGCATGTCCTGGAAAAGGAAGAACAAGTCTGATCACCTTGAGCTAAATACACTAATAGAAATATTAAATCCATGCTTCTGTTCATAATGGTGTTTTGGAATTTGTCCTGGACAGAAGACTAAAATGTAGGGCATGTTTAGAAAAGGAAGGACCAAGTCTGGTCACCCTGAGCTAAAAACCCTCATAAAAATATTAAACCCAGGCTTCTTAGTCCTGCTCAAAAGGGATGGCATTTTGGAATTCCTCCTGAATTGAAAAATGCAGGACAAGTCTTGATGTTTTAGAAATTCCTCCTGGGCAGGAGACAGAAATGGAGGACAGGTCCTGAAAAAAGGAGAACCAAGTCTGGTCACCTTGAGCTAAAAACTCATAGAAATACAAACCAATGTTTCCAAGTTCTGCACAAAATGGAGGACCTTTGGGAATTCCTCCTGGGCAGGAGGCTGAAATGGAGGGCAGGTCCTGGAAAAAGGAGGAACAAGTCTGTTCACCCTGAGCTAGGCACTCATAGAAATATAAATCAATGCTTCTTAGTCTTGCTCAAAATGGAGGACCTTTGGGAATTACTCCTGGGCAGGAGGTAGAAATGGAGGACAAGTCCTGGAAAAGGAGAAACAAGTCTGTTCACACTGAGGTAAAAACTCATATGGAAATACAAACCAATGCTTCTTAGTCCTGCTCAAAATGGAGAACCTTTGGGAATTCCTTCTGGGAAGGAGGCTGAAATGGAGGACAGGTCCTGGAGAAAGGAAGAACAAGTCTGTTCACCCTGAGGTAAAAACTCATATAGAAATTCAAACCAATGTTTCTTAGTCTGTTAGAAATACAAAACAATGTTTCTTAGTCTGTTCACACTGAGGTAAAAACTCATATAGAAATACAAACCCATGCTTTTTAGGGCTTTTGCAGACAGCTAGAAATAGTGCAAATTGAGTCCACTTTAACTGTCCTGGCTCAGTGCTAGGGAATCATGGGAATTGTATTTTTTTCTGAGACATTGAGCGTTCTCTGACAAAGGCTCTGGTGCCACAATAAACTACAGTTCCCATGATTCCCTAGCACTGAGTCAGGGCAGTTAAAGTGGACTTAATTTGCACTATTTCTGGCAGTAAAAATACAAACCAATGCTTCTTAGTCTGTTCACACTGAGGTAAAAACTCATATAGAAATACAAACGCATGCTTCTTAGTCTGTCAGAAATACAAATGTTTGTCACTTCACACTGAGGAAAAAACTCATATAGAAATACAAACCCATGCTTCTTAGTCTGGGCCTTTACAGACTGCCAGAAATAATGCAGCTTGAGGCCAATTTAACTGTCCTGGCTCAGTGCTAGGGAATCATGGGAACTGTAGTTTTTTTTCCTGAAACATTGAGCCTTCTCTGTCAGAGAGCTCTGGTGCCACAATAAACTACAGATCCCATGACTCCTTAGCACTGAGCCAGGACAGTTAAAGTGGCCTCAAGCTGCATTATTTCTGGCAGTCTGTAAAGGCCCTAATTAGTCTGTTCACCCTGAGGTAAAAACTCCTGGGCAGGAGGCAGAAATGGAGGGCAGGTGTTCCTGCAGGACCCCTGGGAGGGCGTCCATTGTGGGGAGGAAGGAAGGAAATGCTTTCTAGACAGACCCCTGAGGGAACCTTTTCCTGAGGGGGAAGAAGGGGCTGGGCTTTGAAAGCCCTGAGGGGGAATCCTCCACTCTCTCTCTCTCTCAGTCTCTCTCTCTCAGTCAGCCTCTCTTGGCCTACTCTAGGAAGTGACGCCTTCCCACAACTGTGGTGCTGCTGCCGCCGCCGCCGATTGAGCTCTCAAGGGCTCCTTCGTGTTTCCCTTTCACGCGTGGGCCTCAGAGAGAAGGGACGCTTTTGCAGACTGAGGTGAGGCATTTGTTTGGGACTCTGGTGCGGCCTGGTTTCTCTCTTTCTCTCTCTCTCTCTATCTATTTTTCTCTCTCTCGCTCTCCCCTTCCTTCCTACATTTTTCCTGCTTCCCTCTCGTCCTCCCTTTGCCAGAATTTAAAAGGAAAAGTTAGGAAGAGATAAATAAATAAAAGAAGCAAGTTTCTCGGAGGCTTGGTTTGCCTTTGGTCCAAAAGACACTGCAAGAAATAATCTGGGTTGACACCACTTTTAACTGCCATGGGTCCATGTGGGGTTGCAATTTTTAGTTTTTCCAGGGTGTTAATCCTTTTCAAGGTAAACTAAAATATGCAGGTGTGAAAGTTAAACTTGTCAATAGTTGAGCTTTCATCAGCAAAGCAGCAAAAACAAAACGTGGGTCAGACTATTTACTTTAGATCTGCCTTCTTCCTAAAGAATAAAGACTAACTCAGAAAGACAAAACATGTAGTTTGTGGTTTAAAAACAAACAATAATGGCTTTAATAAATATTTACGTAAAATGAACTAAAACCTAATCTAACTGGAGTTTATAATGCAGGAAGAGCTATGTTAACCTCCCTCAGAGGAGGACTGTGACAGACCTCTAGCACGGACCCATGGCAGTTAAAAGTGGTGTCAACCCAGATTATTTCTGCAATATGGATGGACTCTTTCAGAGACAATGTATTCCACTGAAACCACTCATAGGAGTTTATCACACAGAGGCAAATTGCTTAAATCCCATGCAGAGACGGGATTAAAAAATCTTTAAAAACCTGCAAAAGCTGGTTGTTTTTCAGACGTATTTGTGTAAAGGAGAAATAATGTGATATTAAGCTGAATAGAAAGTCACCAAAACCCACTCCTTTTTACTTTCAGAAGTTCCCAAAAGTAAAAAGGAGCGGGTTTTGGTGACTTTAAGTTCGTATTAATGACGCATTATTTCTCCTTGACGCCAATGTCGTGTGAAAAACAACCAGCTATTGCGGGTTATTTCTACTTTCTGTTCAGGTTAATCCCGAATGTTGTGTGAAAAACAACCCACTTTTGCGGGTTGTTTTCACTTTAAATCCAGTTTCTGCACAGGATCTGTCCCATGTGATAAACTCCTTACTCTCAGGAAGTGCCTCCTAATATTGAGGTGGAATCTCTTTTCCTGTAGCTTCCATCCATTGCTCTATTTCCTATTCTCTGAAACAGCAGAAAACAAGCTTGCTCCCTCCTCAGTATGGCACCCCTTCAAATACTTAGTGCTATCATATCAATTCTTTTAACTTTTGCAAAAGTGACAGGAGCAGCGAACTATTAGTCACAGGGTGAACAGATGTCCTCCTTTTCCAGGTCATGTCCTGCATTCCCACCTTCTTCTGTCCAGAAGGGATTCCAAAACTTCCTCTTCTTTGAGTAGGACAAAGAAGCACAAGTTTATATTTCTGTGAGTGTTTTTAGCTTTTATTTTTTGCAATGTTCTCCATTTTTCTTGATTGTCCTCCAATTTCCAGTGCCTTGTCCTTCTTTGGGGTTACGAGGACCTCTGGTCACCCTGATTTTATACACACACACAAACCAGTCCAGGGGCTGAAGTTCTGCAGCCTTTTGAGCTGGAGAATGACAGCTTCTTTCCTCAGGCCAACCTAGATCAACACACACCAACACACTGCAGAAATAATCCAGTTTGAGACTGCTTTAACTGCCCTGGCTCAATGCTAGGCAATCCTGGGAACTGTCCTTTTGTGGGACACTTCACCTTCTCTTGTCAGAGTGCTCTGATGCCACTACAAACTACAGTTCCCAGGATTCCCTAGCACTGAGCCAGGGCAGTTAAAGATGTCTCAAACTTTATTATTTCTGCATTGTGTTTTCAACCTAAGACTCTGGAGTGTGTGTGTCTATGTGTTGTGAGCCTTCAAGTCCTTTCAGACTTATGGCAACCCTAAGGTTCTCTTGGGAAGGGTTTATTCAAAGGGGGGGGGTATTTTGCTAGCGCCTTCCTCTGAGGCTGAGAGAGTGTGACTTGCTCTTCAGCCATGGAAAGCCACTTGGTTACTTTGGGCAAGTCACACTCTCTCAGCCTCAGAGGAGGGCAACAACAAACCTCGCTCTGAAGAAACTTGCCAAGAAAACCCCATTATAGGTTTGCCTCGAGGTGGCCGTTAGTCGGAAATGACTTGAAAATGTACAGTGACAATTGTAGGAAGGAGACACTGGTGCCCCACCAAACTACCATTCCCAGAATTCCATAGCATGGACCCATGGCAGTTAAAGTGCTGTCAAACTGGATTACCTCTGCAATGCAGATGCAGCATAAGCTGTCCTAACACTTACTTGCATATGTACCTGGTAGTGCCTTACATAATACTCTTAATAATTGCAATCTTTCCAACAAACTTTTGTGAGTATTTTTGTTTTTTGGTCTTATTCAAGCCTTGTGTGTGAGATATAGTTTTCTAAGTACCAAATCAAATTAATCAGGACAAAACAAGTGAAGCAGCAATATCCAATTTATTAATTACAGTCTTGCAAGAAGGGGTGTCCTAGGCAAGCAGGCACACACCAGACTTGACGCAGCAAGTTTTTAATCCCTTTTATCCGGCAGCATTTTCCCATCGCTGTGACTTTATTGGCTGAAGTCATCAAAATGTACAACAAATCCTGAACACCTAAAATGAATACATTATCTCTGCCCCTATTTACACCTCACACCTACTCAAATTCAAAATCCCCTCACCATTATTTACAGACCTCCTTCTAAGGTACTTTTTGGGCTTAATTTTAACTATAGTGAAAGCTGTGCAGTTGGCCGAAGCTTGAACTGTGATTTCAAGCCAAAGTCTCATTATTAACTGTTCATCCTCCCTTTCATGTTTGCATTATCTATCTTTTAGCTTGTTAGCTACATTTGCCCAAAAAGCTTCTTCTGCCAGCTGCAGAGCTTCTTTCTGCCAAAAGATGACTGTGTCCATCTAATTAGTGTTTTACTTTCTCTACAAAGTTTGTGTGCTATTCAAAAGATAGCCACCTTTTCATCCAGCGGGGCCCTGGAGTCCAAAAACTCTTCTACAGGGTGTGTGTCTAATGTGTGTATTTTAAAAACCATATCTGCCTTTCTATTCTAGAGGCCCATCTAAAATCGAAACTGTTGATTCTCTTTCTACTAACTTATTTATTTGTGTGTTGATCTCTCATTGTGAACTGCACATGATATTCCCCCCTCCCCTCCTGCACTGAATTCTTGCATTGTACTTTTTAATGTTGCTTACTGGCATAAAGGAAAATTTGGTTTTAACCAGACGTTTATTGAGCTAGAGTTAGGGTTGATACCCTTTTGCAGAAAGAAAAGGAAAAAAAGATGAAATACTAAAGCAATGATGAGCTTGCTTGCCTTGCTTAATGCACTGGAACATTTCGGCCAAAATCCCTTGAATGTCAGGGGAATTTATTTCATGACTTACTGCTATCTGGGTTGGTGGTGGTGGTGTCATGCATTGTTGGAGAAATAAATTCATACTACTTGTGTGAGACAGAATGTGTGACAGAAATTTAGTTAAAGTAGATTTTTCATGTACAAATCATTGGAAGTATCAGCTGAGTGGTAAGGCTACAATATGGAGTAGAAGAAGTTTGTCTCTGTGTGTGGCAACTGCAAATATACAGTGTTTTACCTTTATTGGAAATTTGGTTCTTGGGCCCCAGCTGGCCACTGAGCAAGAGCTGTATTTAGTTGGATTTGCATAATCACAAAAATCATGAGGATCTCACAAGATCTAGAATAGCTGTCTTCTTACACTATGGGACGATTGCACAAGAACACACTGGAGTGGATTGGGTAAAGCCTCTGCTGTATTTTAAACAGAGAGAGTGAGTGAGAGAGGTACAGTTTTGCCTTGTGAAGAGATAATTTGCTCCACGTAGAGCTGCCAAGTTCCTATTCGACCCGAGGAGCATGATCATCTTTGGATTCTTCCCAGTATTAGATGGATGATGTGCATTTAAGGTTGTACTTGCCGTTACAAAAAAGGAAAGGAGAAAGGAAATCATGGGACAAGGAACTTGCATGCCTATAAAAGCCCATGCCTTAACACGGAGGACATAAAAGCCCTGGAAGAAAGTCTAAAATTTCAGGAAACCCTGATGACAAAAGTATTTGACTGCACAGAGCATCGATCAGTATCAGTTTGAATTTTGGGGAAAATATAACATCCCTCTCATCCCTCTATTTTCTCAGCCCTCTAGTCCATGGTTTCAGTCCTTTGCAGACTGGCAAGCGGGGAGGGTTAAAATGGCGTATGCTACTGCGGTGCACGCACAGAGCCGCATGCAGGAGTGCACGGCCATTCAAGTCTATGGGGCTTGAATATTTGTGGATTTCCATTTTTGTGGGGGGGGGTGGTCCAGAAATGATCTCCCACAAAAATGGAGGGACAACTGTACAAATAATATCAATTTAAATCAGTTTGGAATAATTTATATTGAAAACAATGTAAACATTCTAAAGGAAGCCAGTGTGGCATAGTGGTTTGAGCATTGGGCTACGACTCTGGAGACCAGGGTTCAATTCCCAGCTCAACCATGAAACCCACTGGGTGACCTTGGCAAGTCACACTCTCTCAGCCTCAGGGGAAGGCAATGGCAAACCTCCTCTGAACAAATCTTGCCAAGAAAACCTTATGATAGGTTCGCCTTAGGGTTACATTAGTCGGAATTGACTTGAAGGCATACAACAATAGTAACAACAATTCTAAAAATCAGTCCAACAATTAAAACAAGTTTAAAAGAGATGATGATGTTGATTTTAATCATTTCCCCCAGTAATGGAACTCAGGGCAGCTTACAATTTATTTAAAGCAATAGAGATTAAAAGCTGTGCAAAAAACGTCAATAAAAAGTATAAAGTTACATTAAAAACAATTAAACAACATGTAATGTTAAAGCCAATAAATTTTGTTAAAATACCATATAAAAAATCAACAAGGCAGCACCACACACCAATAAAAGCTGATAAATAATTTTCTACAAGACTCAATAAGAATGTTTTCACAAGTGCAGACTTGGGTGAAATATTTAGAACGCTCAAATGTTGCCTCTGAGGCAGCGGTGGGCAAAGAGCAGCCTCAGGGCCATTTGTGTGGCCCCAGGATATTCCAGGGGTTAAACCTGCCCCCAAACACCCCCAAACACGTGCAGGGGTAGGCAACCTTTCCCCTTTAAGGGCCGAGGGACTTCAGTTCCCAGAATCCCAGGAGCTGTTGGCCAACATGGGACTATTGGCCAACATGACTGAGGCTTCTGGGAGCTGAAGTCCCTCGGCCCTTAAAGGGGAAAGGTTGCCTACCCCTGCAGGCTAGGGGGCATGGGAGGCTGTTGTTTTACCACATTTTTGCCCTTCCCTGACTTTTTTAGGACCAGGAGAGGACTTTTTTAAAAATAGCAAGTGAACCAGAAGTGATTTCAAAGTTGTAAAAAAGGCCTCTCCAGAGCCACAAATGGTCCAGGCACAAAAAAAATTAGGTGAAAATGCCCCCATGGCCTGCCCTACAGAGGTCATTTGGGACCAAAATTTTATCATTGTCATCATCATTATCATCATCATTATTTTGCATAGGAGTGTAGTGGCATGGATATAGACTTCCGAGGTCTCCTAAGGGCCACTGCGGCCCCCTAACAGCCAGTAGTTGACCACCCTTCCTGTAATGGGAGAGTAGTCCTCCAGTGGGATATTCCACATTTTCTCATATGGTATATTGATCCTACAAAGGAGGACTTCTCCAGCACATCCCAGTCCTCAGGTAGTATGTGTGAGGAGAGGCATTTAGGGTATATCATCACCAGCACCATTTATTTAGATCAGTGTTTTCCATAGTTTGGTCTTCCAGGTGTTTTGGATTTCAACTTCCAGAAGCCCGAATCTAGTCAGTTTGGCCAACAATCAGGAATTCTGGGAACTGAAATCCCAAATACCTGGAGGACCAAAGTTTGGGAACCACTGACTTAAACTAAAAGCATACTGGAAGTCAGTATTGTTTTGTTTTTTAAAGCTGGAGTTATAAAGTCATGAGCTTATAGACTTTACAGATCCTCATTTTATACTGGTTGAAAGGTATTTTTGTGGTGGGGTCATGTTTTTTGTTGTAGATGCTAAGTGCAAGCTGTCCAACTCATAGCTTATTACATTGCCTTGGACAAGCTGATATTCTCTAAGGTTCCATCTGTAGAAATAGTGACACCACTAACTGCCATGGCTCTATCCTACATAATCCTGGGATTTGTAGTTTTGTGAGGCACCAGCACTATTTGGCAGAGATGGCTAAAGACCTTGTAAAACTACAAAACTACAAATCACAGGATTCCATAGGATGGAGGTACAATACTTAAAGCCGTGTCAGACGCATTATTTCTACAGTGTAGATGCACCCTGTGTTTTCCAACTGCCCCAAAGGGATAAATCTGGTCTATTATAAATGTGACTTAAATCATGTAACTGAGGGCCAGAACAGACAACCCAAAAAAGCCCACTTCTGGGCGTCATCAACATGCAGCGTTTAGACGGCACATGTGCCAATGATGCCGGGAAGCTGGTTTAAAGCCGCCCAGCTGTCCAGACATGGGCAGCTTCATGACACTCTGGCGGTGTGGCGTTTGCAAACTGCCCGCCGCCAGAGCGCCATGAAGCCGCCAGGGGTCACAGCAGGGCTCGCAATGCTGGCTTTTCCCTGGCCAAAAAAGGAGCGGCTCTTATCTGCTCCTTTTTCGTCCAGGTTCAAAGCAGATTGGGGCCACGGCATATGTTTCCTGCGGCCCCAATCCGTCTTTGGAAGGGGCAGCTTCAAGCCGTCCCTTCCATCCTGTCTGTTTCCCCCCTGAATTGTTTGAATACTCCAAATGTACCATATACATTATTAGTATTTTTAGTGATGACGCATACCTGACAAATGCATCAGCCCTAATGTGTGAAAAGTGCCTTAAGGGTGGACAGACATAAGCACCACAAATTCACTGTGTATCAGATGCTTTAAAACACAATGTGGTGGCAGCTGCTTTTTATGTGAAACTGGTTAATCTGGCAAGCAAGATGCTATGCAGAGAATACTACTACTTCACATGCCAGCACCATTACATATATAAGTGTGGATGAGTTTTAAGTACTGTGTCATATATTTGTGGCTTCTCCATTTAGTGTAGCACCTTTACAAAGTTTGGTCAATATGGACTATGCAGAACAGTTACTGTCTGGCTAGAAAACCCATGGTCCAGCACTCTCCTTTCCTATTAAAAAAAGCTTCCGTGCCATAGAGGAGCTGCTGCTGTTATGCACTTCAGATCAACTCCACCATATGGCAATCATGTCATAGGGTTTTCGTGACAATTTTTATTCAGAGGAGGTTTGTCATTGCCGCCTTCTAAGGTTGAGTGAGTGTGTTTTTCTCCAAGAAGAGTTTCCATGGTTGAGCAGGATGCCCTCTCATCTTCTTGAGAAGTGGCAGTTAAGAGGTGATATGATAGCCCTGTTTAAGTGATTGAAGGGGTGTCACATTAAGGATGGAGCTAGCTTGTTTTTTGCTGCTCCATAGAACAGGAGCAGGAACAATGGATGCAAGCTACAGGAAAAGAGATTCCACCGCAACATTAGGAGGAACTTCCCGACAGAAGAACTGTTTGACAGTGGAACATACTCCTTCAGAGAGTGGTGGAGTCTCTTTGTTTGGAGGTTTTTAAACAGAGGCTGGATGGAGATCTCTTGGGGGTGCTTTGATTGTGAGTTCCTGCATGGCAGATTGGAGTGGGACTGGATTCTATGATTCTGAAGTCCTACTTCAACATTCAAACCACTACACTTTGTCAGCCATAGAATTAGATGATATTATCTGTTGATTTCTGCAGAGTAAACTGCAGTGATCGGGACAGTTACAGAGTCTGGTTCAAGAAGTAGTGGAATTACTACACTGCTGGTTCTCAAACTGTAGGGTGAGACCCGTGGGTATTTGTGTAAGAATTGCTCAGGGGGGTACAGGACTTGGAGGCCTGATCCCTCTGCTTCTTCCTCCACTTCCAAAACCATTTCTGTCCTGGAGGGGAAGAGAAAGGCACGGAGGGCACTTGGAGCCTCTGCCTGAGGGAAGAGGAGGAGAGCTATTTCTTTATAAACATTTAAAATATGAATATGCATGAATGTGTGAATTAAAATATGCACACTAAACAAACAAAATATTTTTTATTCATATACTGCATCAAACAGGGGGCATGTCATCTGGATGTAGATGTAAAGGGGGTCACAAGGGCAAAAAGTTGGAGAACACAACAGCTGTTGGTTTGCATCAACACGGAAGGAGATGGGAGGGTTTCAACTAGTTTGGCAAAGGTTTTAAGGGGAACAGAGGCAAATGAGCAAATGGATGGGTAGGACTAGTAGCTTATCTTACATTGTTAACCTCTAAGAAAATCTGTGTGTTTTGTTATAGGCAGATGAAGAAGTTAATTGTCTGCTGCTGCAGTTACATGTATGACTATAAAGCATGGCAAAAAAGTTTCTTGTGGGAAAATAGGTCCAGGTGGAGATAAGAGAAGCCTGGGCAATTGCATTTACCCCTGTGTATCGACAGGATTTCTGTCAGTGAACAAAGGGAGAACCTCAGCAGCCCATTTTGTGCTCTCCAAGTCTGCTTCAGAGACTTGAAGAAACATTTGGTTGAGATTTTGGGGATGGAGAAATGCAGGGGGCTGCAGTTGTGAAGATAAAACCATACTATTGCATGAGACAAAGTGGTTGCTTATGAAACACTGGATTTCAAACCCTTCAAGGTTTTCCAGAATAGCCCAGAAGTAGGCATGTAGATAATATTCACACATTTTGTAATTCTCACCTATTTTCTTATACCCAGCGACTCACCAGTTTTTCAACAGAAACCTTGTTGAAAACATGATGAATCAATGTTGCACAAAAATAAGTGTCTTCTGCACAAATTTATTAGCTTCTATGTAAAAGCCAGTATCTTTCTGTAAAGAAGGCCAGTGTTGTCCATGTAAAAATGTTGCTTTCACCATATTTTTATCTCAAATAGATTATTTTTAGCAAACAAGTTCTGAAATGTGCATAATCATCAAAAATCAGCAAAATGCTTGTAATTTGCTCAGCTGACAGAGGGCACTTTTGATGTTCTTGGAGCAATAATGGGTACAATAATGAAATTAGCAAAGCTTTACATCTTTAAGTAGGACTCCTTGGATTCTGGCCCTTCAGTCAACTTGGGTTGTGTGCCAGTGCTGGAAGGATGAGCATTGTGGGACCTCAAAAGAAAAAGAAAAAGGATTCAGACAGGCAAATGCATGAGTTGCCAGCTAAATAAAATAATTTGGGGGGCTCTAAGCACAGAACTGGTGGCCATTTTCATAGCACTTGGTTAATGAGCTGACACACAACTGTTGGCCATCTTAGTGGCACTCAGATGATGATGTATATTTGACACTTTCGTGAGTAATGTTTATGCAAATTTAGCATACTATATATTTTTCAAAAATCCTTGAATTGTCACTCCATTAAAAAATAGTCTAGAGACACTTATCATTTGCTATAGAATAGGCAGAGTTCATGAATCCCATCAGCGCTGAGTAATTATGGCTACTCAACGCACTCCTCCCATGTTGTCACTGGGTGTATTTTGCAGGCAGTCTCCTTTTTGGAAGGAGCTGGTCACTGCCCTAGAGACAGTGCCTTATGCTGGATTCCTGTGCTGCAAATTCTGCCAGACTTTCTAAACTAGTTTGGGAAAGTAGTTTTTGCTGAGTAATGCCCTGTAGCTGTGGAAGCAGCACTCCCTGCCCAATTTATACTTGCAGTTGTTGCATTTCAGATAGATTCGTGGATGTCTCTGCAGCCCACATATTTCTGGTATTTCCTGGTTTTCACTAGAAACATCTGTGAAAATATTAAAGCCTTTTTGTTTTCTCTAAAGAAAGCAAGTGAGTGCGTTCTCTGGAACAAGAATCTGAGGGAATATATTTCTCATAAACCTCCAGTAAAACACAAAAGTAATTAATGTGAGCAGTAAGTCCCATAATTTAAAGCAAATTTATTTAGATGTAAATGTGTATGGAATCAAGTTTCTATTGAGTTCATATGAACACTTATTTTTACTTAATGCAAGCTAGAAATAGTCATATATGTCTTTATAAAAGAAAGAAACACATAGGCAGGTTCATCTTGCAGGAGACTGTAGGAGAAGTAAACAAGAGAAGCCAGAGATAAATCTCCAATTAACATTAGTTCTATAAATAACTTGCTCAGTTTTGCATTCTTGCACCAGTATAGTGAAATGAAGATCAGGTTTCCTCCTCAGTGTTTCTTCCAGATCATTCCATATAAAAGGCGGGCATGTTTTGATTAAAAGTCAGAATGGCATGTGTTCATATACATTTTAGGGACAGTTTAAAGTTTTCTTGAAGCTAAATTTCACACCATTTTGCGCACTCTCTCCCTCTCTTCTAGGTCATGCTTTCTTTCAGGCACTGGTCAACAAAAAGGCTGGTTTGCCAGTCTAAGCCAGAGTATGAAGGTAGATGTTGTGGACATTCACAATCCAGACTGTCAACAGGTTTATGAACAATTAGAAGAGCCATGGACAGACAACAGTCTAAAAATTTGATCAATTCTGCCCTGAAGAAATAAATGTGAAATATATATTGGCTTTTCTGCTTCATATACTTCAGAGAGCAAATTTAAGCTCCCCATTCTATCTCCCCTTTATGTGGCAGTATATTTATTCTGTTGTTCAAAGTGCATTTGGAAATTGCTTTGCACGTTGTCTCTGTTTGAGGGCATCACCAAGCAGGTGCACTTGAGACTGAGGGCAATGACCCAAATACCTGTCAACTTCAGCACATGCTGACCCATTTACGCTGGCCAATAAATAAAGGGCCAGCATGCTGTGATATCTTTTAAAGTGCCAGTTGTCAAGGTAAGCTAATATTTATGTTAAAAATGCATTTTAAGTTGGCAAAGATGGTCAGTCTATCTGTATATTTGAAATCCAAAATCCAAGGAGTTGAATCATAATAATTCTTCTGCCTGCATGCCTAGGGAAATTGTATGAGTTGAAAATATTGATACACAGATAGTAGTGGCTCTGTGATTTTGGTTACTAATTGGTACAGCATCTTGAGTAGGGTCCTGCACTGGAATAGGTAAGGAATGAAAATAGGTAAGGAATGAAAATGAGGATACTCTTAGCTGAGTGTCATCTTCTTAGATAATCCTGTGAAAAGTAAAGGTTGCAATGGAAATAGACCTGTTAGCAGAGAAAAAACACAACTAAAGACATGTGACATCCTAACGACTTAACACATTCATTGTGGAATAAATTTTTGCGAACTTACATTCACTTCTTTAGCTGATGACATAAACAGCAAGTCCAATAGGTACTACAGGACTCTGTTGTTCTTTTGCAAAGTGAAAATGTTAGCATTGTTAGCATGGTAGACTTTTTGCTGGTCCTGGGGAATTTGAGAAACAACTCACAATACACAAATATTGCATCAGATAGGCTCCCTTGTGAGAATTATGTAAATCTTCTGGGATTGATTAATCTGGAGGAATGGGGCTGATGCAGGCAACATTTGTGAGGACATAAGAGGCATTCATGCTTAATTCATGCTGTACAAGGCACAGATTACCTTGTTACTGTTTTGTTTTGTTAAGATAGCATAGAAATACATCTTAGACTTATGAGAGGAAGGAGAGAATACAGATGTAATAAAGCTCAAATTTAAGAATTAACTAATGTTTGATTTCTCAGAAGGATTTTTAAATTAAAGAAAACATTTTATTGCTGCTCTTTTACCTATTTTTATTTCTTGCTCTGCTGTTCTGTTGAGTCTTGTGCTTTAATTTTGTTGGTATTTTTTTGTGCTGCAGATGTCATGAACTATTTTGAGCTTTTGTAAGAAAAGGCAGAGTGTAAATATTTTAAATAAGGATCCCCCCTCCCCCTGCACTGTTACTCAAAGTTGTTCCTCTGTAGTGTTGCCTCCTGCCATTGGAAGTCAGTCTGCTCCATCCCTTTTGATCTTCCAGTGGGCCTTTAATACTGTATTATTTTGCAAGTTCTTAAAACCAAGGATGACTTCCCTGGCTGTTTTGACTGTATGGTTTTTAATCTAATGTTTAAGCTATTGTTTTAATCTGTTTTCACTTGTTTTTACCTATTAATGTTTATTGCTTCTGTTTGTTATACATTGTTTTGCTGGTCCTGATGGGGATAAATAAATGCTATTACAGTTGTCCCTCCCTATTTGCAGTGGATCCATTCCAGAACCCCCCTCCGCGAATCAGGAAAATCGCAAATATTCAAGGCCCATTGGTTATAATGGGCTTGTGCACCTGTGTATGGCGCTGCACGTGCACCTGCAACATACACTCCATTTTGTCCCTCTCTGCTTGCCATTTGTGAGGGACCAAAACCACAGACGCCAAGTCCACAAACGAGGAGGGATGAGTGTATTTATTTATTTATATTGATATTTAATTGAAAGAGTCCAACATTTCAGAAATAGCCTGTGGCTTAATATCTGATAATTAAATACCGTATTTAAGACGCACTTTTTCTCCCCCAAAACGAGGGTGGGGAAGTTGCTGCGCCTAATGAAGCGAATATACAAGCTGAGGGCAAACTGCCGAGGCCTAGGCTAAAAGTAGGCCTCATTTCAACCTCAGCCTTGGTGCTGCAGTGGGCTCCTCCCATCCCAGGAAGAGCCCATTGGAGCAGCCAGGACGGGGGTGGAAAGAGTCCTCTTTTCCTGGCTAGTTGAATGTGCTCCTCCTCTTTCCACCCCCATCCTGGGTGCTTCAATGGACTCGTCCTGGGGTCAGAGGACATCCTCCCATCCCAGGAAGAGTCCATTGGAGCACCCAGGACGGGGGTGGAAAGAGTCCCCCCCTTGAAGAAATCTGCCAAGAAAACCCTCATGGTAGGATCAAAATGAGCCAGAAATTACTCCAAGGCACTGGATTAGTACCTTGGCCAAGTTACACTGTCTCAGCCTCAGAGGGTGGAAATGGCAAACTCCCTCCTCTGAAGAAATCTGCCAGGAAAACCCTCATGGTAGGATCAAAATGAGCCAGAAATTACTCCAAGGCACTGGATTATTACCCTGGCCAAGTTACACTGTCTCAGCCTCAGAGGGTGGAAATTGCAAACTCCCTCCTCTGAAGAAATCTGCCAGGAAAACCCTCATGGTAGGATCAAAATGAGCCAGAAATTACTCCAAGGCACTGGATTAGTACCCTGGCCAAGTTACACTGTCTCAGCCTCAGAGGGTGGAAATGGCAAACTCCCTCCTCTGAAGAAATCTTCCAGGAAAACCCTCATGGTAGGATCAAAATGAGCCAGAAATTACTCCAAGGCACTGGATTAGTACCCTGGCCAAGTTGCACTGTCTCAGCCTCAGAGGGTGGAAATGGCAAACTCCCTCCTCTGAAGAAATCTGCCAAGAAAACCCTCATGGTAGTGTCAAAATGAGCCAGAAATTACTCCAAGGCACTGGATTACTCTGGCCAAATCACACTCTCTCAGCCTCAGAGGATGGAAATGGCAACCCCCCCCCTTGAAGAAATCTGCCAAGAAAACCCTCATGGTAGGGTCAAAATAAGCCATAAATTACTCCATAAGCCAATGGCCTAAAAACTCCAAAGGTACCAGTCCATCTGATCTTGGAAGCTAAACAGGGTCAGCCCTGGATAGTCCTTGGATGAGAGACCACCAAAGAATCCCAGGTGCTGCAGGCTGTATTTCAGAGGAAGGAACTGGCAAAACCACTTCTCGAGTCTTCCTTGCCTAAGAAAACCCTAAGAAATTCATGCAGTCACCATAAGGCGACAGGAGACTTGCAAGAAAGTTGGGCAGGGAATTTGTGCAATACCTGGCCCTGCTGCTGGCTTAAACTTACATTTACAACTTAAAATTGTTCTTAAACTGCTGTTAACTTTATACAGTTGATATAAAATATTTTACTACAGTATTTGGTTAAGAATCTTTTTTTTCTAGATTTTCCTCCTTTAAAATTGGGTGCGTCTTATATGCCGAAAAATACGCACTTTGAGACACCAAATTAAAAGGATCAGTTTTAAATAATTAATTTAAATGATGAGAAAAGAATCATACCATATCTTGCAGCATTCTGGAATCATAAATCCTTAATTTCCATCTCACTTTAGCCCCTTTCCCCATATTTAGTCCAATACCATAGAAGTAACTATATTTTCTTTGGAAGTGCTATTGAAATCTGTGAGGTTTAAGGTATGTACTGGCTGATTTATTTTGGATATGCTTCTATGCTGGTATGCTTTGTATGGCACTAATAGTACATGAAGAATTGAAGTAATGCCATAATTTTGTAATCTTTTTTTTAACAGTGTGCTTTTTGTACATTTCTTAGCCATTTTGAGTTGTCATGAGGAAAAGCAAGGTATAAGTTTGATGAATAAAAGTAAAATAAATGACATCATTATTTTACAGTTGTTTCTCCTACAATCTGTAAAGGAACTTGGGCAGTAGCGGAGTAATTACTTTTGTCCTCCCCCTGTCTTTAGGACAAAATGTCTGTAATAAAGTCCTGATTTAAAAAGAAAAAGAAAAACAGTCTTAGCTGACTACAGTTTAAGGAAAAAAACAATAGCGGAGCGGAGAAAGTGTGGATGGCAGGCCCCCAGTTTTCACTTTTTGACCTGCAGCTTCTAACCATTGATTTTTTTAAAAAAATCTCATCAATTTTTGGACTATTTCAGATGGTCAAAACAACCCAAAATTGGTCATAAATGTGGCAGCCTGCTTCCCTTCCCTCTCCTCTAGGAGATCTGCAAAACAATGTTTGCAATTTTTAAAAATCCAAAAAATTGCCCAGATGGTAATTTGATTTTTTGTGGGCTCAAAATGTTGCTTCCTGGGGGGGGGGGGGGATGGCACAAGGTGGAAATTCGCCTCCCCCCTCTGCCTCTTCATTTCTTCTGATGGGCCATCTTTCCTTCACCAGCTGTTTCCACTGTCTAATGCCACCTTATCAGTTTCCAGATATATGTTTGCAAGAGTAAATAGTCATACCTCTGCTCTGGTTTTTAGCCCACCCACCCCAGCTGCTTTTAATTGAAAAGAACCTGGACTTTATTATTTGCATATAAGTGTAAATTTGGAAGGACATATAAGATAACTACTCTTTTCTTCTCTGTACTGAAGACAAAGCAATGAGGAAAAAACAATAATTCAAAACGTGCTGAGGGGGTGGTGTGAATCTGGCTGAAGTTAATGTGGGTGTAAATGAATGCTGTTTGGAAAAGGAGGTGTGAATGCATCCTAAACTATTTCTTGGATGTAAACAGAGAACAAAGCTACAGATCTATGCTGAACTACTTCTATAATAAACCAGAAGGTTTTAAAACGGACACCTAGTTGTTTCACTCAGTACACGTTCTGGGGTCTGCAGCAAGTTGGTTAAACATCTGCAGCACTCTAGTTTGCATGTGAACTGTGAGATTTGAACAACAGAGGAGCATACAGATGAATTGTTCTGGCCTCTTATCAGGGTACAGAGGTAGTTGCCTCAAAAACTGGCAGTCTTTTTAGTCATTGTCCAAGTTCCAGTTGTGGCCATTTTTTTTTATTTTTTTTTTGCTTCTAAGAAGAGGTTCTTAGAAGCAAAAAAGGGCAAGCTGCCATAACTCATTAGGCTATTGTAGTAGATATTTCAAATTTTGACAGTGTATTTTGATTGTTTCCCAAGTTGCAGTGGCGAGTCTAAAAGATGAGGGGGGCTTTCCTAGGAACTAAAAAAATGGTATACTGTACTTGGGATTTATTTATTTTTTAAAGAGGACAGAGTTCTCAGGCATTGCAGCTAATATTAGTCAAGAAAATAGGAGAGGAGTCAGGCACTGCTGCTAAGATTTCTAAGGTTTACAAAAAAAGGTGGGGAAATGGGAGAGGAGTCTCCTGAGATTAAAAGAGAAGGGGTGGGGGAAAATGAGATGGCTGTAGATCTCTCTTGGGGTACTACATATGGACTTGATGTTTAGGCTGGTCTGTCTTAAAACCTAAGTTATGTGGCATGTGCAAAAATTCACTTGGGGGGCATACAGGAACACCACACTCATATAATTCAAAATGGCTGCGTGGATTTGCACCATATTTGGAGGTTGTGTTTGAGATGGTATGTTGAAATGGAACTCGTTCAAATGGGGCAAATGTTTCTGGAGGTTGAGGTATATATACCAGTAGTTATATTTTTTAAAAAGTGTAAATGATCTTTTTTATTCTAGCAATTCCTAGCACAAGCTGGAACATTTAATTCCCACCCTTCAGCTGGGTTTCTTTTTCACTGCAAGATTTAGCAGAACAAAAATCTCCTCTTCCCCTCCTCCTCTTAAATTTCTTAGAATTACAGTGCTATAGTGCATCAGTGATATTACCTCTGCTTCTGCAGGTTATAATCTTGTATGAGTGTTAAACTTCCCAGGCAACTTTTTAAAAAGTTACCGTACATTGAAAATAATGGATAATTTAATTTTCTTTCTTCGTTACCAAGTTTCTCCCCCTTCAAACCTTTTTTGGTAGTGCTTGTTTATCTGATTAGGATATATTCTGCTTCCTTGTCTCCAAGGAATTCCCAAGACGATTCACTCACTTCACAAACCATTATGCCATCCAGCAAATACAAAACATAAAATAGCCAAAATGTCAGTATTAACCATATTGGGTAAAACAAAGCTGGACAGACTCTGGGCTTCTGGGATTTACATTTTGTTTGTTTTACTAGACCCTTGGATTCACAAACTACAGTCAGGTATAAAATACTGAGCCAAGGCAGTCAAGACATCCAGCTAGTAGAATTAAGAAACATGGTTCAGACAAAGAATATGTTTTCAGCATCAGCAATGGACTCACAGTCCCTTTTCTTAGGAAAAAAAATCCTCTGCTGTTTGCCTATACTGGTCCATGAACCAGCACTTTGAGTGAGATAAAGGATGTACAACATTTAATAAGCAGCATGTAATTTAAGACCCATTTTCTGTTTTACTTTATTTAAAAAAACACTAACTTATACAGGTATTTATGTTTTTTAAAACTGTTTTAAACTATTTGAATCAATTCCAATTTGTCTTTTTAAATTGTTTAATATTTTAGCCTTTACAAATCAAATTATTTTAATCTGTTTAAATTATGTTAGTTTTATTATGCACCATCTTTAGATTTCAAGAGAGAATGGGACAAAAATATTGAAAAAAAGCAAGCGTGTGGATGGGAAGATTTCAACTTCACTTTTAAACTAGTTTTTATTAATGTCTGCCTGTTCTGCAAATGAGGGGGAAGATTTAAAAAAAAATAACTGAGCAACACCAGTTAGAGTTTGGTTTTTCTTTTTTATTCTATCAGTAGAGGGAGAAATTTTGAATGTAAAAGCCAGCTATGTGGATTGATGCTCCACATTCATGCAAGAAAGTAAAGCAGAAAATAATCTTTACGGTGCATATTTAAAGTAGCATGTTGTTTACTCTGGGTATGTTCAAAACAAGGGCCTCTCCCAATTACTGAAGTAAGCAAAAAGCAAGGTTTATATGTGAATAGGCATTTCCTCTAGATACTATGGACCCAAACCCTTTAGGGAAAATATTCACTTTGAATTGCACCTAGACATTACCCGGAAGTCAACAAAACTCTCATAGCAATCATTTCATGCCTTATCTGTGTGACGAACACCAGTTAACCACTGAGTGATTATGTTTTAAACTAGTAGGTTTCACCATGGTTTTCAAAATGAGGTATATATAGAGCAGAGTGGCTTAAAAGTAGTTAAATGGGCAGAAGCCAGGTCTAATAATAATAATAATAATAATAATAATAATAAAATATTTATTTATATCCCGCCCCTCTGCAGAGCAATCGGGGCGGCTTACAACATTAAAAATTATGACCATGTGTGATAACTGTATATGGGTTGAGCAGTATATATACATATATGTATGTATGTGTATATATATATATATATATAGTACCTGTTGTGGGTAAAAGACTGTAAGCTGTTGAGCTTGTTCCCCCATCCCCAGTATTAAACAACTAATAAGATTAAATATCTGTTTAAGTTAAATATTACATTAAAAAGAATCATGGATTTATAAGTATGCAAAGGGATTTTGTAGTATTTTTGAGACTGTGGACTTTACCCACAAGAAAAGAAGGACAAAATAGATCGGGAAGAGTAGCCGCTTTCTCTGTGTCGCTCCACATGCCATCGTAGCACTTCTGTTCTCTTCCCAAAGAGAGACAGTCATCAAAGTGGGTCAAGACATGGAGAAAGCCAAGGCATGGAGAAAGCCACTATACTCATGATCTGTTTCACCTTTCTTTTCTCATGTGGTAAAGTCATAACTCAGTGTTTCCCACACTTTGGTTCTCCAGGAGTTTTGGACTTCAACTCCCAGAAGTCCTAGCCAGTTTGGCCAACAATCAGAAATTCTGGGAGCTGAAGTCCAAAGCATCTGGAGGACCAAAGTTTGGGAAACACTGTCCTAATTGAAAGAAAGAAACTGGTGGCATGAGATTCTGTAGACTTGAGCCTACTTCCCTAGTCCTGGTGATAATCTTATCCATTCCTGATATATATTGATCTTCATAAACATTGGAAGATTTCATACTTACTTATCCATTACATTTGCAATTGTACTGTACTTATTTTTTGTGATGACCTGGACATTCTGGACATTACAAACAAGCGCCACCCGCAGCCTCTACAATCTGTTCTTTAATTGTTTATCGGTGGTTAACTATCATGTGCAAAACCATATACTGAATAAGGATAGTTGAATCTGCTGTATTCTTCACTCTTTCCTATACGAGATCCTCTTTGGACATTAAAAAAACCCCAGCATCACCAGTGAAACAGTTGTATTCAAGATGGATACAAATTTATATTCACCTAGGACCCAGTGCAGTCTGAACATTGGGCTAGGACTCCAGGAGAGGGGTTCAAATCCCTGCTAAGCCATGGCAACCCACTGAGTGACCTCAGACAAGTCACACTCTCTCAGCCTTAGAGGAGGGCAATGGCAAACCTCCTCTGACTAAATCTTACCAAGAAAACCCCATGATAGGGTCACCTGGAAGGGCAAAATTCTCCCCTCTCCTAGCTGAGTTAATTGAATGCAAATTACTTTTGTACTTTGAACTTAGTATGTAGCAATTGAAGTTAGCTGATAACAAAGGAGGAAAGTGAGAGGAGACAGAAACTGTGACATTTTAAAAGCCGCTGAAAAAGTGAGAGGACAGAGAACTAATTGGGACTGTCCCTGCCAAGCTGAGATAACTGGAGGATATGGTGTTAGGTTTTGCCTTCTTTCTTTTTTTCTTTCTTTTTCTTTTTCTTTTTGGTGCTCCCCCACCTTCTCTGTTCCAAATCATACCTGTGGCTTCCTCCCTTCAATGTTCCAGCAACATTTGTTGCTGCAAATATATAAATATGTATAAGTAGGAGTAGAACCCACTAGACCAGTGTTTCTCCATTATTTTCTGTCACGCCCCCCCTAGGAAAGAAGAAAACATTTTCCACCACCCCCCGCATGATCACATGGGCGGGTTTGGCCAATCAGGATAGAGCTACTGGGGCTGTGCTGGGACAATCTCCCTCTCTCCAGCCGTAACGGGCCCCCCTTTATGGAGCCTTGCACCCCCTCTGGGGGGCCCGCCCCACTATTTGAGAACCGCTGCACTAGACCAATGGTTTCCAAACTTTAGTCCACCAGGTGTTTTGGACCTCAGCTTCCAGAATCCCTGTACTTCAGTCAAAATGTCTGGGAAGTCTGGGAGATGAAGTCCTAAACACCTGGAGGACCAAAGTTTGGAAACCACTGCATTAGACTATGATCTGAGGCTGACCAGATCAGTAGGAAAATGACACTGTTCCTCTTTTCTTAACTTCCTCGTTCTTATGTTACCCTTTTCAGAAGGGGTTCCCCTTAAATAGAAAAAATGGTGTTGGGGTTGCATAAAGCCATTCACTTGTTGCATATAGGGCCTTTGCAGACTGCCAGAAATAGTGCAAATTGAGGCCACTTTAAGAGTTAGGGTTAGTGCTAGGGAATGATGGGAATTGTTTTTTTCTGAGACCTTGAGCCTTCTCTGTCAGAGAGCTCTGGTGCCACAATAAAATACAATTCCCATGATTCCCTAACCCTAACCCTTAAAGTGGACTCAATTTGCACTATTTCTAGCAATCTGCAAAGGCCCATAGTTAGCCCCTGAAGAACAACTGTAGAAGAAGAGTGTGCTAGCTGCACTTGTGTATAATATCTGAATCCCCACCGCTGACACTGAGCGCATTTATGCTTCACTGCAATTCAGGCACTGATCTGCTTAGCTTTAATGGCATCAGAGGATCACCTGCTCTTTATGCCCTGAGTTTCATGGTCAAGTGAAGAAAACAACAACAACAACTAGGATCTGAGTTATTCATATCCAGTAATATTACATGACCCAATTCATTGGCATGATGCTCCACATTTGAGAGCTTTGTGGATAACTTAATAGTATTGGAGTCACTTTCCAGCTGTATGTTGCTGGTTACACAGAAGGAATCTTAAACTCTACTGACATTATTAGTTACTCAATGTGTCTATTTCAGGAAACTAATAAATTGGCAGGACATAGCAACCTCCTCCAAAGTGACTCTTTAATGTAGATATTTTGCGAAACTTTTATCAAGATCAGCCTGGAGACAAGCAGTTGAAATGTCAGTTTCTTTTCTATCTGAAACCTCAAGTTTCAGTTTTTTTCTGCACGTCCCAAGTTATTTAATGGGCTCAGCCTCACACACTCTGATTCAAACATAAAAGATATATCTATATTGCCATGAAAGGGCTTATACACCTTTTAAAGCTGCATATGACAGAAGTTGCCAGATGTGGATTTCCATGTTATCATAGCATTGTTATCACACAGCCCAAAGCTGACAACTAAGACAAAAACCAGGATAGAGCGGCTAGTTAATATGAACTAATGAGGTAGTTGTTTGACTGTGGGTTTATAATTTTAATATACTGTTGTAGAGAAGAGTCCTTCAGTGGTTAATGTTTAGGAGAAAAGTCACTTTTAATAGTCACTTGTTATGGTGCAATCCTATGCATGTTTGCAAGGGACTAAATCCCACTTAACTCAATAGGATTTACTGCTGGATAAACATTAATAGATAGGGTAGTGCTGGAATTCTACTATCACTTGTAGTCTCAACAAACTGTTGTTGAACCTATGTTAAGCATTTTTGAGATTATATACCAAGAATTCTAGATAATCATCCTGTTTTCTACCATGCCCTTAAATGCTGGGCACTAATGTTTAAGAAAACATTGCTAGTGTACCAAAAAAAACCACCCATTAATCTCCTTGGCACTGAGTAGGGATTGCATATTTTGAATGCTGTACTTTTAGCATGGGGCGGGGACCTTTTATATTTGTGTAGGACTACACAAATATAAAAGGGGACCTTTTATATTTGTGTAGGACTGAACACCCTGAAGGTACCAGATCCTGTGTGACCTTGAAAGCTAAGCAGGTCAGCTCAGGTTAGTAATTGGATGGGGAACCACTAAGGAATACCAGATGCCAAAGGCTATATTTCAGAGGAAGGCAATGGCAAACCACCTCTGAGTGTTCCATGTTTAAGTATTATTTCGTGCAAATTTTGGACCAATTTCACAAGCCATCAACAATTAGTTCAGACTTCTGGTAAGTCAGACTTCTGACTTCTATGAAATTCTTGGGGTCACCATTGGTTGACAGGCAACTTGAAGGCAATTGCACACCCACAACAGTAGACTGAATTCCATTTGTTGGTGGAGCTGTTCTCTGTCTCTGGGCCTTTGCAGACTGCTAGAAATAGTGCAAATTGAGTCCACTTTAACTGTCCTGGCTCAGTGTTAGGGAAATCATGGGAATTGTATTTTTTTTCTGAGACATTGAGCCTTCTCTATTAGAAAGCTCTGGTGCCACAATAAACTACAGTTCCCATGATTCCTTAGCACTGACTCAGGGCAGTTAAAGTGGACTCAATTTGCACTATTTCTGGCAGTCTGCAAAGGCCCAGATCTGTCTCTGGCATCCAATTCTGCCGTCTTCTTCCTCTCTGCCCAGTGAACTCATAGTGGAGGGACAGATTACCCTTACCAGAAGTCTGAACTGATTGTTGATGGCTTGTGAAATTGGTCCAAAATTTGCACAAAATAATAACCAAAGATTGTTTGTCCATGGAGTGGCAATCATATAACTCTGATGATTCCTCACTTTGGGCTATGTTTGTGGAATCTGCTGGGAGTTACAATACATGAGTAGACTACATACTGAGTTTCCTGGATAACTCAACTTTTTAAAAGCACCTTTAACATATCTCAAACGGCTGCTGTTGCTGCAGTAATCAAAAGAGATATGAATGGGCTTTGCCCAACCTCTCTCCGCTTACTTCTCTGTGCAGCCTCACTGCAGGTTCTCTGGCTGCATGGAGGGATCTTTCTAGGCATTTTGGAATTTGAGGGAGCTGATAGCCCAAAGTCTCTGGCTAGAATGCTATAAATACTCCTTCTTCCAAAGATATGTCTGTACAAGCAAGATGTCTATACTGGGGATGGTCACACATCACTGAGTGAATATTTTCTCTCCCCTAGCAAAAGCAGCTTCAAGAGGGAGCTCTGGTAAGAAGAGTAAAGGCCAGAGCTTGGCATTTTCGTTTTGAAAATGTAATTACTTACAGTTATAGCATGATGACTCTTTTCCGTAATAGCTTAGGGTGTATCCACATTTCATAGAGGTTTAATACCATTTTAACTATTGTGGCTTCCCCTCCTGAATCCTGGGATTTGTAGTTTGGTGAGGTACTTAAAATTCTCCCCTGGAGATCTCTAATACACTATGGTTTACAGGCTTGAATCTCATGGGTGTTGTTTTTTTTGGAGGGGGGAGCAGAATATAAATAAAGATGATAATGGTAATAATGGTAATTTTGTTTTAAGTTAAATTTTAATGCTGTTATGGATTTAATATATTTTTAAGGGGGGGTGATATGTCCTTTGTATTGTACGGGATTGTATTTTTAAATTGTAAGCCGCCTTGATAGCCTTGGCTAAAGGCGGGATATAAATAAATTATTATTATTATTATTATTATTATTATTATTATTATTATTATTATTATATCTAACAGATAATTCCAAATACCTGACCAAACTACACATTATTTAGGATGGAATCAGGATAGCTAAAATGGTATCAATCTGCTATAATTGTCTAGTGTTGATACATCTTTATTATAGTGTTACAGTTTCTGTTCTTAAAAAGTAACTATATAGTTTTTAGTTTCCTAGAAGCATTTGAAAGTGTTGCTGTTAGTTTAGTTTAACAGAAACTAACTTTATACAATCTGAAGTGTACAAAGCTTCAAGCAAGTTAGCTGCAGATGCCAGAAGTCAGGGTGAATTCTTGTTCTTCTCTCTTTGCTATGTACATGTGGTATGAAAGGTGTTAAGGTTAGGGTTAGTAAAATCTGCTCTCTTAAAGGTGTGTCTCTTGTTCTGTATCCAAACAGTATCTTCACATTTCCACAGTGAAAATGTGGGTTCAGTTCATACACCTCAAAAATACTGCTGTAAAGAGAAAATGTAGCCATTTATCTCTGGCACTGAGAGCGGCATCACTTACTCACAATGTGCGAATGTTTTGGTTATGAAGTCTGCCTTTATTTTTGCCCTGGGAATCTGAGAAAAATAAAACTGTTCAGTAAATATGAGCCGTTTTTCAGTAAAGGACTTGATTACTCATATGTTAACATCAGGTTGCCTTTAAAAAAAAACTTTTTTTAAAGTGTTCAGGCTTGATTTTTGCATGAGTGAAAGTATTTTAAAAATGCTTACTGATAAAAAAAAAAATATTCCCATGGGCTCTTGCAAGTGGTACCAGTAGGTCTGGCTGGAAACATACCTCTCGATTAGCAAGTAATCGGCAGTCTTTCTATTTTTCCTGCTGATTTTTGTGCTTAGAATCCCTTTAAGTTCATGCTGAATCATGCTGGGTGGGCTTGTACTTCCGTTTGCTGCTGAGCACTTGGCCTATGATGTACTTAGGATGCAAAGCTTTGGCATCCTTTCCTGCAACCTGTGGTTCTTAGTTTGTAATGTGGGCTGTCTGGTTTCGCTTAATGAGAAATTACAGTGCTGAGATGTGGCTTTGAGCCAGCAAAGACATATACAACTACTGATCTCTGCAGTTTAAAGTTTTTCTCTAGGGGGGTTGCAGACTGCCAGAAATAGTGCAAATTGAGTCCACTTTAAGGGTTAGGATTAGTGCTAGGGAATCATGGGAATTGTTTTTTTCCTGAGATATTGAGCCTTCTCTGTCAGAGAGCTCTGGTGCCACAATAAAATACAGTTCCCATGATTCCCTAAGCCTAACCCTAACCCTAAAAGTGGACTCAATTTGCACTATTTCCGGCAGTCTGCAACCCCCCTAGTTTTACTTCCCTATGTTTTTATTGGTATTGTGAGGATTTTTTAGGGACTTCATATGACTGGATTACAAACGGGGTGGGAGTGCAAGTGTGAGAATTACTGATGAACTCTTATTGTGGCTATTGTCTGCAACATTTTGCACGCACAGTCACAAACTGGAGGACACATTACTTTATGTGTGTTACAAAAAAAGAAAAAAGAGCCATAGGATGTAGCTGATGCCTTGCATCTGTGTAATGTCCTATGACATTGCAGCATCTGATATTCTCTAGTTAGGGGTTATGGATTACAAATTTGTGAATCTCCTCTCCTTGTAGAGTAAACTGTCAGAGGAGATAGTACTGCATTAGGCAGAATTGTCAGTCATTAGGCAATCTTGCCAAAAGTTGGCCAGTGACTCACAGTATGATTTGGACATAGGTCCGTATGTATTTAACAATTGTACATTCCAAATACAAGGCGTGCTAAACGGTCTTATCTTGCCGAGGTTATGATACCTGCATCATCCGAGTTTTCCAGTGCATAATTTCATTAAAATAGATTTGCATACTTCCTGACTATATGCATACTGTGTGCTGGGCTTTCATGTTTGGCACTTCCCAGCATGAGGAATGTGGTGAATGCAGCTGCAAGATAGTACATGAGAGAACTCCTGCCCAGCTGGTCTGAGGTTGCTCCTCCCCTGTAACTACTCTCACTTGCAGGAATCAGCACGCCAGAGCCTTGGTTTCTCTCCCCGCCTGCCTTGCAAAGTTTTCACCACGGCACCACTGTCTTCCTTGTGTGCTCATTTGCAGTGCGTGTATGCCTTCATGCCTGTAGCAAAGGGCGGCTGTTGCAAGGAGCTTCAGGGTGCTGAGCAAGATGCAAATCAAAAATAGAGGGTGGGAAGAAATGCAGATTGCTTGGTTGGAGGAGGAGGAGGTGGT